>OZ005740.1:184523823-184716323 GCA_963930735.1 Dioctria linearis
TTTCTACATAGATCTTTCTAATAGTGAACTGCAAGAAAATTTTAGTATTAATGCTGCGCATTCATAAGTTTTAGTATTTGAAATATTTACCTGTGCGACAGTGAGTTTCCCTATAGATCTTCCTAATAGTGAATGAAAGAAAATGTTGGGATTAATGTTGCGCATTTATAAATTTTATTAATTGGAATACTTACCTGTGCGACAGCGATTTTTATGTAGATCTTCCTATTAGTGAACTGTAAAGAAAATTCTGATTGATTCATTCTGTGCAAGTCGTAATTTGTATTAATTAGAATATTTACCTGCGACAGTGATTTTCATATAGATCTTTCGATTGGTGAACTGAAAGGAAAATTTTGGTTTATTCATGCTGTGCACTCATAATTTGTATTAACTGGAATATTTACCTGTGCGACAGTGAGTTTTTGTAGATCTCCCTATTAGTGAACTGAAAAGAAAATTTTGGTTGATTCATTCTATGCAGTCGTAATTTGTATTAATTGGAATATTTACCTGCGCGACAGTGATTTTCATATATCATCACATTGGTAAACTGTAGAGCAAATTTCGGTTTAACCATTCTGTGCACACATAAGTTGCATTATTTGAAAGACTTACCTGTGCGTTGGTGAGTCTTATATACCATAGTAGTGGCGAACCTGAGAGAAAATTTGGGGAAAAGTTTCCGTGCACGTAACAAAGATCAGGTGAACTCAGACTTCAACGTAGTCCTGAAGCAGCTAGCAGATATTTGGACAACGAGTGTCCAACCCTTTTGGTAAAGGAGGAAACCCCGAATATGATTAAATAAGGTGTTATGTAAGTCCATAGCGGACCACAAGATTAGTTCAAGTTTTCTCTAAGTATTATTATTTGCTTTTGTGTTTTTTGTTTCTAAATTTACAGTGTTAAAACCATTTAGTGTACATCTAAGGTTAGGCGTCGATCACAGGGTTCGATAAGTCATATAATAGGAAAGCGCTTATTAGGGCTAGTCGTAAGGATTCAGATCTAGATTAATATTAACCGGAGACTTTGTTTCCTTTAGTTTTTTTGTATATTATACCATGTTAGTTTTTTGTGATCGGGTGTAATCCCTCGTAAGTGATTCATATGCTTGAACATCCTAAATAAATAAACTATTTTGATTTGGACTTGATGAGATTTTGAGTTCCTTGATACGACTTCCTTCTTCTTTTGGGTGATTTAGTTTGGTCACCTTTGACCGCCCTTCTCCAAGTTGCTTTCTTCTTTTGTTTACAGGTTGCTAACGGATTCAGCGCGATGGAGTGAGTAGTTCCATAAAGGGGATGGTCGCGGACAGGAGGGAGGTCGTTTCCACACACACACGGCAATAGATGTAAAACACGTACACATGGGGCTGATCATTTCGAAACGGCTTTGGAAGCTTAGCCAGGGTGGATGGGGGCGATTGAGCCCAACATTACCCAAAGCCGGGGTCTCAACAACATCAGAGATCCCTTTCAGCTCTCTCACTCTCTCTCAATCGCTCATTTGCCAGCGTTGTTAACTCTCCGGGTGAATTAACACATGCTCGGCGTTGCTGGGGGTCTTCTATTCTCCTTCTTTTTGCAGCATGTAAATAAAATCAAGTTTCTTCTTTTTAGGCTTTCAGGTTCCACCATGAGAAAGAAGCCTGCATTAGATCTTTTTTTTTCTGTCCGTTCGTCTTTCTGATCAGTTATGTTGACGATTTTACACAGCTTAAAACGCATCAAGGGATGTGGGTGGTAAGAACCACCCCAAGCCGGCTGATCGCTAGCGGCATATTTGCTGTGCAGCCACCCACGCTAATCCCGCGATGATTTTGTAGCAAAGAGGTGTCGGATGCAGTATGTATCTACATTCAGGTACAAGTGAATGTAGGTAGATCTGTCGGCTGACAAGCTCTTCGTTACACTATTAGACCATTACGGGGTGAAACACATCTTCTCACCAGCCTACTATCCTCAGTCAAACGCCTCCGAGCGTGTCAACCAGTCGGTCCCTGGCAGCGATCCGCGCCTATGTCGGGACGGAGCATCGGAATTGGGACGAACATCTGAGCGAGATCGGCTTCGCCATCCGCAACGTCGTGCATGAGTCATCTAAGTCCTCACCATATTTCCTTCTCTTCGGTCGACATCCGGTAACAAGCGGGGGCTCATATCAACTCCTTCGAGAATTAAAGGCCGACTCCGACGTGGGCGTCGAGTGAGTGCCTGTCAACCAAAGGCTTCAGCTTCTGCGCGATGAAGTAAAGTTTCGTCTTACGGAGGCGTAGCGAAAGTACGCCGCTGACTACAACTTGCAAACTCGAGAAAGAGTCTTTGTACCTGGATAGACTGTGTATGTCCGAGATTGTGTGCAAAGTAGCGCCACTGATCGCTTTGCGGCCAAATTGGCACCTAAGTTCATAAAAGCGACTGTGGTAGAACGAATCGGGCGTGTTTCATACCGTTTGCAGAAAGATAGGTGTCTCCCAATCGGAATTTTCCATGCTCAGGATATTAAGTCTTGATCAAACCCGTTTAGATCTCGGTAGCCCTAAGAAGCCATCCGGAAAGCTTCACTTGTGAACTACAGGTTATCGCAAACCCTCTTACTACTTCCTCAGTGGTGGGTGTTAAACTTCTTTCACTTTGTTACTAACCCCTTCTGGGTTAGCCTTCATCTGAAGGATTTTATTTTTCTATCTTTCTTCAGTTTTCTTCCAATTAAAAGGTCTCCGAGCGGTGGTTAGTATGGCTGAAGCCTCAGTGGAGTGTAGTTTTTTTTATATATTGTGCATTATCTCTAAATTAACAAGATTAGTTGGTCCCAGTCTTTGTTACTAACCCCTTCTGGGTTAGCCTTCATCTGAAGGATTTTACTTTCCTGTCTTTTCTTCAATTTCCTTAGAGCTCGAACCCGCTTGCTGCATCCCGCGGGATTTCCGTCATCCTGAGTGATTTGATAGATGAATTCTATCTGTTACGAAGCGATTTCCTCTCTTGGGGTTGGGGGATTTCCGGGGTGTTGCGACTTGATTCAGTAGAACACAAACGATAGGTAGCGGCATTGCACCGACGAAGTAGTCGTCTCGAGCCGAACATTCCCGTACCCAATAAATCAATCGCTGCACCTCTTCCTGGTCAGTTCATTCGGCGAGTCGAGTTGGTAGACGACGTCTATTGGTAGATCAGTCCTCCCTCGTCCGAGACGAACTGGGATCATGGCCGCAGATGGGATCTAATGTCTCAAAAACCCAGGGTCTAGCGTATGCCCGGCTTGAGACTCCTGTGGGTCGTCCCCACGTTGGGCGCGGTTGCAAAGACATTATGCATAGTTCACCTCCCGAGTCGACCTTCTTGTTTTTTTTCCTATTCTCTCTTTTCTCTCCCTTCCTCGTTTGGCCCGGCATGAGATTCTATTCTCGTTGGGTCGTCCCCACGCTGTAGCGTATACCCCCTTACGCTACTTTTGTTTGGCTTCTCTACGTCTGTAGAGAAACCCCCATGATTTCCCAGTGTTCCCTGAAAAAAAATCAAATTTAGTTATTTCCGAGAAGAAGCCCTATGCTACTTCTCCATATTTCAATTCCTGAAAGAGACAAAACTTAGATGTTCTCGAGAAGTAGACATATGCTACTTCTCCATATTACGAAAATCCTGGAAAAAAATAAAAAAATCCTGCAAAGAAAAGCAAAAATATTCAGAGTGCTAAAATTCTAAATTGTTCAAAAACGCACACAATTTTCTATTTTTCATGCAAAACTTACCACTAGTCTCCCACATCGAGACGACGAAAACGGTAATTCGCCTAGCTGTAATACATCGCATGATACCATCAATGTATTGCAGCAGGCCCGCAAAATGCAAGAATTCCAAGAAAATTTTGCTCGAAAACAAAATATTCGTTCTACCTAGCAGGGATACACACACAACCGCTCATATAGCCAGCAGTACGGGCGCCAGTAAAAATTTCGGATTCCGACCGACGACGAACGGTTCGGCTGTCGGTTGGGTGTCGTAGCGGCTGTGATGTAGGGAGACTGCGTGAACTCGGGGAGTTGATTTTGTACCTTGGTCGAGTACGGTGATCGGTAGACGCGCGCTGAGATTTTTGCCTGCAATATAAATTTGAGTTTTATTAAAGTTTTGTTAAAGTTTCTTGCAGTAATTTTTGAATTGACTTTATATTGTCCAGTATATAGATATAGTTTTTTTTTGTGCTGAAAAGAAAAGAAATGGAACTTTATCGGTGTATTCCTAATTGAAATAATTACCTGTGTCTGCAGCGTATTTTTTTTTTTGCCAGAGTACATTTTTTTTCTTTCGCTGAAAAGGAAAGCAATGGAATTCTATCAGTGTATTTCTAAATAATAATAGAAAAGATTTACCTGTATTTGCAGTGACTTTATATTGTCCAGTATATATATATATATATTTTTTGTGCTGAAAAGAAAAGAAATGAAATATTATCAGTGCATTTCTAAGTAATAATAGAAATAATTGCCTGTGCCTGAAGTGAACTTTTTTGGCCAGAGTATATTTGTTCTTTCGCTGAAAAGAAAAGAAATGGAATTTTACCAGACCAGTGTATTTCTAAATAATAATAGAAAAGATTTACCTGTGTTTGCAGTGACTTTATATTGTCCAGTATATAGATATAGTTTTTTTTGTGCTGAAAAGAAAAGAAATGAAATATTATCAGTGCATTTCTAAGTAATAATAGAAATAATTGCCTGTGCCTGCAGTGAGCTTTTTCGTCCAGAGTATATTCTTCTTTTGCTGAAAAGAAAAGAAATGTTATCTTTGTTTGAGTTGACTTCATTTTGTCCAGTATATAGAGTACGTTTTTTCTTTCGCTGAAAAGAGAAGAAGTGGAATATTATCAGTGCATTTCTAAATTATAATAGAAAGTTTTACCTGTGTTTGCAGTGACCTTATCTCGTGTCCCAAAAGCAATCAATCAATAAAACCCAATAATTAACCGCGATAAAACTTTCTTCGAATAAAACAACGCTCGAATTTCGTGCACGTTATAGATCTTTATTTACTAATACTTGACCTATCTTAACAATTACTATGTACTCCGCACCGAACGGAAACTTGATACGACTATGCAACGTGACTGCTCACTGGAAGAATAGAATATTACAGGCACTCGACAGACCAGTCATTGGTCTTTTATGCTCCAATATTCAGAAGGAAACTTTTACTCGCAACGCGGATGTAAACAAACGACAACAACTTTGCCGTTTGTTCTACCGGTTACAGCACCTGAGTCGCTTAGTAGTAAACAATCGCCTTACATAATAATTACCATGCTAGGTTAATTATTATCGTAATCGTCGATTGTTTCACTAACCGCTCATCGCAGCCAGCTGTTGGGCTAATCAGCAAAATAACCGACAGTTGCAGAACAATACCATGCGAAGTTATTGTTTAGCAATTGCTGATTATTTCGCTAGAATGCGCCCTTGGCTGCTAGAAGAATCTTCCGTATATTGGGCCATAACATCCCTCCCCCCTTAGAAAAACTAGTTTCCGCAGGGAACTAGATCTGGAGACTGCAATAGTCTCAAAAATTGAAAATATTTTTGGTCTCCGTTCGGTTCAGATTGTTTTACATTTTTCTTACATATCAATATAAATATTCTGATTTATATTTTCTTACATTTTTATCATTTTGCATTGTTTTTCTTTCTTACCACCTGTATGCTATCTTTTCTTTTTGATTACACGTATTTATTTTCACTAATAATTTTATAGTTTATCTGTTTAACTCTTTTTAACATATATTTATTTCCTTATATATATCCTTATATATATTTTTTCCTTGTCTTCATGCTTATCTCTAATTTATGAAATTTTTTCTTTAACAATTAACACATTTTTTTTTCTTCATGCATATCTTTACTTTATGAAATTTTTCTTTCACAACTAACATATTTTCCCAATAACTACTTGTCTTTCCAATGCTATAATCAAAAATTTTCTCTATATTATGCTGCAATCTATTAATCTCTTTTTTTTGTTTAACTAAATTTACATGATTATAACAAATATTCTTAATTAATTCACATGCATTTTAAAAATATACAACGTATTTATTGTCTGTCTAATAACAAAAATAACAAAAATTGCAAGTTTTCTTTTTACAAGTGTTTATGGCACTTATATATAACAAAATTAATTATACAAAAATTCTATGGGTGCTCAAAACTTCTCTAATTACAATACTATGCACCATCTGCTTTCCGACGAGGGTAAATTTACTGTTTGCAGGTTTGTTGTTCTTGACATGATGACTATATACTGGCCTCTGCTAGCTTGGATAACCTCTGGTTTATTGACCTTTTTGATGGTTTTCCGATGAACGCTCGCAATTTTCACTTTTCTAACGTTTCAAACGGTACACTCTTCTTGATAATGCTGCTGGCACTTGATCACCTTTGAATTTCAAATAAGAATTTACGGTGAAATGCTACTTTATCCCATTAATTATTTGTTAAGAGTAATTTCATCTACATTGCATTTCGGGAAAGCATTACTTCAGTTTGTAGCTTTTAAGATGTGATCATCATTTCAAGAAACATCTCAATGGAAATCGTTGCTCTGAGGGTCGGTGGTAGGACGAACTCATCAACATGGTTTTTTTCAAAAAAAATTTCTTTTAAGTACGATAGAGTTCTCTCAATTATATTGAGAGTCCACGTGTACTTAAAGATTTGTTTTTTTTTTATATCTCAGGTTGTAGATTAGTAGGTATAAATATATTACAGACCTCTCAGTATTAAATTATGCTCTCATAGTTCCGTCAGGTTTCCTGATTATAGCTTTCCATTAAAAGTTTATCTAAGATGTAGCTATATTTTGGGACTTTTTCACTGCTGCTGCAAATTCGATATCTATGGAGATAATATATGTGGACTTCACTGTTACAAGAACAGTGTAGTATACACATTACGTACGTATATACAAACGTACATACATAACATGAATAATAATAATGCACAATGCTTAATGACATGATATGAGCACATCATTGTACGCACATATATTATTGTGCAAGCGCCATATCATGCTTGTAAGCAAATATATCTCATATTGCAAAACAATACAAAACAAAACAGAAATACAATTTACTTCCGATTTATCAAAAGAAATTACAATCTTAAGAATCAGCAATTTGATACCATTTACAAGTAAGTCAAGTAGGTGACAAAAATGTGTGTCATAACAATTGATGTAAATTATTATTGTGAAAGGTCATTCAATAAGTAAGAAAGCAATGAATTTGCTTATTGGACAATTCATTTCTTGAAATTGCCATTTCTTGCTTATGGAATGATTTTCCATAAGAATCTATGTAAAACAATTATATAAAAGACGAAGAAAAGAATAAAGAACTCAGACTTGATTATTACTGCATTGAAGTATATTCATTTCTCGTAATTCGGCTTCATAGCCTACTGATCACAAAGCGGCACTCTTCAGCCTGATCAACCGACCTAAGCAGAGGCAGTAAAGCGGCATATAGCCTTGCCTTGCTTACCTTTAAAGCTTGAAGACTATAAAGCGGCAAATTAAGCCTAGTCTTGAGCTTAAAGATACAAATAAACAAAACAAAATATTACATGGTGACCGTGACATATGAGCCTACAAATACGGCCAAATACAAAAAGATTACACTGGAGGAGTATAGACAGAAGGCATCTGCGCTACAGAAGGAAATACGAGCCAACCCGCAAGCAGGTCCACAGCCAATTTCATTAAACACGTTGCAGAGCAAGCTGACGAAGAGGCCAAGAGGAGGGAAGGCAGTTAAACTAAGGCAGCAGTTAGGAGAAATTCATCGCATCATTCCTATAACAACGGACAAGAAATTGAAGAAGGAACTACTACAGAAAGCTAAACAGCTGAAGAACGAGCAAAGGAATCTCCAAAAGAAGGTTAAACAACTGCAGCAGCCCAAAGATATCCAGAGAAGAAATCTATTGAGGAGAATTTACGAAGAAAAAGTTGAAAGCAAGAAAGCAGGAGAACAACCTATAGTTCCATACAACGAATATTACAAGAAGACACTTAACCACTACAAAAGTTAGAATGGGAAAAACGCAGTCAAAACAGGCGGACAATAACGGGGAAATTGTCAACAACATCAACATAGAAGACACAGTACAGATAGAAAATAATCAAATATTAACAATACTGTTAATAATATTATTATTTAAACTAATTCAATTTCTTTACTTTCTTTACAAAGAGCATAAAAAAGGTTTAAAGAAACGATATTCGAATACTGTAGTAAGAGTTAAAAAAAAAAAAAAAAAAAAAAAATTTTATATTTATCGATTGTTCAAAGTACTTACGAATATGTTGTATAACTTAAGCAAATATTCAAAGAAATTATATCTTAAATAGATTTTTTTTTATATAGAGGATTTGATTATAAATTATGGTATCTACTTAACATTATTTTAAAATATATCATTTAAAGTGTAGAGTAAAAATATATAAATACAAAAAAAAAAAAAAAAATTTATGAATAAATAAAGAAAATTAAAATATAAACCATGTCTTACGATAAATTTTAAATTTTGATGAAAGATTGCGAGAAATTAATCAAGAAAGTAGAAAAACTACACCAAACTTTCACTAAAAACCCCCAAAGAAAATTTTCGGCTCAAAATCTCCTAAACAAGTCTACTAGATTAAAGGAGATTCATAAGGAATTCGAATCTTTAGCAAATCGATTAAAAGTACAATATTCGAGTAAAGATTTAGAGACTGCAATACAAAGATTCAATGGTATATACCTGAAAGCAAAATATTATATAAATTTGAAAATTGAGGAAAGCTACAACGAGACAAGATTAGACTACGATTCGGATTCTAGTTGTGAAACTACAGAAGACAACAATAGAATAAAAATGGCTGCATTTGACATAGTGACAGCATTAAAAATAATTCCAGAATTTGCTGGAGAATACAAGGAATTAGATAATTTCCTAACAATCATAGAATTATATGATAAAACATTAAAAGATGACTCCAAGAAAGAGTTAATAAATTTCGTTTGTAACGCAAGAATATCCCATAAGGCAAAGAATAGAATGGTCACAGCGGAAACACCAATATCAGTGAAAGAGTTGAGGACAACACTGAAAGCAAGTTTTAAATCAGGTAACACACCACAAAAAATTTATTCACAACTCGCTGAACTAAAACAAAGAAATTCAGGAATCAAAGTATTCACGGACAAAGTGTTAAATCTGATAAATGACTTGAATAACCTACAAATTCAAGAAGTAGGTGAAGTTAATAGAGAAACGGTAACCAAATTAAATGATAAACTGGCACTTAATATTTTTCAAAATGGTTTAAATGAAAATCTCAAACCAACAATTTTTGCAGCGCAATGCACGAAATTCTCTGAAGCAGCTGCACTAGCTTCACAAATTGAGAAACCTCTAGAACCACAGATATATTCATATAATAAACAATTTCAAAGCAAGCAAAGATTCTTTAATAGAAATTATAGATCGTTTCCAAACAATAATAGCTATAACAATTTTACACAGGATAGATACAATCAAAGTAACAGTGGACAAACACAAAGAAAATTTTCAAATAACAGAAACTATAATACACAAAGAAATAATTCAAATTTTAACACCAGTAAAAATTTTCAAAAGCACAGTAACTATACACGCTCGAACAACAACAATATAAACCACTCACAATACAATAGGCAACGTACAGTAAATTTTATCCAAGACACAGCAAACAACAGCAGCCCAGGTACTGCATCGAAATAAAAAAACATATAAATACGCGAATTCTTCAACTAAACAATAATGTAACAAACTTTGTAACATTAAAAGACAAATTGTCTGGTAAAAACATTAATTTTCTAATTGATACAGGTGCAGACATATCTATCTGCAAATTAAATAATTTAAATGATTATTATTTAGATGAAGATGAAACGTGCAAAATTACGGGCATAACAAACATTGAAACATTATGCTTTGGAACAACAGTCATGAAACTAATGTATGAAAACTTTAATCTAAGTCACAAATTTCATATGGTGGACAATAACTTACCATTATTGACTCATGGTATAATTGGCAGAGATTTTTTAATGAAATACTTATGCAAAATTGATTATGAGACATTTACACTCGCCATACATACGCAGAATGAAGAAATAGTGATACCAATAAGAAGCAATTTTAACAGCTTTATCACTATTCCTCCAAGATGCGAAGTAATAAAGGCAGTACGTCTGAACATCAAGGAAGACAGTGTAATTTATAACCAAGAACTTTGCAAAGGAGTATTCATTGCCAATACAATAGTCCCAGCTCAAGGCATCGCCCATATAAAGATCTTAAATACGACAGATTTGAAAGTTAATTTAGAAAATTTCACGCCTGAAATTCAATCATTAAAACACTATTATGTATTAAATCCGCTTAATACAACATTCAAAGATTCTAGCAACAGATTTGCAAAATTAAAAAACGAATTAAAAATAGAAGGTCTAGATACAGAAGCTAAAAATTCAATACTACACTTGTGTGAAGAATACCAAGGTATATTTCATTTGCCTAATGAAAAATTAACAGCAAATAACTTTTACAAACAAGATATAGCTTGCATTGAAAATAGTCCGGTTTATGTCAAAAATTACCGTTTACCGCATTCACAGTTACAAGAAATAAATGATCAAGTTCAAGATATGCTTAAGGATAATATAATAGAAAAGTCAACTAGCCCATATAATTCACCTTTATTGATAGTACCAAAAAAAAGTACGGATGATACCAAAAAATGGAGACTTGTAGTCGATTTTAGACAGCTCAACAAAAAAATTGTTGATGATAAATTCCCATTAACTAGACCTGAAGATGTCTTAGACCACCTAGGTCGAGCGAAATATTTCTCAACTCTAGACATGACAAGTTCATTTCACCAAATTGAAATCAATCCAAATTCAAGACATTTAACAGCATTCTCGACAAATCGAGGACACTTTCACTTTAAACGTTTGCCATTCGGCTTGAAGATTTCAACAAACAGCTTCCAAAGAATGTTATCTATAGCACTCAGTGGTCTAGAATCTAATGCTTTTATATAGGTTGATGACATTATTGTTTTTGGATGTAGTCTTCAACATCATAACAAAAATCTCGAAAAATTTTTTCAAAGACTTCAAAAATATAATCCGAAACTTAATCCCAGTAAATGCAATTTTCTAAAAAGAGAAGTAATATACCTCGGTCATCAAATAACAGAAAAAGGTATAAAAACTGATCCTAATAAGCATCACACTATTCAAAATTACCCTATTCCTAAAAATGCTGACGAAGTCAGAAGATTCATCGCATTTTGCAATTATTATAGACGTTTTATACCAAATTTCGCAAACATAGCAAAACCTCTGAATTCCCTTCTTAAAAAGAACAAACTTTTTGAGTGGTCAGAAGAATGTAACAACTCATTCGAAAATCTTAAAACCAAATTAATCAATCCACCAATTCTCAAATATCCCGATTTTGAACAACCATTCATCTTAACCACTGACGCCTCAGATCAAGCCTTAGGCGCGGTTCTTTCTCAAGGAACAATTGGTGAAGATAGACCAATTTGCTATGCGAGTCGAACTCTCAACAAACATGAAGTAAACAAGGCAATAATTGAAAAAGAACTTTTAGGAATCCACTGGGGAATAAATTATTTCAGACCATACTTATACGGTAGAAAATTTATAGTAGTAACTGATCACAGACCTTTGGTTAGCTTATTCACTCACAAAAATCCATCATCCAAATTAACCAGAATCCGACTTGATCTAATGGATTACGACTTTGACATTATATATAAACAAGGTAGAATGAATACAAATGCAGATGCTCTATCTCGAATAAAATTAAATTCAAAACTTTCAAAAGAAATGATCCCAAAAAATATAAATATAATCACGAGAGGAATGCTAAAGAAAGCAAAAGAAATTAACTCTGAAGAGAATACAGAGATATCCAATGACAGGTTTGGCCAACTTTATGCATGGGATTGTACGTCTACCTCAGATACTAGAAATGTAAAAAAGATTAAATTTCATATAAATGAAAGTAATGAAAATATGCGCTCAAACAAATTGCCAAAAATAATAATAAAAGAAGATGAAGTATCGATACAGTGCAGCGATAATCTAGGGACAAATTTAGATTTAGTCCTGGAGAAACTGTTACTCAAGATGAAGAAGAATAAAATATATGAGCTAGCAATATCTTATGAAGATAAAATATTTAAATATATAGATTCAAACAGATTCAAGAAAAAGTTCAATGAACTGCAGTATAAAAATGTTTCAAATAATATGGCAATACCACTAAGATTATTATTATATACCTCTCCAAAAAGATTAACGGATCCGAAAGAAATGAAAGAGATTATTGAACAATACCATTCCTCACCGTATGGAGGACATGCTGGAATAAAAAGATGCATTGCAAAAATAAAACAAAAATTCATTTGGAAAAATATGAGAAAAACAATAAAAGAATATGTGAAGAACTGTGAAACTTGCGCACGAAATAAAAGAATAAAACATACCAAAGAACCATTTGTAATCACAAATACGCCAAACAGTAGTTTCGAGACTATTTCAATAGATACAGTAGGACCATTACGAATATCTAATGGTTACAGATACATATTAACAGTTCAGTGTGAACTCACAAAATTCGTTGAAGCGATTCCAATTGAAACAAAAGAAGCAGAAATAGTAGCACGAGCATTAGTAGAAAAATTCATACTAAAGTACGGAGGCTTCAAAACGATTAAAACTGACAAAGGTACAGAATTTTGTAATGAATTATTTAAGAGTATATGCAAAATATTTAACATGAACCACATAACTTCAACACCGTATCATCATGAAACACTTGGATCTCTAGAAAGGAACTACAGGGTATTAAATGAATATCTCTTGTCTTTCACAGAGAATGATAATTGGGATATATGGATACCATACTATATATTTTACTATAATACCACACCGCACACACATACAAACTATACACCATTTGAATTGGTCTATGGAAAAATAACAACCTTACCAGCAGAAACAATAAATAATGAACAAATGATCTATGACATAGATAATTATGCTAATGAATTAAAACTCAGATTACAAAGAGCTCATGATAGAGCAAAAGAATCACTGAACGTATCAAAAATAAAAAGAAAGTCTCAACAGAAGAGAAATGTAGAACCCTCAAATTTCAAAGTAAATGATTATGTTTACTTAAGAAAAGGAACTAGAAAAAAATCAGAAAGTCCATACGAAGGTCCATTTAAAATAGTAGACCAAAACGGAGTAAATTCCACAATAAAAATCAGAAATAACCTTAAAGACATACACAATAATAGACTAAAATTATGTAGACATAAAGTAGATGATAACTAATGTACGCAAATGTAAAATCCTAACTTAACTATATAGACATAATAGCCAATATACATAAATGTAAAATCCTAACTTAGATATAAACACTGTACATAATAGATAGCATTTAGAAGTTAGTAATACCTGTACAAAATGCATAGGATATGGTAGAATATGTAGCATAATGAAAATATGTAAATAAATAAGATAAGTAATTAGTTAGATATACAAAAAAAAAAAATTCATCCTATAAGTCAAATTTTTTTTTTTTCATATTAGGGGTAGAGGTGTAGTATACACATTACGTACGTATATACAAACGTACATACATAACATGAATAATAATAATGCACAATGCTTAATGACATGATATGAGCACATCATTGTACGCACATATATTATTGTGCAAGCGCCATATCATGCTTGTAAGCAAATATATCTCATATTGCAAAACAATACAAAACAAAACAGAAATACAATTTACTTCCGATTTATCAAAAGAAATTACAATCTTAAGAATCAGCAATTTGATACCATTTACAAGTAAGTCAAGTAGGTGACAAAAATGTGTGTCATAACAATTGATGTAAATTATTATTGTGAAAGGTCATTCAATAAGTAAGAAAGCAATGAATTTGCTTATTGGACAATTCATTTCTTGAAATTGCCATTTCTTGCTTATGGAATGATTTTCCATAAGAATCTATGTAAAACAATTATATAAAAGACGAAGAAAAGAATAAAGAACTCAGACTTGATTATTACTGCATTGAAGTATATTCATTTCTCGTAATTCGGCTTCATAGCCTACTGATCACAAAGCGGCACTCTTCAGCCTGATCAACCGACCTAAGCAGAGGCAGTAAAGCGGCATATAGCCTTGCCTTGCTTACCTTTAAAGTTTGAAGACTATAAAGCGGCAAATCAAGCCTAGTCTTGAGCTTAAAGATACAAATAAACAAAACAAAATATTACAATAGTGTATATCTGGTTCATGTTCAAATGATTATTTCACTCATCTTCCGAGCGTAAATTTTCCGTGGATGTAACTATCCGAAGCTCAAAGACACCAGCGTATATATCCTTATCAGCTGCATCTTACTAATTTCTCGTTCTTCGCTCAAACCCTGAGCTGCAGTAATGTTGATCCCCTATATTTACGCGTTCCGTATCTACTATGGTTGATATATTCTTTCATTGATCCTCTCGTTCTGCTACCGCCTATGCTCTGGAAGTGTTGAATATGTAGATTTGACGATCTTACCTATAGTTATTTAAGCTTTGGCAACCACTTTTATTTTCTCTATTCTACTATATACTATAATATATGTTTTAAATCTTTTCTTATAACTCTTGTTCAATTTAGTTTTTTTTTTTAACTCTAATTATATATATTTTTTAAACTTCTCCTTAAATCTCTTATTCCTTTTAACTTTTCAATTTTTTCTTGACTCTTATCTTTAAAAACCTCTTCGTTTATTAATCAACATTTTTAAAATATTCTTTTCCCTTATTTTCATTACTCTTTGTTTTTTTATCTTTCTTGTGCCTGATTGTTAGCTTTCCATTTCTAACTTTAAATCTTTATTAATTATCTTCATACGTTTCTTATTCTTCCAACTTTTTCTGTCTTGTTTCTTTTTCCTTTTTCAAATTTCTTTTTCTTTTACATCTCTTATTTATTTTTTTTTCAAACTTCTCTTTACATCAAAATCTCTATTTCTTCCTTTTTATTCAATTTCATTCTCTTTTAAAATCTCTAGTAATTTAAAATTTTCAAATTTCCATTATTCAATTGCTCTCTCTCTTTTTTTTAAGACCTTTCCTTACCTTTGTACCTTTTATTTGCCAAGGGCAATACTTAAATTTTCGATATTTTTATTTTATTTAGAAATCTTTATCTTTGTTATATATTTCAATTCTTTTCTCATTTTGATTGTTTGTTTTTAAATCTTTATTTTTCTTACACTTTATTTCTTCAACTCTTTCTCTTTCTTTTTACTAGAGAACTTTTTTTTACTTTAAATCTCTAAGCCTCCTTGTTTTTTCTTTTGAATCTCACAAAATATTCTTTTAATAACATTTTCTTACATTTTAATTTATAAATTTACCTTACCGATTGGATCCACTGGGTCGCCTTTATACATCCTTTTATATCTGCCTGTCCATATCAAGCTCCGCTCATCGAATTTCTTCTGAAATTGGAGGGAATTTGTTGGAAATCCCTTTGGTTAAGTCCCCCGGTGCCTGGGTCATAACCGTTACCTACCTCGTACAGCCCGATCAAATTTGGCGTAAGATTTATCCTATTAAGCTTATTTCGGACCGCCGACGCTACTATACCTTTTTGATAACTATGTTTTGGCATCTTTAACTTACCCTTTTGCTTAATCCCCTGTCCTTTCCCCAGTTGAGGATAGATATTGTTCCTACAATTATAGCGCCATGCAGATCGTCTGTCAAATTTGTGAGGTTTTATTTGCGAGGAATCAGGATTTTTTACAAAATAAGCTGTTGCATTGGCGATTCTTACGAATGCATGCTCATCCTCCAACCTATTTCTACTGTACCCTTTATATTCCAGTTGTACCCTCTCCTCACTAAATTCGTCGACACTTACATTATGAAATACCGCACTGTCATAAGCTGTGGATAAAGTCTTCTTCCATAATTGTGCCCCGAATGGCTCCTCCAATATGGGTATACTTTTTTCTCTCTGCCATAAAGCTTCCTTTGCATTGAGTGCCGGACTTTTCGCTTCAAAGTGTCGGTCATAAGCGCAAGATGCGATGCTTTCCGCTATTTAAATGTTATTCTCCTCTATCCTGGTCTGAAACGGACTTCCTTGACTGCTACTTTGCCAAGCTGTGGGTCCCACACGTGCACAAGCTGCAACACTTTTACCAGAGGCACTTGCCTCGTTGCCTTTTCCAGCACCTTGTACCCAAAGTTTCCTATTTACACAGTCAATAATAACTCTGTCACTGAGGAAATCCATTCCAAGGATACCATCAGCTGGAATCGAGTCGGTATCACGAATGACGTTAAAACTGCATTCTTGCTGACCGTTGTCTATGAACAACTTCGCCTCACAGGTGCCTGTGGAACTCCTGGTAAATCCAAAGAGTCCCCCAATTCTAATTTCTGGTGCGTATTTATAGCTGTACCTCTTTTTATTCTAGCCCCCTTAATTAAGCTACAGGTGGACTCAGTCTCAATGAGAAGTCTAAACTTACCTTCTAACGCTATGTCAGATGGCACTGTGATGACAAATTTACTTCTTGAATTCAATTTTTCACTTTCTTTCTCTGATAAATATTTCTTAAGACAGTTCTCCGTATAGCGGTCCCATGTACGGCAGAATTGGCAATAAATCCCCTCTCTTCCTGAATGGAGTTCATCTTGAATGCTAGCTGCACAGTTTGCCACTCTGACGTGATGAATTCGGCAATTGGATTCCTCGTGTCCATATTCCTAACATTCAGTACAGGAGGGGACTTGTTGGCACTCTCTCGCAAAGTGTCCACGCTGTCCGCATTGCAAACACTCAATAGATCTGGGAGGTGTTCTCCTTGTCGAAGATGCTTGGTATCTTCCTGATGACTCTGGCCCTGTTCTGTGCAAGAATGGTCTCGAATTCTGTCTAGGCTTTTCGCTGCTATATTTCCCCGTTGCCCATCTGTTTGATGCATTTTCTGTGCTCGGCTTTCGGTTTTCTTGCCATATTCCTGATTCTCTCACTTGAAGCCTTTCGGCTTCTTTTTCGAAATAGCTGGCTTCCTCTCTCACTTCTTCCAGTGACTCAAACTTTCGCCCTGTAAGGTGCACCTGCGTGGGTCTACTCAACACACCAGATTTAAAGGAAGCTACAGCATCGGCCTCAAACTCGGGCAGTAATCCCTTCTCCCCTCCCGGGTATTTTGCCGAGACAGCCTCTTTTATCTGATCGTAAAGTTCTTTCATTTGATCCGCGAACTCCGTGATGTCCTCTCCAGGTCTCTGTTTACACGCCAGCATTTCAGTGCGTAATTCACTGAATGATTTTCGCGGCAAGTATGCAGATTTTTTTGCTTGCTGTAAGGTTAGGAAGTCCTTCAGCTCCTGGGAGCTTATCAGGTAATACCCATCATCCGTCAGCCGATATTTTACACACTTCATGAAAATAACTTTTTCTGCGGCTTCCAGTCGGTCGTAAAGATCTTTGCAGCAACACAGAAATCGATATACTTCTTTTGCCAACTTCGGTGACCTTTCTCCTGAAAACGTCGGCACATATTTAGAAACCAAGTCCATGATCTTCTCGTATGAATCTGCCATCTTGTATACAGTTGTGATTTTCTATTTTGCCTTGTTTTTACCTCGTTCTGGTACTTTCACTTTTTCACTAATACCATTTATACTTCATACGCGAACCGAAAAATTAGTACAACGCGCTCTAGAACAGATCTTTCGCAAAACTCATATCTTCGTAATAGGTTCTAATCGTCTACCAATACTCAATATAAAGTAAACATTCAAAACTATCATACCTCAATTCAGCTATTATGCGTACATACAAACAAACATGCTCAACATTTTCTTTACTTTTTATTATTCAGATGCACCCAATAAAAATACAACAAACCATACTTTACTGAAAACTTCCTACCTACTTAATCGCGTAAAACCCGAATACATTTGTTCAAATGCGCCTAAACAAATATCATTTCGAAAATATAACACGACGTTATTACGACTATCAAAAAACCGATAAATTAAATAAACGCGTGTACGACCAACGCCTAAATCGAAATTTGACGTTGAAACTGGTGAAATTCTTATTACCAACTTTCACTTATCTCAAACATATCTATAAAAATCTTGCACCTTACAATATTGCCTCTTATATATTACTCCGAAGTTTATCACATCTTAAAATTAACACATTTTTCTGAAAAAAAAAAGAAATTGTGAATGGTGTTTATTCGGGATGCGGGAGTAGCTTGTAAAAGCACAACTCCTCGATCTCGTCAATATATGTTGGAGTAGCTAAAATTAGCTTTGCTCCCAGTGTGTGTGTTCGGAGTAGCTAAATTAGCTTTGCTCCCAGTGTATGTTTGTGTGGAGTAGCTGATAAATATCAACTCCTCAAATGTCATAAGTGTAATATCCAATTTATTAAAAAAAAAAAAAACAGAAATCACAAAACACAAAAATTTAAATCTAACACTTCTAAATGCCTGAAACGCAAAGGAATTTAAAAAAAATAAATAAACAAACTTCCACCTTCTTACAACAAATTCTTGAAAAATTTAGCATTTAATACAAAAAAAAACACCAGCAAGAAATTTCTCTAATTTCTTACCTATGTTTCACCGGCTGTCGTGTCCCAAAAGCAATCAATCAATAAAACCCAATAATTAACCGCGATAAAACTTTCTTCGAATAAAACAACGCTCGAATTTCGTGCACGTTATAAATCTTTATTTACTAATAATTGACCTATCTTAACAATTACTATGTACTCCGCACCGAACGGAAACTTGATACGACTATTCAGCGCGACTGCTCACTGGAAGAATAGAATATTACAGGCACTCGACAGACCAGTCATTGGTCTTTCATGCTCCAATATTCGGAAGTAAACTTTTACTCGCAACGCGGATGTAAACAAACGACAACAACCTTGCCGTTTGTTCTACCGGTTGCAGCACCTGAGTCGCTTAGTAGTAAACAATCGCCTTACATAATAATTACCATGCTAGGTTAATTATTATCGTAATCGTCGATTGTTTCACTAACCGCTCATCGCAGCCAGCTGTTGGGCTAATCAGCAAAATAACCGACAGTTGCAGAACAATACCATGCGAAGTTACTGTTTAGCAATTGCTGATTATTTCGCTAGAATGCGCCCTTGGCTGCTGGAAGAATCTTCCGTATATTGGGCCATAACACTTATATTATCCAGTATATAGATATAATTTTTTTTTGTGCTGAAAAGAAAAGAAATAAAATATTATCAGTGCATTTCTAAGTAATAATAGAAATAAGTGCCTGTGCCTGCACTGAACTTTTTCGTTCAGAGTATATTCTTATTTTGCTGAAAAGAAAAGGAATGGAACTTTATCGGTGTATTCCTAATTGAAATAATTACCTGTGTCTGCAGCGTATTTTTTTTTTTTTGGCCAGAGTACATTTTTTTTCTTTCGCTGAAAAGGAAAGCAATGGAATTCTATCAGTGTATTTCTATATAATAGTAGAAAGATTTACCTGTGTTTGAGTTGACTTCATTTTGTCCAGTATATAGAGTACGTTTTTTCTTTCGCTGAAAAGAAAAGAAATGGAATATTATCAGTGCATTTCTAAATAATAATAGAAATATTTACCTGTGTTTGCAGTGACTTTATTTTGTCCAGTTCATATATAAATACTTTTTTTGTACCTGAAAAGAAAAAAAATGGAATTGTATTAAGGTATTTCGATATAATAATAGAAATACTTACCTGGGTCAGTAGGGGCCTGTTTATTCAAGCCTACATTTTGTTTTTGAATGGAAAAAGGGAAGTCATCGTCAGTGAAATTTTCCAATCACCTTATAAACACTACCTGCGGTTAGTAAATAAAGGTGTCCATACATGGCATCCACTTCATCATCTGTAATAAAATCGATATCGTGTGCAGTAAGGGCAACTTAACAAGGAAATCATCTAGTTATCGAACTATATGCAAGTCAAGCTAGGCTCACTATTCTCGGAAAACACTCTCACGGCAGGTAAGTGACTCAATGAAAGGGTACTCATTCCACTTCACTTTGGCGCTTGGCAGGGTTCTAATGTAATGCCACAAGGAGTATTCGTAAGTTTTCTTTTCATTAATTAAGTTTTTTTTTGTCAGTGATTATGCCTATGTGAGTAGATTTTGGATAGTACACCTAATAGTTAAACTTCCTTTGCATATAAACTTATAGATAATATGTCAGTATACATTAATCAATAGTGGTACGCAATAGGTTAGTAGGGCCAAGCACGTAGGTTAAGGATATATATATATATAACAAAAATAAACATAAATATAATTTTTTTTGGAATAAAGAACCAAAGGTTTTGGCCTGACGCGTTGGTCAGAGCATTAGCAATACTTCCTGTTTTCATTTATACTATTAGCAGACTTTTTTTATTATATTCATTTATTTCTTACTGCTGTTTTTTTTTCTTTTTGCCCTCCAGCCATCAACAAAAAAGGGAGAGGGAAAAGGAAAAGAAAACAAAAAAAACCAAATACTGTTTGTCTTACAGGTTTCATTGTTGTAAATGAATGTGATGCTATAGGCAAAGTGATTGCGGTGAGTCCCTGCTTATATCGCGTGTCGTTTGGGAGTTTGTCTTATTATTTAGAAGGAGATGATGACTTGGATATAATGTCAACCTAAGAGATCTCAGTGAGGAGGGGAGGTGAGATGGCTGTGGGGTAGCCTACGAGTAACATACACACACACCTTTATACATGGGGCTTAGCATTTCGAAACGGCTTTGGAGGCTTAACCAGGGTGGATGGGGGCGATTGGGCCCAACATTACCCAAAGCAGGGGTCTCAACAATATCAGAGACCCCTTTCAGCTCTCTCACTCTCTCTCAATCGCTCATTTGCCAGCGTTGTAAACTCTCCGGGTGAATTAGCACTTGTTCGGCGTTGCTGAGGTCTTCTATTCTCCTTCTTTTTGCAGCATATAAATAAAATCAATTTTCTTCTTTTTAGGCTTTCAGTTTCCACCGTGAGAAGGAAGCCTGAATTAGATCTTTTTTCTTCTGTCCGTCCATCTGTCTGATCAGTTATGTTGACGATTTTGCACAGCTTAACAAGCATTGAAGGGATGTGGGTGGCAAGAACCACCCCAAGCCGGCTGATCGCTAGCGGCATACTCGCTGTGCAGTCACCCACGCTAATCCCGCGATGATTTTGTAGCAAAGAGGTGTCGGATGCAGTATGTATCTACAATCAGGTACAAGTGAACGTAGGTAGATCTGTCGGCTGACAAGCTCTGCGTTACAACATGACATATTAGTTAAAACAAAACACTTTCCCACGAACAATTTCGAGGAAAATTACACCTAAATTTTCACCTCTGACATTTCAGTTTCAATATTATTTTCAATTTCAATTTATTTGATTATTTAAAGATGCGGGATCTTATAATTAGTACAAGTTCAAAAGTATATACAAAATGAAAAGAAAAACAAAACTTAACATCGAAACTCCAAAATATTGAAATAATGAATAAATGTGCGAAAAAAAAAGAAATAATTGTACCTAATAGTAACAAGGAGTATGTAAACCTATAACTAAACTTAAAACTGAAATAATAATTGCAACAATAAAGAACCAATCAATCGCGCTAGATGTGAATACACAATATTCTAAGTTAGAAATTAAATAAAGTAGAGTTAGATTTTATAAATTCAAACAGTAGGTTTTTGAAGCAATTGAATGTGAGGATCTCTAAAGAATTTCTCAAAGAAATTGGTAAAATATTCCACATTCTGACAGTGTGGACGAAGAACTGGCGCTTTGATGTAACACAATTGGACCGAGGAATAATCAATGTTATAGTCCTGGTAGATCTAGCAAGTCGTAAGCAGTGGTATAAATAATTAGGAGATTGAAACTTAATGACCTTAGCCAAGAATAAGGTACACGGAAACTTAAGGTAAATTGAAAAACTGCATCCGAAAATAGACGAGACGTATCGCGAAACATGATCGTACCGCCGAAGATTGTAAACGTGTCGCACTTTTGAATTAAAAGCGATATTAAGTTTTTAGAAGGACTCCGAGTCAAGTTGACGGAAGGCCTCGCACCCATAGGTTACTATAGGAGCAATTAAAGATCGAGCTAGTAATAAGCGCGTTGAGAGTGGAGCATATGAGGCACCCAAGTTTCGAGCGGATTGAGCAAAAGCGATATTGGAACCGTTAAGTTCAACCACGGGAAAGCTGTTTAAATCAAGCAAGTTTTATAAATAACTAACCATTTCGATTTCTCTGGATTTAATTTAAGTTTGTTCAAAGCTGACCACCTATTTATTGATTCCAAATCCTGATTAATACAAAACACCCCATCCTCCGCCAAACCAATAGGACGACAGATGTATAATTGTACATCATCGACATAGAGATGTAAACGAGAATGTTGAGGGCAGCCAAATATATCATTGATGAACATAATGAACCGGATCGGTTCCAATATAGAGCCTTGTGGAACACCCGAATGGACTGCTTTGAATGAGGAGAGCTTTTCAGTGGAAAAGACTGCCTGAAAGCGTCCACATAAATAGTCAGAAATCAATCGTACGGCATGTATGCTAAAACTAAAGTTGTTTATCAGTTTTAAGCAAAGTGTTTCATGATCGACTGAATCGAATGCTTTGGAAAAATCAAGAAAAAAACCGCTGAAAACATATCATTATCCAAACTTTCTCTAATATCATTTGTAATTTTCAGCAGTGCGGTAATACAATCATGCTTTGCTCTGAAACCAGACTGACAGCTATGTCAAAGAGAGTTACTTAACAGAAAATTAGTGATTTGTGTACACATGATTTTCTCAATGATTTTAGATAAAAAGAGAAGAATAGAAATTGGGCGAAATTCAGACGAACTTTTAGGGATAGGAATTACTTTAGATAATTTGAAATGGGTAGGGAAACGTGACATCATGAAGCAAGTGTTGACAATATGAGCTAAAGGAGAAAGATGGTTAGGCAATAATAGACGAACAAATCTGGGACTAATCAAGTCCAAACCAATGGAGCCCGACTTTAAAGTTTTAAAAGCTTCCAATACGTCTATTTCAGAAACTCTTTGGAATGAAAAGTTCGCATGCGATTGAGATGATGACAATGAAGAAAATGTCAAGTTGTATCCTGTGGAGACAGGAGGTTGATCGGACAAAAAGATGTCATTTAGGGTATCGGGATCAACTTTACAGTTTGTACTTTTAGTTGATTTTACACCCAAAAATTTAATATTTTTCCAAAGCTGCTTATTGGGAAGCTCGGTGCGTAGTATCGATGAGTAATACCTCTTTTTTGAGATTAAATGGCATTTGTCACACGGTTGCGGAGAATCCGATATTCCTCCCAAGAATTGGAGGAGCGAAATCGCTTCCACATAAGGAAAGCTCTGTTACGAGTATGAATCAAATTACGGATTCTATGTGAAAACCAAGGACACTGAGAATTAACCACTCTTTTAGTTATAAAAGGAACATGCCTTTCATGTAAGTCTTTCAGGGTATCACACAAAAACGTTACCTGCTCATCCACAGTAGTTTTAGATTGTACACTATTCCATGGGATAGAATCTGCCTCATCCGACAGCGCCTGGAGATCTACACGCTCATAAGAACGATAGGTATATGTGTGGGATATCCGCACTCTTTCGAGGCAAATGTCATAAGTGAGCATTATTAAATCGTGATCCGAGATACCTGGTAATGATGTTTGATTATTAAAGACTACCTTAGACATATTTGATGTAAAAAAGCATCAATTAGTGTGGACGAAATACTAGTGAAATGCGTAGGCTCGCTGTTAACACGGCGCAATGCAAGGGAGCCTAAAAGAGTATTAAATGAGCAAGACTGACCTGCTGGGTCCAAGAAATTATAGTTGAAGTCACCTCCAATTATAATGTGTTCATAGTGTGGTATAACATCTAATAAAACGTTCTCAAGATTCGAATGATGACATGAAGGCGGTATGTAAATACAACCAATCAAGCATTTAGTAGAGCCAGAAACAAGCTCGCAGAAGATTTATTCCGGTCCGGTATTAGAATTGCAACTAGTAAGTAAAGTCTTGCATTTAATGTTATCCTTCACAAATATTGCTATCCCACCACCATGCTGCCCACGTCTATCATAACGAAACACTCTGTAATTCCGCAAATTTAAAGTAACATCATCATTCTCTGGCTTGAGCCATGTCTCAGTGACGCAAATAACATCAATTAATGAATTAGAAAATATTTCGCGAATCTCGTCAATCTTCGGTAGCAAACTGCTGGAATTAAAATGAAGAATCCTAAGTCCATTGGCTTGATTACAGAAAATATTGATTAATATTTTTACACAAGCGTCCATGTCCAGACTGCCAAAACTAGCCATTATCAAATAGTAACGAGGCTCTGACACTCAACTGATTTATATCGACAAAAATTAGTACGATAGCAAAAATTATAAAATCCAACTGAAAAACGTAATAGAATTTTATCTTAGCTATAGAACTAAAGAAAATATAAAATAAATAATAAATCCTAGACAACATAGCGAAATATTCTATAGAAAAAGAGTCTTAGGAAGATTGCAATAATCAATTAATTAAACAAGCGTAACAGTAGCGAGGCATTTTAAAGAATTCAAGAAATCAAGGCCAAGAACTATGAGATACAAATGAAAATTTTCAATGCTTCATTGCTGTGATCCAAAGTTAAAGCCATTTATTCCAGCGAGTATAAACCTTCAAGCGTCAAAATGCGTGAAGCCTTCTCCCCCTCCCTTTTCCGCACAAAAACATATCCGGATGACGTAATGCAGTGGAAAGCTTTTTTTCCTTCGTCAACTTAATAGCTGCACGGAAGATGCGATATGTTTTCGTAGAGAGACTATCATTAACATGAATAGGAGAAGACAAATCGTTCGAGCTGCCAATTCCAATATCGCACAATCTCAGTATTTTGGAGCCAGATAGTAATGATCTTAATTTACTCCTAACTGCAGCAAGCAGAGTACTTTTATCACGTTCGCAATTGAATCGTAAAATTATCGCTGGTGGAGCTGACTCTTTCTCTGTTTTAACTCTGAAAATATGATTGGGTGGGTTAAACTCAGTCAGATTAACAGACTGACATAGTTTAGAAAAAATTCCGTTAAGCCTCTCCTCCCTCATAAATGGTACTCCGGTGATAACAGCATCAAGAAGTTTTTGTTGACGTCCAGAGTTATCTATAAATGATGCAAACGATTTTCCAGAAGATTCAATCTGTTATTAAGGCCATCATATTTTTCATTGATAGGAATTGTAAGGCGGGATTCCAAATCGGTGATTACTTCTTTAAGATCGGGAACAATATCGTTGAGAGATAGCTCAAATTGTTTTTTAATTGCAGAAATTTTCTTCTCAATGATGGTCTGTACATTTGAAATTGCAGTTTTAATGTTGCTTGAACAACAGAAGGAGATGAAGAATTCTCTTGTAAAGATGCTGTGACTGTTCCACGTTTGGGACGGTCGCTATTTCCCCTCTGCACATTCTCATTCGTAGTGTGTATGTGTGGTTCCAATTCAAACAAGACACTGTGATGACAAGATATTCCTATATACCGCAATTCGTGTATTGAACTTTGTTAACAATAATTAACAAAATACCGCACCGAACGCAAATATCTCAGTAGACAAAAATAAAAAATGAGAAAAACAAATCACGCAGTTAGACTAATTAATTAAAATAATCGTACAAAAAGCGGATTAAAAACTTTAGCTTGGAGCAATGATAAGCACGTCTCACTCGTTTGAACTCATAACTCTTAATTAACATTTGTCACAAGGGAAAACAATTTATTCAAAAATCGAGTTTTTAAAGGTTTTTTTTTAAAATAATAACTCAACAAATTGAAGTTTATGAGTCATTGAAAATATTTTTTCCAAAAAACAACTTCTGATGGTGGTATTAAAAAGGTGCTAAAGTATCTCAACAAAAAGATATTTAACATTTTTTGTTTTCTCATATGACTAATGAGATGGAAAGAGGTAGCAAGTGGAAGTGAGACGGATAAAAATACGTTCCACATCGAATTTTCTCAACAAGAATTTAATTGCGCCATGTTATAGCACAATTTGGAATTTTAATTTTCATTCAATGAAATTAAATTATGATGGAGATCTTTTGATGAGAAAAGGTAGATGTCAATATTCCTCATCGAATGAGATAAATTATACATGATGAAAAATAATACATTCTGCGAATTTTGCATTATGGTTGCGGGTTCCACAAAAAAAGATAGCGGTTCAGACCCTCTTAGAATTTTCGAGTTCAAGCAGTTCAGTTCGTGGTATATATTTGATCAAATTTTTAGTTTCTTTATGAGTTCTCACTGTGTGCAAAACGCGCAATTCAGCTTATAATGCCTAGGGTAAGCATATGCTCACATTCGATTTTCTTTTTGGTGAAGGTGAAAATTGTGCAAAGACATAATTTGTGACATTATTGTGGTTAAGTGACTCATCTTTCTTTTTTAATAAAGTGCATCAATTTTAGTTTTTATATTTTGTAACACTTTTTTCTGATAATCAGTTAATATTAAATTAAAGTGGCTTGTACAGGATAAATTCAAGACAGTTATTCCTATACTTCCCAAATCGGGTTAGCTGGAATATACCTGCGAAGTATCCTTTGTTGCTTAAAATTGTAAATTGTAAATAGCATTAAGATCATAATTTTGAAGAATTTTCTAGATTTATTGTAGATAAATGCTTTTCTGTGAATAAGAGTGCTTAAGCTAACCTGCATATGAAGATTTTATTAAATCGAAATGTAAATCTATTTATGCTCGTTCTGATTTTAATATACCGCTACGCTAACATAATCCACCAAAAATAACATCATCACGTGCTGAAATTGCAGTATTAATAAATAATAAGGGTGTTATGGCCCGATATACGGAAGATTCTTGCAGCAGCCAAAGGCATCACAGCGAAATAATCAGCAATTGCTAACCAATAACCTCGCATGGTATTGTTCTGCAACAGTCGGTTGTTTTGCTGATTAGCCCAACAGCTGGCTGCGATGAGCGGTTAGTGAAACAATCGACGATTACGATAATAATTAAGCTCGCATGGTAATTATTATGTAAGGCGATTGTTTACAACTAAGCGACTCAGGTGCTGCAACCGGTAGAACAAACCACAACGGACATAAAAAGACTAATGACTGGTCTGGCGAGTGCCGTTTTATTATAAGTAATAGTGGTGTCAAGTGTACGTTCGGTTCGGGCTACTTAAAGCATTGTTAAGATAGGTCAGGTTTTTTGCTGTAATAAATATTGGTGTACGTTTAAAGTAATTTGAGTAGTGTTTTCATTTGGAGCAAGTAAACCGTGGTTAATTGATTGATTTATCATTTATTGAAGAAGTTATGATTAAGCGTGGGGTTTTCTTTATTTGATTGCATTGGGACACGACAAGGGCATTTTACATCAGCCTAGTATACGGGCATATGGTGTAACCTTTCTCCACATCGTTTTTTTTTATAGTTCCAGGAACTAATTACTGCATATTAAATTGTTTCGTGATCCTACAGGAACCAAGCTACTTTCGTAAACATTTTATGGTGGTTTCCTCCAGGAACCAAGATACTGCGTAAACATTTTTTGATGGTTCCTTCCAGGAACCATGATACTGCGTCAACAATTTTATTTATGTAATTAATTCATATAATTTAAGTAATTCAGCCTTGTTTTGTTTTTCAATCAACTTGTTTATTTCAGCTTCTTGTCAACTATTCAACTTATATGTATGTCTTGATCATATCCAATAATAAGTAGTTAATAATTTTTTTTATATATATAACCCTTGTTAAGTGCGTTTTCTTTTCTGATGATGGTGAAAACGCACTCTACCATCATTATCAGACTTGTATGATTTTGAGTACCAGTACCAGTAAATACCAGTACTCATACTGGTGATAAATATTCAGTAAAAATTCAAATCTCTTTACTGGTACTTAAAAATTACCAGTACGAATAAATTTATTGGTACTGGCGAAAGCCAGTAAATCACCAGTAAACACCAGTAACAACCAGTACGCCAGTAAGTGCCAGTAAGAACCAGTAACCCCCCAGTAAACACTAATAAACACCAGTAACCTACCAATAACAAGAATTAAATACAAATTTATCCACCAATCTGATAAATGTATGAATTATTAAAACAGAAGACTCAGTTTTATTACACGTTAAGTAGGTATTACTTCACGAAAAGCAATTATTCATTCTTTATTCCGAATAAAATTACGTTAATCCTTAAAGTCCTAACCGATTTTAAAGTATCGTGTTAAAAATTTTTCGCAGGCATAATAATATGAATACACTTAAGTTGCTTGCTTATAGGAATGTATATATTATGTGCATGCACCTACATATATAGTATATTGTCAAGAATATGGAACATCGGCAGGAACTGGTGTCACATATGTACATAGCTATCGATGTTTTTCCGAAATCACTTGAAGATCCTCTAAGAACTATTCTTCGAATTAAATGGATGTACGAATTGGATATTGGAAAAGCCTCAAGCGGAACTAGATGCTGACACTATATTTGTGGATGATTTTATAAAATATTTTGTTATTGGGTTGGCAAGCAGATAAATAATAATATTAAACTTTGTAGTATTTTCCTCTATTTGCAATAGAAGCTGCTTCTTATGGAGAAAAGAAATTATACACTGATGGAATGACGTTGACGGCTAACGGTACTTGACTCCGTTGCTTTGGCAATTATATTTTTTGTAAGCATTCAAGAAATTTTTCAAAAACTTGTCTGGAATAACGGGAACATTGGTTTACTGTTTCACTTGTTCCATTTAAATGGAATATTTAACAACTCATGGTACTCATGAAAGCAAACGAACATATGAAAGATGATATTAGCGAATAATTAATGTATAACTTGCAATTTTCCCAAATGAACTATTGAAATAATTTGTGTTTTACAACACCTAAGTTGAAAATATTTTTGTTAAATAATATATGATGGATATAAAAATGAGTCTTCTGTTTTAATAATTCATGCATTTATCAGATTGGTGGATAAATTTGTATTTAATTCTTGTTATTGGTGGGTTACTGGTGTTTATTGGTGTTTACTGGGGGTTACTGGTCATTACTGGAGCTTACTGGCGTACTGGTTGTTACTGGTGTTTACTGCTGATTTACTGGCTTTCACCAGTACCAATAAATTTACTTGGACTGGTAATTTTTAAGTACCAGTAAAGAGATTTGAATTTTTACTGAATATTTTTCACCAGTATAAGTACTGGTACTGGTTCAAAAATCAGTAAGGATTTACTTGAATATCACGCAAGTATGATCATTATAAACGTGAACCTTCCCATCATACCGAAGCGGTAGATTTACTTAAACTCTTTACTTTTAGAGTTTTTAATTTTGTCCAAGTTGATGGGTCGAGTATTGATGCGAGTAGTCAGGAGACCTGGTCAGGAGACCTGGGCAATCAAGATCCCACGACATTGGTAGAGTGAAATGAGAACACTGTATGTTTTACTCGAATCCAAATGCGTTTATTGCGTTATCCTAAGCCATTAACACTAATATTGCCCTACTCTACTTAAATGACTTATTCACTACACAGCTATATTACAGCTTAATGAATTCACACTGATTGTGTCTGTGGAGGTGTGCGTGTATACCTTTTTGCGGAGGGGCCCGCGAGGTGTACGACGGACCACGCACGAATACGTCGTAGCGTAACACTAGAGTAGATTGTACAACGTCGGACCACGCAAGAGGCGAGAATACGTCGTAGCGTTTGCACTAGGGGAAGAAGTGTAACGTCGGACCACGCACCAAGCGATAATACGTTGTAGCGCTCGCACTAGAGAAATTTGTGTAATGTCGGACCACGCTCGAAGCAAGAATACGTCGTAGGGCTAGCATGAGGGGAATATGTATTACGTCGGACCACGCAAGAAGCGAGAATATGTCGTAGCGTTAACACGAGGGTAAGGACAGGAAGAAATGCACAGCGTCAGACCACTAACGAAGGGAGAATACGTCTTTTCATTAGCACACGGACGAAGTGTCTTGTCAAGCTGCTGGGAGGCAACTAACAAATTTCCAAAGGGCGACTGCTTATTTATAGGCCTGCGGCGTGTAGCTCCCTCAACGGTGGTACTGGAGATAGCAACTGGGTTCACTTCGGGCTTGTTTGAGACTGCGATACTGGTACTGGCTTCGGACTTCTGGTACTAGCTCGGATTTCTGGTAGTAGGTAAGTGCTCGGTACTGCGGTTAAACGTCGACTGATTTCTCTGTTCTAATGACCTCCTGTTTATATGGTCCCGAACACTGTAATCGCTGTCGACTAGTCTGCCCCTCCATTTGTAATTTCGTCATTGCACTGTGAGTGATAACGTATCGCTTGGATGATGATTCATTCTGTGGGAAGAAATCATATGAATAACTGTGGTTATACAATATGTATGGCTGTAGAGCAGTCTGTATGCGAGACTGCACACTTTGCTCTGAATAAATGTAGGCACTTATGAGTGCTAATACTGCGGAGCTTACCCTGTGTATGCCATGCATGTATCATCGTTACATCTCCCCCTTCCTTAAAATAAAAATGAGTTTCCTAGTTTATATATATATCTATCGTAAAGATTTATTAAATAGCGAATTCATTTTTTCCCTTTTCCTACCATAGAAATTAAACAATTTTCCTTTCTTACAAAGTTAGATAATTAATTTTTATTATATATAAATAAAACCTTCCTTCTAACATAAGGTAACAAACTCAACTAATTCATTCTTTTGTTTAAAAAAAAGTACAAAACATATAACCAAAATAAAATTTATCTCTTTAAAGAACATAACATTTTTTATTTTTTTTTTTTAAGGTTTTTATATGTGTGAGGTCGCGGATGACTCAGGTCCCTTGATATTTTAACGCATAATGTCCATCTGGTAATTGTAGAATCTGGACATAACCAGCCGCATTTTTATGTCCTGGGGAAAAGAGCTTGCGAGCTTCCGGATTCATTTTAGAATGGGCTTCTTCTTTAGCTTGATGATGTCCTCAATAATGAGTATGTGGTTTGCTGAGTCGGGGATGGATGGAGCTTGGCCGGGCTTAACTATGTCGGTTTTCGCTGACTTGTTCACTGGAGTAACTGAAAGTGCTGCGTGTCCGGGGGTACTGGTTGAAGGCATGTTTGCTGTCACAGGGCTTGATGTTATCACCCCTTCTTGAGTCAGGTCTGGGAAGCTAGGCAATGTTGGTTTTACTGAACTTGTGGGCTGGGCTGGCTTCTTTTGCAGTTTTGTGGTCTCCTTTGATTCCTTTTCGGCACGATTATTTGACGTCGTAAATCGGGCAATGCAGGTGGTTATGCTAGTGATTTCTTCGCGATTTTTATTTCGGTAGTTGCCTTGGACGACTTGAAAGATATTTTTCGCTGGACGTGTGCTTTCAATTCAGATCTAGGTGTCGCTTCCATTTGGACGTAGTAACATGGGGGCAATCTCTTCTTCCTGTCCCATGTTAAAAACACTTTCCGCTTGGCTGGTAGACTTGATGCTTGTAAGCTGATGTTGGGCTTCTTGTCTATATTTGTGGGCGTTTCACAGCTACGGTAGCAGGCTTCATAGGCTGTGTTCTAACCCTGATGGTCGGATCCGGGATATTGTGAATTTTCTGAGTTAGTTTTGGAATGAGTGTCGCCTTTGAACTTATCTTGCTGACTGATAAATCTCCTATAATTGTCGCTGCCTTATAAACCTTACTTCTAACGGAATCCACTCGCTCATAATATTTCCTCAAATCTTTTGAATGGGCTCTCTTACTCGCTTTTATGTTATTGCGTTTATGCTGTACAGTCACCGGAGAAATCACTTTTGTAACAGTAAATGGTCCCTCATATTTTGTTCCCAGTTTGGCATTATAATTTCTGATCGTCATGATATATGTCCCTCTTTTCTCAATAATTATTCTGCAACCTAAGTACACCTTGCTAGATGGCGTAGATTGTAATGGAGGCTTTGTTTTGTAAACGGGCTCCCCATGTTGAGGCGGGCTAAATCAAATATATACCTGTGTTGTGCTTGATTTCCCTCAGGGGACGTTGTACTTGTGTCCGTTATTCTGTTGTCTAAAGCGAGAAGTTGGAAGAGTCAATTCTAGACCATATTAAGAAATGCTGGTGTGTATCCGGTAGATTCCCTTTGACTAGTGTTGAGTGCCAACATTGATTCTGGCAGAAACTCGTCCCATATACGTTGATCGTTTTCAACATATTTTACGATCATAGTCTTGATGACACGGCTTACTCTTTCTGTCGGATTTGATTACGAAGTGTACGGTGGGGTGAGACGATGCTGAATTTGTAGCTCTTTCAACATTTGAGTGAATTTGTGGCTGGTGTATTGTCTTCCATTGTCGGTTATTAAAACTTAAGGACATCCTTGGCGAGAAAGAATGCGCTCTTTGAGCCCCTTTATAAATGCTTGAAAGGTTGCCTCTCGAATTGGTAGGAATTCAGTCCACTTGGTAAATTTTCCATGAAATACTAATATCATGGTGTGGCCTTTTATAGATTTATGTAGTAGGCCGATGAAATCGGTACTTACAATCTCACATGTTTCTTTTGCCCTTGTCACATGCATTTATCTAACAGTTTTTTGTTGTATGGGTTTATATTTCATGCAGGATTTGCAACTGCGTACGTATTTGCTCATGCTTTTGTACATACCAGCCCAATAATAATATTCTGCAATTCTTGCTATGTGGAGTGGAGCAGGTATACACAGCTTCCATTCGGGTCAAATGTCGATATCTGCATACGTAATTATATCATGGAACTGTTAGTATAACTGGTCATTGGTAATAGTATAGTCTCGATATACGGTGGGGTTAGCTTTTATGGATTGCATTTTATTTTCATACCAAGGGTATGCAGGATTTTTATTGACCGGGAAAATTTCGTTTTCTGTCACTGGTAGTGGTTGACGCAATAGAGCATCTGCCACTATATATTTTTTTTTACGGTATTTAATCTCGAAATCGTACTGCTGGAGCTCGATAGCCCACCGTGCCCATCTGCCTGATGGATTCTTTATTGCCGTAACCAACGGAGTGCTTGATGGTCTGTCACTACAGTGACACATATGGCCTCATTTTTCGTATTCTCAGTATGAGAGCGGGACACTCCCTTTCGGTGACTGAGTATTTCTTTTCTGCTTCATTGAGCGTTCGGCTAGCGTAAGCAATGACGTGTTCGTTAGTATCTAGCTTGTGATAATACCGAGTCCATTTTGGCTTGCATCAGTCTGGAGAATAAACGGACTAGTAAAATCGAAGCAAGCGAGGACCGGTGCTTCTGCGAAGTTTTTTTAGTAACTTCGAACGATTTTTGCTGTTCGTCTGTTTTACCACTTCACCTTTTTTCTTAGTAACCTGGTTAGTGGTGCGACAAGCTCTGAGAACGACTGGACAAAACGCTGGTACCAGGAGACTACTCCTGAAAACCTCCTCACTTCTTTTACGTTAGTTGGTGCTGGTATGGTTTTGATGGCGTTCACTTTATCTGGATCAGTCTGTATGCCATGCTGACTTACCATATGTCCTAAATATTTTATTTCACTTTCTAGGAACTCGCATTTCTCGATATTAGTTTCTAAAATTCGTTCAAATGGGTCGTTCAAATACTTCACGTAGCCGGGAGAGGTGGTCATCAAAAGTTTTGGTTACTATAATAATATTATCTCGCTAGGCGAGTGCATATGGTTCCATTTCAGGCCCTATGTCTCTGTCTAGTGCTCTTTGAAAAGTGACTGGAGCAGAGTGGTGTTCAAATGGCATTACCTTCCACTGGAATAAGCCTCTCCCTGGTACAGTGAAGGATTTATATTGCCGACTGGTTTCCTCTAGTGGAATTTGCCAGTACCCTTGCTTTAAATCGAGAGTAGAAATGTATCGCGCTCCCTTCAATTTATCGCGAATATGATTGGTTTGGGGCAACGGATATGCGTCTTTCAGTGATTGTTCATTCAGCTGCTGGTAATCTATACAAAGCCTCCACCCTCCTTGTTTCTTTCTAACTATACTACAGGCCAACTGTACGGACTACTGGAAGTTTCTATTTTACTGGTATGTTGAGTTACTTCAAATGTCTACGACATATACATATCGTCGACTTCTCTTGTAACGAACTTTTGAATATCGTTGTTCATTCTCATTGTAATTTCTGCTATCGTTTTCGAAGGACGCAACAAGCTCCACTTCGTTTCATACACTCCATTGGCATTAACTGGATACTCGTCTGCTTGACACTTCTTATTTCTTCTGGAATCTGGATGCTTCATAGGCTGCTGTTCCTTTTTTGGCTTAGCTTTATCCAAAGTTGGTGACTGTGTCGTCTTCTTGGGTAGTCCAGTAAAGCAGCCAAATCCTGGTTCTATCAATAATCATAACATCGGGCTGCTGGGTGGGGAGCAGTGGATATCCTCCTCCAGAAGTAAAACGTCTTCTTCAAATTACATCGTTGTCTGCAATAAGATAGGCTGATTAGATAATTTATCTTACAAACATATAACATTGACAACAAGTACAACAAACGACACAAAGACATACGGTCAGTAAACGACCTTATTGCCCTTCATGAGTTTTTGTTGTTGACATTGGTAGGCGACATAGTTTTGCAATCTGTCGCCGGAAACTGTTGGTGCTCGTTCGCACCTGTACAACTCTAATCAAGGCATCCGTACCTGGATAAACTTCTTCGATTCTGCGTAAAGGCCAACATGTTTGTGGGGTTTTTTCACTCTTCAGCATAGCTATTCCTCCGACCTTTATGTTTGGTTGAGCTGCACACCATTTAGGCCGTTATTGCAACCTATGCTAATAATCCTTGGACCATTTATCCCAAAGTTCCTGTGTCATGTATTAGGAAAATTACCATCGTTTTGTTGGGTTAACTTGCCTTTAAGTCATTTCCGGCTCAGGAACAGCATTCAGTGCTTTTCCAATGATAAAATGGCTTGGAGTTAGTACTGCAAGATCTTCGATATTATTCCCAATAGGACACAGATGAAGTGAGTTGACACAAGCTTCAACTTGAGCGAGTAATGTTGAGTGCTCCTCGTATGTGTAAATAGGTTGTCCTATTATTCTACGTAAATGGTGTTTCACGGATTTGACGCCTGATTCCCAAAGGCCGCCAAAATGAGGTAAAGCTGGGGGGTTGAAATTCCAAGTGATGTTCTTTGAACTGAGATGTTGCGCCACTTCTGGCAATGCTTCATGTATGTCATGAGCAATATCTTTGTTTAAACTGCTTTCTGTGCCTTTGGAGTTTGTTCCACAGTCGGAATAGACCTCCGTGCACAATCCTCTTCTGGAAGTGAAGGTTTTAAATGCCACCAAATTGCTGATGACGTTAAGTCCGATACTAGTTTTAATTGAATGGTCTTTGTGGCCAGACAAACGTATATACAAAAATAACCACCTCTGTGTTCGTGTAGATCTGTCTGAAGAGGTTTTTAAGTTTATCGGGCTAGCATAATCAACGCCCACATGCGAAAATGGCTTAGAGATATTTACTCGCGGGACAGGGAGATTTCCCATTAATTGAAATCTCGTCCTTTGGCGCTGTACTACACATGTTTTGCATTGGTTAATTATTCGTACAATAGCTCTTTTTGTGTATCAAATCCAATACAACTGGCGACTGGTGTTTGAGGTTAGTCCCACTACTCCATGTAACGTGTCATCGTGTAACAGTTTACCAATTAGATCTTTTATGTGATGATTTCTTGGAAGGATTATTGGATGTTTCCGTGAGTATGAGGTCTCGGCATTTTCAAGTCGGCCACCAGCTCTCAGTAAGCCATTTTTATCCATAAATGGATTGAGTGAATGACTGTTGTTGGACAAAGTTTCCTTTGCCTTCAACGAAGCATACTCTCTTGGAAATGCATTCTTTTGGACCAATTGAAATATTGTAAACCTAGGTGATTGCAGTTCTTGCGGCGATAGTTGATTGTACTTTTTCGTAGTGGTTATGCGGCAGTTGTGTATGAAGTGTTTTATCATTGTTACGATTCGTGTTAATTTTGAGAAGGATGAGTATCTTGATAAAAGCTCTGAATTTATGTGGTTGTGAAATGTAACCAAACCTGGTTTTCTTGCTTCTAGGTGTGGCTGATTCGATGATATACCCAAATTAGACCATTATTCCTCTTCTTTTATGAGCCATTCAGGACCATGCCACTATATGTTGTTGATCAATTCATTAGTAAAGACTACTCTGGAGGCGATATCAGCTGGATTGTGATCGGTAGGTACATGTCGCCAGCTGGTAGGACCTACTGTGTCCTGAATCTCAACGACGCGATTGGCCACATATGTTTTCCATTTCGTTGGATCACTGCGAATCCATTGTAGCGTAATCGTTGAGTCAGACAAGCAGTTACTGAAACATCCTCGAATTGCACGTCTTGAATTGAGGCTTTAATCAGTCGAGCTAGAATTAGTGCGCCATTCAATTCTATTCGAGGCGACGTAATCGGACGAATTGGAGCTACCTTAGTAGGTAAGTAATGCGGGTTCTTGCCCAAAATCCCATGTTATTTCTAACGGAAGTCCAAATTTACTTTTGCAAATCTGAAAGTTCTGGCACAAAAGCCTGTGTAATTTTACTGGGAAAATCCAAATTTACTTTTGCAAATCTAAAAGCTCTGGCACAAAATCCTATGTAATTTTAATGGGAAAATCCAAATTTACTTTTGCAAATCTGAAAGTTCTGGCACAAAATCACATGTATTTTTAAAGGGGACCTGTGAGTTGACAAAACTGTTTCAAAAGCTTAGAGTACCGAGCCCAATTTCATGTGTATTTTTAAAGCGGGATCTGTGTATTGACAAAATTGTTTCAAAAGCTCTTCATTGACGTACACAAGCATAGGTTGGGTCCCCCGGCCCCCACAGCGGTTTCTCCAAGGCTTTGCTTATGACTCGTCTTTAAATTTTGATAATGCTGCACAATATACAAAAGCTATCATTAAAAAGAAAACAAACGTTATTCACTCTCGCTGCTTCAGACTTCGTCGACAACGTAAACCTGATTTAGCACAAAACAAAAACAGAACAGCAAGTCACATCTTTCTGCGAATATGTCTGCAATTACACATTTACCTATTATGTGCTCCTGTTACTTAGCTGCTACTGGTGCTTCGCATAATTTTGTTAAGAAAATATGATAATGTGATATGATAAATATACTATGTATGGCTACTGGGTTAGCTTCAGTTTCATGTCATTGTTTATTTTTTAATGAATATCTGTCGCAAGAGATCTTTTTTGTTAGAACCATTTCCAATTTTTCACATTTTTTACGATTATTACAGTTTGATTTCATTTCGTTTAGGTTTATGTCTACTGGGTTTGCTTCTGTTTCATGTTTTTGTTTACTTTTTAATGAATATTTGTCGAAGAGAACTTTTTTGTTAGAACCACTTCCAATTTTTCAAATTTTTTACGATTATTTCAGTTTGATTTCATTTCGTTTAGGTTTATGTCAACTGGGTTTGCTTCTGTTTCATGACATTGTATATTTTTTAATGAATATTTGTCGAAAAGAACTTTTTTGTTAGAACCCTTTCCAATTTTTCACATTTTTTACGATTATTTCAGTTTGATTTCATTTCGTTTAGGTTTATGTCTACTGGGTTTGCTTCTGTTCCATGTCATTGTTTATTTTGTAATTGATATTTGTCGCAAAAGAACTTTTTTGTTAGAACCATTTCCAATTTTTCAAATTTTTTACGATTATTTCAGTTTGATTTCATTTCGTTTAGGTTTATGTCTACTGGGTTTGCTTCTGTTTCATGTCATTGTTTATTTTTTAATGAACATCTGTCTCAAGAAACTTTTTTTGTGACAAACTTTTCCAGTTTTTCACATTTTTTACGATTACTTCATTTTACTTTCATTTCGTTTAGGTTTATTTGTTGTTTTCCTCTAGAGATAAGACTTATCTAAATTAATTGATAATGAGAAACGTAGGGGTGACTTTATTTCCGCAATATTTTTTATGATAAATATAATATGTCAACTGGATTTGCTTCTGTTTCATGTCATTGTTTATTTTGTAATTGATATTTGTCGCAAAAGAACTTTTTTGTTAGAACCATTTCCAATTTTTCAAATTTTTTACGATCATTTCAGTTTGATTTCATTTCGTTTAGGTTTATTTGTTGTTTTTCTCTAGAGATAATACTTTTCAACCTGAATTGTGAATGAGAAACATGTGGATGCCTTTATGTTCAGAATATTTTTTTGATGCTTACTAACTACTTTTCTTAACGTAGAATCATTATGCGGATTTCGAAATTTTTCGCCATATGAATTCAAATGACATCATCTGCGAGTTAGGTAGCACACAAATATTTACATTTGTAGCAAATAGGCAATGTTCGACCCAAGATACAAATTTTGAGACATATCAAGGTAGCAAGATTATTAGAGTTTTCCTTAAGTTAAAAAAATTTTCAAAGCATTTTTAAATCTTTCTCTACCAAAAATTAAGGAAATATATAAATATAATTCGAGATTGATGAAAGAAAATTTTCATTCAAAAAATTCCTAACGATTTGCTACCCAATTATAAAAGTTCTCCACACCAATATATTTCTTTTAAGCGCTTTATTCAGAATTTTTCTGGTTCAAGGGGTATCCCATTCACAACAAGAACGGAAATGCTGCACATAAAACTTTAATTTCCAAACTTTCTGTGCATTAGATTAAAATTCTAGTTTCTTACAATTAATATTTAAGATATTCATGTGCGTGGGTATGGGCAAGTAATTTAAAATTATAAGTACGCTATTATAATAATATGTACAACATAGCAGCTACCTACCAACTGATTATCAAATAAAATTGTATGTTAAACAAATAAATGCATGAACTTTGATGAAATAAAACCAGGAAAAATTTTATATGTAAATGCTTTGAAATTATGTTTTGTTTTATATTCTGAAGCAGTTAGTAGAAACTCGTGATGTTTTTCGTATTTCCAAAAATAATTTGAATGTTTCCCAAAAGCAGTTTAAAATGTTGAAATTCCTAATTATTTAAGAAAAATCATTCAATTTCGGGTTTATACAGTGTTTAAATTTATGTTTTATTCTAAAATCCTAATATACATCATCTACAAATCTGAAGTTTTACAATATTTAAAAATTGTTGCTCGTTTGTTTAATAATTGATGGTCCATAAAAATAAAAACAGATTAATATAATAATCTGGAACATTTAATGAGATATGCAGACAGATATTATAAATATTTTACCAGCAAGTAGTCATACATTTCACAAATACCTATAATAATTGGAAACCGCTTCGAAATTAAACGATTTTTCTGTAATAAATAGGATTATCAAGCAGTAGCAATGAAGTGATTCTAAAAGTGAAGTAGCAGGACTTTCTCAAAATATATGCCGCACTGCCGATCATGTGCTTGTAATGACCCCCGAAATTAAGAAATATAAGCCCTAAAGTGAAAAACGCAGGTTTTTAGTAGATTGGAGTTCAGTACCCTAGGGAGCAAAAGACATTGATTATTAAATAAGCTTTCAAGAAAATACAAATATTCGTTTAATTATTTTTAACTTTTATTTAAACCATAATACATTAGAACTCCCTAAAGTTAGCTTTATATAATTAATTTACATATTTCTAAAGCCAGGTATATCTTCTTCTTTCACGCCGACAAATCTTAAGTTGCAATCTTTATCCATCTCGTACTCTGAGTCATTTATATGTACAGTTTGAGCAGCTGGTTGTGGTTCTAGCGGTTGTAAATTGTTGAAAAAGAATTTAACAAAGCACATGTTTAATACAATGACCCCTTTTTCTGCCTCAATTTCACTTATTTTCTCTAGTATAGGCTGTGTAATTTTATTTAGATACTCCTGTTTAATGTTCTCACCATTCAATCTAGTAATAAATTCAATTGTTTCAAGCTCGTGTTCATTACTTTGATTGCTGTATTTGAAGCGCGCAATAACTTTAACAGGCTCATTTCTCCTATTTTCCAGCAGCTGTTGACAGAGTTTTTCAAACTTATCAACGTACAGCTTTTCTAATAAATACTTTTGGGCCTTTAACCCGAAAGGTAGTTGATTATGTATCGCCAGTATCATTTCATCCCATGTAGGATTGAACTGTATCATAAAAGTAGGTTGCTCTGACATTTTCGCGTGGTTTGGCGTAGCGAAATGCTCCAGCATTTCCTTTCGGTTTGGTGTCTCTGATATTTTCTTTGGGCTTAAGGTCTTTAAAATAGACTGCTCAGAAATTTCCTTTGAGTTTGATATTTTATTGCATCTGTTCTGATGTCGCCTTAAAGTATCAACTCTTAAAAAGGATTTTTCACATTTTCTACCAATGAAGCCTTTCATATTGTTAATTCTTTAACTACTCCGCTCCAAATGAGGTATAGGGTGGTAGATGCTCCTTTATAACTGGTAAAGCAAAGAAACTGCAGCATTCAAGTTCAAAAAGGGGTCACTTTTTCTATTGAATTTTTAATTTTCATCACATTTTTCTAGCAGCATGTACATATGTATACAACATTTGCAACTACTTTTTTAAACAAAAGTAAATCAGAGCTTTTTATTTTTAATCTACAAAACGTTGCTGAAAGCAAATTGAAATTTGATAACCGACTTTTAACCCCAAGATAACTTTTTTGAAACGTGAGCAGTATACATTATTTATTTTAAGTTTTATACAATTAAGGCTGGCCTTTTTATTTGTAATTTGCAAGAGGAGCCCCAAAAATAAAATATTTCAAATTAATATCGCCTACATTTCGTGTTTTTTCAGCTCAAGCTCGCCAAATCGTAAACCTCTTTTTACCGGCACGAGCCCCTTGTTTACATACCGGCAAACTGATTCAGTTTTTTTCTTCGTTTTTATTGCAACTCGTGCTTTTTTTGTTTACGCTACCTTCCTACTTCAGAAACTGATGACGTTTGTTAAGAATTATATTTATATATTTCCTTAATTTTTGGTAGAGAAAGATTTAAAAATGCTTTGAAAATTTTTTTAACTTAAGGAAAACTCTAATAATCTTGCTACCATGATATGTCTCAAAATTTGTATCTTGGGTCGAACATTGCCTATTTTCTACAAATGTAAATATTTGTGTGCTACCTAACTCGCAGATGATGTCATTTGAATTCATATTGCGAAATATTCCGAACTCCGCATAATGCTTCTACGTTAAGAAAAGTACTTAGTAAGCTTCAAAAAAATATTCTGAACATAAAGACATCCACCTGTTTGTCATTCACAATTCAGGTTGATAAGTATTATCTCTAGAGAAAAATAACAAATAAACCTAAACGAAATGAAATCAAACCGAAATGGTCGTAAAAAATTTGAAAAATTGGAAATATGTGCTCAGTGGAGACGGCGTGCGGTCCCTCGTGGGGTATATGGGCGCCACTTGATTTTTCCTTGTTTTCCTCTACCCTCGAATAGGTGTGCACTGAGAATCAAGAAACTCGAGTGATCTGTAGACTTACGATCTACCATCTCATTGCCGTAATTCCCAAAAAAAAAAATGGATTATGCTAGGATCGGTACACTCTTTTTCTACCCTAGAGGAGTGTGTATGAAAATTTTCACGTAAATAAAAATGATACTTAGCTTTATTCCGTTTATTATGCACTTGTGCGTAATCAGCTATAATTCCAAAAAGGAAAGATTCTCCAAACAAGGAAATACTGCTACCAAAAAAAAAGAAAACCAGATATATTACTTTTCCCACGATTAGACGCTTCTTATCACTTTTAGAGCCAAAACTAGAAGAAGGAAACTGTGGCTCGCTTTCCTCTTTTCTATTTTACCAGCGCTCCCCAATCTGCCGCGGGATTCTTTTTCGCAGTTTACTTCGAACTCCACTGCACTCTAATTTAGAATTTTATTTAACCCGCGAGATTTCAAAAGCGAGCGAATACGATTTTGGAAAAATTGCAGCAGTAAATAAATAGTTTCATACGACTTTAGGCGGATCTGATTTTAGGTATTTCCGAGCCATAACATCCCTCCCTTCCTTTCAGAAGATTTCCCCGGAATCTTCTAAATGACCAACTCAAATATCCCCGATGACAGCTTTACCCTCCCACCATAGCTTGTAGCCCAAATAAAGTAATTAGCAGTTGAAGTACAAAAAAAGTAATACAAAACAAAACAAACAAACATTATAAAGTGAGCTTAGCAATCGAGTTCCTTACCTAAGTACGGTTTAATATCCTTAACGTGCCAAATACCTAACTCCTTCCCATCTGTGTCACCTAATTCGTAGGTCCATGGGGAGACTGCTCTCAATACTTTAAATGGGCCAATATATCTCGGCGCTAGTTTCGCAGAAAAATAGCTCGCTGCATCCGAAAGCACGTAACTCTTTCTCCAGACCAGCTCACCAGGAAAATGCCACACATTGCTTCTACGTAAATCATACACCTTTTTACTCGCTTCTGAAGCTTTCTTTAACCTCATTATGATATCAGACCTAACCTTCTCTTTGCGTGTACCTCTACATTGTACGTCCAATTTAACCTATCTTCTGTATAGAATTTACCATTGGTGACCATTTCCCGTCCAAAGTTTGCAAAGTAGGGAGTTACTTTAGTTACACCGTGTGTAGATGTCCGAATAGCACACGCAACTTTGGGAAGCTGCCTGTCCCACTCTCGTTGATTGTCAGATACATACGCCCTGAGCATAGTCTTGATTACCTGGTTAGTCCGCTCACTCGGATTGGCTTGCGGGTGATATAATGCCGTGTAATTTACAGTAACCCCATAATTCTCGCTTAACGTTTTGAAATCTCGACTAGTAAATTGAACCCCATTATCACAAACAATATTCTTCGGCAACCCAAATAAAAGAAAAACGAAATCCTCTAAAGTTCTAGTTATGACTTTGGCCGTGGCCGAACGCAAAGGGAACAGGAGTGGAAATTTACTGAACTGATACACGACAGTTAAAATGTATACGTATACCTGATTAGATCTTGGCAGAGGGCCTATCAAGTCCATAGACAGAGTTTGCCATTGGACCAGCTGTTTTCTGAAGATCTGGCTTGACTGCTTGACAAACTTTACAATTCCTAACATAAGTTGCGACATCCTTTTTCATTTTTGGCCAGTAGAATCGCTGAATTAGCCGGTCAAAAGTCTTCTGAATTCCCATGTGACCTGATATAGGAGCGTTGTGTGCTTCGTAGATTACAACTTTTCTTTCTTTCTTAGGTAATACTATTTTCCAATGGTCGGGTTCTGTCGCTAGATCCGGATATTGGACAGAACATTGTTTTTTTAGAACTCCGTTTTCCACTTTCCTATCAGGGTAAGCCGGAAGATCAGCTAGGATTAATCTCAACATCTTATTATACCATTTATCGGAAGATACTTCATCTTCTGGTTGCATGCTATCTATTACTGGGACACTTCTAGAAAGGTAATCTGGAAGCAAGTGCTCTCTTCCTTTGCGATGGACAATTTGAAAGTCGTGTTGTTGCATTCGGACAGCCCATCTGGCTAATCTGCCAACCGGGTCCTTTAAATTATTTAGCCAAAACAATGATGCATGATCCATCACTACAGTGAAACGCATTCCCTCCAGATATGGTCGTAATTTTTCGACCGCCCACAATACTGCGAGGCATTCTCTTTCAGTCGTGGAGTAGTTACGTTCCGCACGAGTGAGTGACCTGCTCAAATAGGCAATGACGCTTTCTGTCTCATCTATATTTTGGGTAAGCACTGCTCCGATACCATAGCCAGAAGCATCAGTGTGTACTGTAAACTCGTATTCAAAATTAGGGCAAGATAAGATTGGTGCTGTTATTAACTTCTCCTTGACCTTTCGGAAGGCTTCTTCACATTGTTCGGTCCACAAAAATTTCCTATTCTTATTCAACAATTCAGTTAAGGGTGAAATTAACGACGCGAAATTAGGCACGAACCTCCTATAGCATGCCACCATGCCAATAAACTTCCTGACATCTGTAACAGTCCTAGGACTGGGAATATCCAGAATGCATCTGCCCTTGTCAGGATCCACTTTTAATCCATTAGAACCCACCATATAACCTAGATATCGTAACTCAGGTCTACAAAATTCACATTTTTCAAAGTTAATCCTCAAACCAGCTTCGAACAACTTATCCAAGACTGTCGCTAAAACCTTAGTATGCTGCTCGAAAGACGGAGTAACGATAATAATGTCGTCGAGATAGACGAAAACAAATTTCTCCAATTCACCACTTAAAACTGAGTCTATCAACCTCTCCCAAGTAGCAGGTGAATTAGAAAGCCCAAATGGCATCCTACAAAATTGAAACAAGCCTCTACCGGCAACAGTGAAGGCTGTATACTGCTTTGATTCGGGGGCCCATCTGAATCTGCCAAAATGCAGATTTGATATCAAGGGAGGATATAAACTTTGCGTTTTTCAAACTATCAAGTATAGCCGTTACATTTGGTAGCGGATATGCATCCTTTTTAGTAACCCTGTTCAGCTTCCTGTAGTCTACACAAAATCTATGAGAGCCATCTTTCTTCTTAGCTAAGACTATTGGAGACGCCCATGCACTATTGGAGGGCTCCACTACTCCCTCGGCTAACATCCTATCCAATTCTTCGTTGATTATTTTCTGAATTTCCGGCGATACTGGATAGTTCCGCTGCTTGATTGGTTCAGAATTTGTTCGAATGATTTGTGAGACGTTCTTAGCACAGCCTAACCCACTACCCATCTTTGTCCTAGCCAACTGGATAATATTGCTCAATTCTCCCCGCTGTTCTACAGAGATTTTCGACCTATCTTCCAAGGAACAAACATCGACAATAGCAGTCGTCCCAAATCTCCAATATCGATTTCGTAAATTTACTTCGATTCCCAACTCCTGCCACAAATCCATCCCAAGGATGAGGGAGTGGGGTAACTCAGGTATGATTAATACCTTAAGTAGTTTCATGACACCTTCCAATTGAATCGGTATATCAATGGCCAATGGCTTGTATTCTCCCACCGTCTGCTAAAACAACCGCTTGAGGTCTCATTGGTACGAGTTGCAATCCCATTCCTTTGAGCTTATCCCACCCTGGTCGACCCATGACCGTACGAGTGGCACCCGAATCTAAAAGTCCTAACATCTTCACACCAAAAACTAAAATTTCCAAAAATGGACGGTTATCACTACCCATACTAAGAAAAGTGAAATCCAGCGCAGCTGAGGGTTGGTGATAATTTGACCTCTTACAATAACTATCTGGTACATTTGCGGCTCTTAAAAAATTTGCTGAGCTCGACAGGCCGCCTACTTGCGAGCTCGACTCTCGTTTCCCCGATTTGATTGCCTTGGACCTCCGTTCCCATTACTTGAATTATTAGTAGCACTACTAGGGCTACTGTTATTTGGACTACACCTTAGACAACGAGACCTTATAACTCCCACGGTGCTGCAACCATAACAGTTACGCGATTCTCGGCAGAATCTGGCGGTGTGGCCATCTTTCTTACAATTTAAGCAGTTAAACTTTGGTCGAGAGTTCTCGTTCACCATACTGACGACACTTTGAGTTTCGGTAGACATGTAAGCTAGATCGGGCTCCAGTAAAGTGGTATTACGACGTGATGGCGGGAGAGAAAATGACTCTACAGCTTCTCTGACCGCTTCCAACCTCCTACCTATATCGACTAACGCGTCAATTGACTCGATATCGTGTAAGCCCAATTGACTCTGATAAAAAGGAATCACATTCCTTTTTAAAATCTTAAGTTTCTGTTCCTCAGCTATCTTAGTAGAAAGGCGATAAAACATACTCTCCATTACTGCCACATACGTCCCTATGGATTCTGTTCTACCCTGAGTACGCCTTTTTATTTCTTCGATAAGCCGATCGTCAAAATCTAATGGCAGATATTCCTTTCGTAGTTCTTTAACCAGATCTGATCATGAAGAACACTTGCCTTTTACAGCTCTGTACCACAATAAAGCGCGACCTTCGAACAGATCTAAAGCGGACCTGAACAGTTGACTTTTAGACACGTCCCAGGCTTCGCAGAGTTCGGAGACCCGCTCTAAAAATGAATTGAGGGATTGTCCCTTTTCGCTATTAAATCGAACACCCCATTTTTCAATAGCTACGCGGTGTTTATTACTTGTGACTGGAGATGCTTTATCTTCTTCCTCTGAATCTGAATCTAAATCACTACTTTCCACTTTGCTACGGAGAGTTCCCAGTGCTATTATTAGTGAGCTTCGTAAGGAAACCCTTGTACTTTTGTCTCCATTTGAGGCTTGTGACATTACCTTCAGCCTACGTAATGCCCATTGAATCTTTGTAACAATTTTCTTGTAATCCCCACTCCCTTCTTCACCCTTAAAACCATCTATTAAACCGTTGACTCCATCAATCTTCATCCGTAAAGCTTCTTCGTCTTCCTCGATGGTAAATGGATACGAAGGATACTCAATCGCCGTACCCTTTTCCTTTTCTGCCTTTAATGCTGTTCTCAATAGCTTGCGCATGTCATCTACCGGACCTACTTTTAACCCCCTGATAGTCAACTCGTAGGTTAACTCTTCCTGATTAAATCTGTTAATATCCATCCTTATCAATTTAGCAACGAATGGAGGGGAGTCGGCACAATAGAGCAGTGTAACCCTCGTACCTTGCCGACCACGAGAATACTGGAAAAGTTCGAAATAAAAAAAAGAAACTTATAAAAAAAAGGAATCGACGGAACAGTTCATTAGCGCTCCTTCATGGGATGATATTTTATGATTAACCTGCCACCAATGAAAATTCTGTTACTATTGATGTATTAGTGATAACTACGATAGAAATCTGAACCCTAAAATTGCCGAGAAGTAATGGGGACCGATGTTGCAATTCCAATTTCATCAAATCCACTTGAACGGTATAGGGAACGTTAAGCACACCACTTGCACCTTTACTTTCAAAACCCCAAACGTCACAATTGTTTCTCCTACATAAAACCAAAAAGCTAAGTTTGAACAAAACTTTCAATCTAATTCTTATGGGCACTATAGTATAAAAAGGGTGTCCCACGCGAGATATCGATATATATTTTCAGTTTCCTTCAAATCGTAGTAGGACCCCAAATGATTCAAATTTGATTGAGAAATTAGGCGAAATGGCCTTTGGGAACCGCTTGCTAAATGTCCTGTAAAGCACCTTAACGTTAAAAATTCTGACGAAATAAACCTGAACGTCCTTTACTCTATTGTGGACGGAAGAATGCAAGCAAAGATCCACTCACTTGCTACTTATATATATGTTGTTAATTTTTCGAGTAACTTCAACTCTCATAATCAAAAAAATAAATTTTTATATTATATAGGCGAGAGCCTTATGTTGGCTCAATTGTCATCTTGCAGCAAAATTGTGAACCTAAGATTTGACTTAAAACTATTAGCTGATTAAAATTGCCTTTCTTTAGTTCAGCCCAAACAAAAAAAAATATTTAGAGCAATATTTTACGGGAAAATTCTATTGCGAATTTCCAAAACTAAATCACTTATAACTAACACTAGAATTTTCTTCTTATTTCTTCACAAATTAACTTTAATTAATCCAATCCAGTCTGGGGGAAAATTCTGTTGCAAATTTCCGAACTAGATCACCTTTAACTAGCACTAGAATATGCGGAACTTCTGCGGAAACAAAACCAACCACTATGTACCCACTCGCAAAATAAGCAAAAATAACAACTTCCACTAGATGGAGGATGATTCAAGGGATGCAGAAAGTTTCTCAGTCACGTGCTCAAATTATATGGGAGTTACATATCTTAAGAGGAAATACATCCAGTTGATCACCGTTCTAACAATCTAGTTACTCCCTTGTTTGTGTAATAACAGGTGCGACCGATTTTATACTACCATAAAACGAATTCAAATATGGTTTTATCCTTTTTCTCAGATTCCACTAAGTTTACTATCTAATTTTCTGAATAGGTTAACCTTACCATGAATGGCAATATTTTCTACTTTATTCTTTATATGATACTGCAAGAACTATACGCTTTTCAAAGAAAAATTTCCAAGGTGTATTCAATTACACAAGGCATAAAATTTAGGACTTATGATCTAAGACACTCGTAATATATTGTTACCTGAAAAATATTTAGTTTGATCCATATGTCATCACGTGCAAGTGTACTACTCACACAGAAACCACTTATCACCCAAATTAAATATTTTTCGAAGATCACCTGGTTGACATACTAAACTTCATCGATTACAATCAAACTTTTGGTAACAAGAAAAAAATGCAAGCAAATATTTATTCCAAGTTCATCGACTTCAATTATATTGATCAATTTTTAAGATCTCCTTCCCAGGTGCAATTGATATAATTGTTAGAGCTTCTCAGATATATGCTTCATATGCTTCGATGATCACTTATTGTGCTGCACGGAGCATGCGAAGCTCCTGCTGAAATTATTACCACACTTCAGCAGTAATGATTTATACCAAAACAAGAAAAATTTAAATTAAAAAAAGAAAAAGAAGAAACTCACTGTTTATCCCTCGTACTTATGCCTGTATACTTGTGTAAAAGAACAAAAAAACTTTTCTTACTAAAAGAGGCTCCAGCCCGATATATAACTAAATTCCGCCACACAAGAAAAGGATTTATTTATTTAGATTTCCTCATTTTAAATTGCGTAAGACAAAAGTATATCGTATCCAAACAAAATTCTCTCCGTTAGCCGTTTCCAATAGTAATTCTTGTTGACGAGTACTGTTAACAGCCAGTGCCGCTACATGTGACAGAACGGGAACGAATTACGTACGTTCCTTAACTATTCGAGTGTACCGCTTAATCCAATGGAATTTATGGAAATTCCTTCCAATGAAATAGATATTTAGAATTCTACAATGGCAGGGATGAGCAAAATGTAAAAATTAGATTCGAATTATAATGTATTTCATATCTTTCTTAATATTCCGACTTTTTAGTACTTTTTATTGAATTGGGCCCCACGTTGGGCGCCAAAATATGTTACGTGCTCAGTGGAGACGGCGTGCGGTCCCTCGTTGGGTTTTCCTCTACCCTCGAACAGGTGTGCACTGAGAATCAAGAAACTCGAGTGATCTGTAGATTTACGATCTACCACCTCATTGCCGTAATTCCAAAAAAAAAAAAACAATGGATTATGCTAGGATCTGTACACTCTTTTTCTACCCTAGAGGAGTGTGTATGAAAATTTTCACGTAAATAAAAATGATACTTAGCTTTATTCCGTTTATTATGCACTTGTGCGTAATCAGCTATAATTCCAAAAAGGAAAGATTCTCCAAACAAGGAAATACTGCTACCAAAAAAAAGAAAACCAGATATATTACTTTTCCCACGATTAGACACTTCTTATCACTTTTAGAGCCAAAACTGGAAGAAGGAAACTGTGGCTCGCTTTCCTCTTTTCTATTTTACCAGCGCTCCCCAATCTGCCGCGGGATTCTGTTTCGCAGTTTACTTCGAACTCCACTGCACTCTAATTTAGAATTTTATTTAACCCGCGGGATTTCAAAAGCGAGCGAATACGATTTTGGAAAAATTGCAGCAGTAAATAAATAGTTTCATACGACTTTAGGCGGATCTGATTTTAGGTATTTCCGAGCCATAACAGGTTCTAACAAAAAAGTTCTTTTGCGACAAATATTCATTAAAAAATAAACAATGACATGAAACAGAAGCAAATCCAGTAGACATATTATATTTATCATAAAAAATATTGCGGAAATAAAGTCACCCCTATGTTTCTCATTATCAAATAATTTAGATAAGTCTTATCTCTAGAGGAAAACAACAAATAAACCTAAACGAAATGAAAGTAAAATGAAGTAATCGTAAAAAATTTGAAAAACTGGGAAAGGTTGTCACAAAAAAGTTTCTTCAGACAGATATTCATTAAAAAATATACAATGACATGAAACAGAAGCAAACCCAGTTGACGTAAACCTAAACGAAATGAAATCAAACTGAAATAATCGCTAAAAAATTTGAATAATTGGAGATGGTTCTAAGAAAAAGTTCTCTTGCGACAAATATTCATTAAAAAATAAACAATGTCATGAAACAGAAGCAAACCCAGGAGACATAATGTATTTGTCATAAAAAATATTGCGGAAATAAAGTCACCCCTATGTTTCTCATTATCAATTAATTTAGATAAGTCTTATCTCTAGAGGAAAACAACAAATAAACCTAAACGAAATGAAAGTAAAATGAAGTAATCGTAAAAAATTTGAAAAACTGGGAAAGGTTGTCACAAAAAAGTTTCTTCAGACAGATATTCATTAAAAAATATACAATGACATGAAACAGAAGCAAACCCAGTTGACGTAAACCTAAACGAAATGAAATCAAACTGAAATAATCGCTAAAAAATTTGAATAATTGGAGATGGTTCTAAGAAAAAGTTCTCTTGCGACAAATATTCATTAAAAAATAAACAATGTCATGAAACAGAAGCAAACCCAGGAGACATAATGTATTTGTCATAAAAAATATTGCGGAAATAAAGTCACCCCTATGTTTCTCATTATCAATTAATTTAGATAAGTCTTATCTCTAGAGGAAAACAACAAATAAACCTAAACGAAATGAAAGTAAAATGAAATAATCGTAAAAAAATTGAAAAACTGGGAAAGGTTGTCACAAAAAAGTTTCTTCAGACAGATATTCATTAAAAAATATACAATGACATGAAACAGAAGCAAACCCAGTTGACGTAAACTTAAACGAAATGAAATCAAACTGAAATAATCGCTAAAAAATTTGAATAATTGGAGATGGTTCTAAGAAAAAGTTCTCTTGCGACAAATATTCATTAAAAAATAAACAATGTCATGAAACAGAAGCAAACCCAGGAGACATAATGTATTTGTCATAAAAAATATTGCGGAAATAAAGTCACCCCTATGTTTCTCATTATCAATTAATTTAGATAAGTCTTATCTCTAGAGGAAAACAACAAATAAACCTAAACGAAATGAAAGTAAAATGAAGTAATCGTAAAAAAATTGAAAAACTGGGAAAGGTTGTCACAAAAAAAGTTTCTTGAGACAAAAATTCATTAAAAAATAAACAATGACATGTAACAGAAGCTAACCCAGTAGGTATACATAGTATATTTATCATATCACATTATCATATTTTCTGATCAAAATTATGCGAAGAAACAGTAGCAGCTAAGTAACAGGAGCACATAATAGGTGAATGTGTAATTGCACACATATTTGCAGAAAGATGTAACGTGCTGTTCTGTTATTTTTGTTTTGTGCTAAATCAGGTTTACGTTGTCGACGAAGCCTGATGCAGCGAGAGTATATAACGTTTGTTTTCATTTTAATGATAGCTTTTGTATATTGTGCAGCATTATCAACCTTTAAAGACCAGTCATAAGCAAAGCCTTGGAGAAACCGCTGAGGTGGCCGGGGGCACTAACCTATGCTTTTCTACGTTAATGAAGAGCTTTTGAAACAATTTTGTCAATACATAGATCCCCCTTTAAAAATACACATGAAGTTGGGCTCGGTACTCAAAGCTTTTGAAACAATTTTGTCAATTCACAGGTCCCCCTTTAAAAATACATGTGATTTTGTGCCAGAACTTTCAGATTTGCAAAAGTAAATTTGGATTTTCCCATTAAAATTACATAGGATTTTGTGCCAGAACTTTTAGATTTGCAAAAGTAAATTTGGATTTTCCCATTAAAATTACCTACGATTTTGTGCCAGAACTTTCAGATTTGCAAAAGTAAATTCGGACCTCCATAAGAATTAACATGGGATTTTGGGCCAGAAACCGCATTACTTACCTACTTACCTTGGCTTTTGACATTAGTATCTGAGATACCATTGTTCCATCTGTATGCTATACCCGTAGGTATACCACGGCAGCGTATGCTTTACAGGATGCATCGCAAAATCTATGTAGCTGATACTTGGGAATGATTTCAGCGTGCCAAGTCATCTTGGTATTTTCAATCTCACCAGATCTTGCAAGGTATTCTTTAATTTTTGCCACTACATGGCAATATTATCATCAAGTGGAGTGTCCCCGGAGCATCTAGCTATCCATAGAGTTTGAATCAATAGTTTGGCGATGATTATTACAGGTGAGATCCAACCCGTAGGGTTGTACAACGTTGCTCCTTCGGACAGAATTGTTCTTTGTGTCATTGCCTTGTGTGCTTGATGTCCAAATGGAATTGTGAAGGTAAAATAGTCGGGGGTGGGATGCCATTGATTTTCTAGGGGTTTTAGACCTTCATGTTCATCGAAGTGGAGCGTGCTTTGCGATTCTCTATACCCAATTGGTATTTATTCTAGAAGTTCTTTATTGTTACTGGCCCGCTTCCGTAACTTGAAATCCCCTGCCTTCAACATGTTGATGCATTGACTTTGAAGCTCTTTAGTTTCTTTGACAGTATCAGCTCCGGTCAATAAATCATCTACATAATAATCAGTAAAGGAAGCCTTAGATGCTAATGGCCAATTATTCCTTTCAATGATTGCCAGCTGTTGCAGTGTACGTACAGCTAAATAAGGTGCTGATGAGGTACCAAATGTGACTGAAGTCAACTGGTAATCTTCGATAACCTTTGTTTGAGGATTCTGCCACACAATTCGTTGATACGGCTGATGTTTGGGCATTATTTATATCATTTGGTACATCTTCTCAATATCTGCTGTAATAGCTACATGATATTTTCTCCATTTGAGAAGAGTTGAAAACAGTTTTAGTTGAATGGTAGGCCGAACCATTTGCATTTATAGCTCTATGCCGATGTATCAAACACAACTCTGAGATTTGTAGTTGTGCTTTCTGTAAATACCGCATGATGAGGAATGTAGTAAGCATCGATGTTTGTACTCATTGCCGAGTCTATTCTTTGTATATGTCCAAGTGTAACGTATTCATCTGGACATTTAATGTATTCCCTCTCAAAATCTTTATCGACACTAAATTTGTTTTTCAAATGTTGAAATCGTTTCCGAGCTAACTGTTTTGAGGGATCAAAGCTAGGCTTGGTTCCATTTACGAATGGAAGTTCCACTTGATACTTTCCATTATTCACTTCGACGATTCGTTGTTTGGAAAATCCTTTCACATTCTCCGTCCTCTTGTTTATGAATAGGCTTACAAATAACCTCTTCAATTCTCCACAACCTTTTGAGTTGAGTATTTAACTTCTCCATAGATTAATTAGTCACCGCGAAGGCTTCGATCTTGTGTATTGGTGATTGGGTATTACCCAAGATGATCCAGCCGAAGATGGTGTTTATAGGAACTCGTGCCCTCTTGGGTCCTTTTCTCAATCCTTCCAACAGAATATTGGGGTAGACTTGAGCACCAAGCAGTATATCGATTGACTCTGGCTCCCAGTAATTAGGGTCTGCCAATTCAATTTCCTTAAGATGATCCCATTGTTTAATTTGAACTGGAACAGTTGTTAGTAGATCCGTAATCTTGTTAATGACTAGGATGCACACATTCACCCCTTTGCTTTTACCCCTACAAGAAGTCAGATGTACTCTAACGTGTTGCTTGGACCATGCTGTTTTACTTTTGTTTAAACCTGTTATCTCTAGTCGGGTAGGTTTTTCTTTTCGACCTAATCGTTTGCAAGTACTTCCCGCGATAAACGAAGTCTGTGAGTCTGGGTCGACTAAGAAACATAGCACTATAGTGTTGTATATATGTATATATATCGGTGTTGTGTGACTGACCTACCACTAAGTCAGCCAATAGTTATCCAAAACTCAGTGATCTTCAGTTTTCTTTAATTTTATTTATTTACACTTAACACAACAACCACAGTCGCTACTACACTTAGTGAGCTTCCGTTTTCTTTAATTTTATTTATTTATTACACTTAATGAAAAAACCACATTCGCTACCTTTTTGGCTCCTTTTTAATTAAACACGATCAGGAAAAACAACCCGGCTCCACGCCGAGCCAACTGCCCGTTAACGAAACTTTTTCCCTTCTTTTTTTGGCTTTCCTAGCTCGTATTCTCGACTTTATGATTCTTTTACAACGTCGAACGCGCGTAACTCCGTTTTCGCTGAAATCTTTGCTTATATTTTTACGACTCATCAGGCTGTAGCCTTTTGCGCTCAACTCTAAAAAACCGACTGTACTTGACTTTTATTTTTGTAATCGCAAGTCCAATGCTTCAGGATAGGAAAGTGCTTAATTAGCATTCCTATTTTTTAAGGCTTGCTGCCTGTACTCAATCTCGACAATTTGTAAGATCAGGCTTGAAATTATTTCCTGCCTTGATTGTCTCATTAGTATATTATCAGTGATGTTTTGTAGTTTATTTACCTGGGGATTTATTTGACGCTGGCTTTCCTGGAGGGATGTCAACGGCTTTTGAATTTGCTGTAGTGTAGTTTTGACTACACTGATCTGCTGTCTTTCCAGGTCGGCTAGTGCTTTTGTATTTGTTTCGAGCTCCTCGAGTCGACTATATACCTCTTGTTCATTAGTGCTGTCCATGGTCCTGAATAGGTAGTGCATTGCATTTCCTATTCCATCGAAGATAGATCTTGTTGATATTGATTTCGGGACCACTTCTCGAATGACACTTGTTCTCCTCTTGATATTTTCTAAGAGTCAATGAACGTGTTTTTGTTGAACCAGGCATAGCTCATCCGGTTGAGAGCGATTCAAGCATAATCTATACACTAGGCGTTCCGCCTGTTCTGCCATATATGTCTGGTTGTCCAGTTCCAGTAGATTTATCTCCGTTAGTATATTCCATGTACTGTGGTATACTTGCAATTTTCCTAAATCCTCACACAGTATTCCCGTTTTGTTCAGGGGACCTATGGTGTAGGGTTCCGTTTGTATTCGTCCCATTCACAGATTGAAACAACATATTAACACCAATATGTGCTTCATGTTCTATAGAAAATGAAGGATAGGCTTCGTTAGTCAAGTAGTCGTACTAGAGGAACTTGTGTGTATAACTAGAAGAACTTAATTTAATTGTGGAATTTAGTATGGACTTAACTTATTTGGTAAAAATATATGTACCAGTTTACTACTCATAATAGGGCTTCAAACGGTTGCTGTGTACGACAACCTGCCGCTTGCCTATTTTGATGGTAGTGTTTGTTGTACTGAGTACATTGATTACCAGATATGGGCCAACCCAGATTTGAGACAATTTGTGTTTTCGGCTTTCACTTTTGAGGAGGACTTTGTCTCCTAGGTGGAAAGTGAGAGGCCTCACTGTTTCGTCGTAATATGGCTTTGAGCGTTGTTTGCTGGCTAAGAGATTTTTACGAGTCGGGGCATATGATTTTTGTAGTCTGTATTTGAGCATATGGTAATAACTTTCGTGGTTGTAAACGGGTTCAGGATCCCGTTTTAAATTAGATGGGACATCCGCTGTGAAGGCGTAAAGGCAATCCATCGGGGTTAATTTAGTACCCTCGTGTACACTGTTATTGTACACGAATGCAGCGGTTCGTAGGAATTGATCCAATGTTTTGGGATTTTCGTCTACAATTGTACGCAAATATTCGATTAATGGTCTATGGACACGCTCCAGTGCTCCATTAGACTGTGGATGGTATGAGGAAGTTTGTAATTTCTTTACCTTTAGCATTTTGCAGACCTTCTTGAATAGCTCACTGAGGAAATTGGTATCCTGATCGGTGATTATTATCTTTGGAATGCGATAGCGCGTGACAATCTCATTGAAAAAGATTCGCGCCATCGTTACTGCTTCTCCATTAGGTATGGCATACCGATCGACAAATTTGGTAAGATTATCTTGAAAAGTTAAGGTAATATATTCCCTGATATGGTCTCTTCTAGTGGACCTACTATTTCGAGGTAAACCTTGTCGAAAGGTTGTTCTGCGATGTCCGTTATTACCATTGGCACTTAGGGTATTTTTTCATGTACTTCTTTCTATCGCTAAGCATATGTCTCCACCAGTACTTGCGTCTAACTCTTTTATAAGTTTTAATGACACCCTGATGGCCGCCGAAAGGAGAGTCGTAGTAATCCTTTAGTATTGTTTGAACTTCCTTGGGGCTCGTGATTATCTCAGGTGCCTTGACTGAACTTATTTCTTGTTCAAGCGTAGCAGGGGATTGTATTTCCGTCTCTGGGGGTTCCTTTTCTTCATCTTCCGCTGCCGTGGGCTGTGTTTCAGCGCTGGAGCTAGTACTGGCCTCTTGGGCTCTCTATTTTTGAGCTCTAGTCACCGCGAAGCAATGAACGGGTTTCTTGGTTTTCTTTTTATTTGGGGGATTATTTTCCTCCACACCGGAGTCCATAGTGTGGTGGACTTGGGCTTGTACCGTTAAGCTGTTCCCTGCATAGTCTTCGTTTAATACTTGTGGAATGTGGCTTCATGCATCCGCATTGGTATTACACTTCCCGGTTTGTCCTCCATGGTATATCGAATTCTGATAATTTGTGGTGAAATCTCACCAAACGGGAAGTCGGGTCTTTAACATTAAAGACACCTTTGAGAGGCTTGTGGTCAGTATAGACCGTAAATTTCCTGACCTGAAGGTAGCATCGGAAATTCCTAGTGGCCCAGACTATAGCGAATAACTCCTTTTTAATAGTGGAGTAATATCTCTCGGCATTCTTCAGCGTTCGGCTTGCATAGGCGATAGGCTGGTCTTTTCCCATTTCTCCTTGGGAAAGCACACCGCGTAATGCTTCGTTGCTGGCGTCCGTTGTAAGATTGAAAGGTTTAGAGAAATTTGGATAGATTAAAAGTGGTGGTAATATTAGAGCATTCTTGATGCCTTGAAATGCTTCTTGGCATTTCTCGGTTCAAGTGAATTTTACATCCTTTCGGAGTAAATTCGTAATTGGACGAACTATTTTAGAGACGTCCGGAATGTACTTCCTGTAGGAATTGGCAAGTCCTAAAAAGGACTGAACTTGCCTAACTGTTCTAGGAACAGAAAATGGTTTGACGCAGGCAGTTTTGCTATGGGACTGGTAATGCACCTTCACTAGAGCATTTGTGCCCTAGATAAACAAACAACTTCTCTTGTCAAGAACTGGCACTTCTCTGGCTGCAGTTTGAGGTTGTTCTCTCTCAATTTGTTGAAGACTTTGCGAAGTTTATCGTTGTGGTCATTTAGGTTTTTCCCGTAAATGACGATGTCGTCAAGATAAACGAAACATTCGAGGCCTTGTAGGCCTGTGAGAACGAAGTTCATGAGGCGTTGGGATGTAGCGGGATCTCCTTTGAGTCCGAATGGCATACGCTTAAATTCGTAGTGCCCGTAATTAGTGCTAAAAGCGGTCTTTTGTAGATCTTTTTTGTCGACTAAGACTTGGTGATAGCCATTGGCCAAATCGAGAGTGGTAAAGTACCTGGCATGACCCAGCTGGTCAAGAATATCCTCGATTCGGGGTAGCGGGAATGCGTCGCCAATTGTCTTTTCGTTCAATTTGCGAAAATCGACAACGACGCGCCACCTTTTTTCACCATCGGGTCCGCTTTTTGGGGACTGCTAATAAGGATGAATTCCAGGGGCTCTTGCTAGTTTGGACTATCCCGTTGTCTGGCATTTCTCTTAATTGTTGTTGTTGTTTATTTCTTGTCTCTGTGTCTCTGGTAATCTGTAGGCCTTTTGGTTTATGGGCGCTTGATCTTGTATTTAGGGAATATTATGGGTGATCGCATTTGTGTATGTTAGCTTGTCACCTTTGAGATAAAAGATATTATTGTACTCGTGACAGAGTTCGGATATCGAAGCTTGTTCTTCCGCATTTAGATTTGGGTCTAGGCTGAGCTCTTGGTCTAGCCTGTTGTGTCGCGGGGTATGTGTGGGATCTTCTTGATCCGGGAATAAGTATCATACGTGTTGTAAGATAGCTGGGTTTGCCGAAAAGCTTGCGTCTTTTTTCTCATTTCGTGTAGCTGTGTGCTTACTTTCTGGTTTACTTACATTGCTAGATGGCAGGGAATGGACTTCCTGCAGTTTTAATGGTGGAGTACCATGTTTTACAGGTACTTTCGGTTGGTTCGAGTACTCGCACGCATTCGTATTATGGCTTTTGGGCCGTGGAAAATTGGTTCTCTTAATACTATTTGACGGCGGAGCCAACTTTGCCTTCAATGAGGGCTTACGCATCTCGCACGCGTCTTTGATAGGGCTCATGGGGCACTTTGTATTCTTAATACTAATTCTATTAAGTGGTGGAATCGACTTTGCCTTTAAATAGGTCTTACTGAGCTCGCACGCTCCTCTGATAGGGCTCTTGCGCCAAGGTGGTTTCTTAATACTAACTTTTTTGGGTGCTGGAGTCGTCTTTGTCTTAAAATTGGTCTTACTGAGCTCACACGCACCTATTGTTGGGCTTCTTATCTTTGTGGTTATCTTACATCTAGGTATATTGGATGGAGGAGTCAGCTGCATTTTGTTTGTTTCTTGGATGGTGTAGTCATTGTTGTCTCTACTCGGGTCTTACTGAGCTCGCACGCGTCTTGTATAGGGCTTTTTGGTAACTTATTCTAGGTATTCTGGAGAAAGAAGTCTTGCTTAACTTCTGTTCCACCTTGGGAAGCTCACTGATGTTTGTGTTACTCGTTTGCGATTTATTCGGCTTGAGAACGTGTTGTGTACCAGTGGGCTCTCCTATTGGGATGACGGCGTAGTCATGTATAGGGAGCAGTTGTAATAATAAACTGTTGACGACTACTTGGAAATTGTTAATGTTGAGTATGGCAACTTGCACTGTTTCTTTCCCAGTAGGGAGTAAGCTGTTGGCCAGGAAGACTCTATCGCCTATCTCTTTTGATAGACAGAGCATTTCTTCCTTCACTCGCAACGAGACTGTGGTGATAATTTGTGACCTAGCAGGTATACATATTGGTTCGTCTAAAGTAACTAGATGCTGCCTCATTTCGCTGGTTTCTCGATTACCCAGACAGCTCTTTTCGCACTCCGTCGGCTCTTGTTGAACCTGGCAGCCAGCATTACCCTTTTGAGATGCCTTGGAGACGCTGCATGTAGATAGCTTAACCTGTTTAGGTTCCATCTTTTCTGCAAGTGACCTCACTTCGACAGCTTTTCTGGAATGCAGCTTGTCCGTTTTGCATGACATGGGCACAGTAAACTCTTCGGGATTTGTTTCCGTACAAGGAAACTTGAGTGCTTTATTTGGGCCTTCAACATTACAATTGTTTGAAAAAAAAACCGTTTCCTAATAGGCCGTCATCGGAAAGACCTTGCAGGTTTTGTACCACCTGAAACTTGCAAGGAATTTTATTTTTAAAATTGATGTTGCCCTTGCAATTTCCCAATGTCTTTTCGGTTCCAAAAGGGGCCTGTAAAGTGCATGCATCATTGAAATTAATTATGTTGAGGTCTTTAATTGCTCTTTTCTTAATAATACTAACCGCAGCGCCAGTGTCCACTGCTAGATTTGTGTGGCCGTTAAGGTTTATGTCCAGTGGAAGTTTCACTGTAGGGTCACCGGGTTCGGGGGCTTGAGGTGACCCTTTTGATTTGCGTTGTGGGTTTAAAGTAGAGCCGGGATGTTTTGGGTCGATTGCATGTCATTTCCCTGACTCCAGGCTTCCCATTTCTTCTTCTGGCAACAATCTTCGTCTGCATGTCCTCGGCGACCACAAAAGGTGCATTCGCGTCTTATGTTGAAAACTTGAGGACTTTATGTGTTGTGTTGCTCTTGTGTAGATCTGTTGGAGAGGCGTGGAGGAATAATCTGTTGCGTTTGTTGACTTTTTCTGCAATCACGGACGTCATGTCCATAGATTTGTAGCGTGCAAACCTTATCAAATAAATAAACATATAACCTTTTCCCCTGCGCAATCTTTTACCATGTAAATAAATAACTTTTTGTAAGTAATAACTTCGGACGAAAGTTTGCTACGCCTCTGTACTAACACGCACACGTTAACATCAAAGAGTGTTCTATACCTCGAACCATGTAAGAGAGAAATAATTCTTTCGTTCCGTCTCCAATCGTCAACGTGGCTTGTTGGTGTTTTTGTGTGCTGGGAGCTTAACTCGTCCGGGTACAAGTTTTTATATTGAATTAGAACCTAGTTAATAGTAGATAGCATTTAGTGAGTTGTGTAGAAAGTATTTTGAATTATTGAATTAAAACTCGAAGCTTGTAAGCGTGCCGTGTTATTATTGCTTCCTCCTCTTCTCCCCGCCGCACAGTGTGATATTTTGGCAATCTAGCAATCCCGATTTAATTCCTGCCCGTAACATATAACTTTTGTTTTTTGATAATTGTGTTGAAACAACTTCAGATTATTTACATTTACTTGAAACTAATGATTTACCGTAGTTGGCTTGGAGATTTAAAAAAAAAATTAAATAAAAAATCTTTATTAAATTTTTTTATTTTTACATAATACATATGTACATACATAATGTATATTTCTAATAAATTTTATTATAAAAAGCTATAAAATAATAGGTATACATATAACTAATTTTTAATCGGAATCAGTTTCGTTATCGTCCTCTGCCGAAGGTACAGAAAGTAATGCAAGAACTTCAGGGCTAGTGATGTTTTGCTTTGACTTTGGCTTATGCCTCAAACTTGTTAAGTAAGGATCTGAAGAATTCAGAAGCCTGTGTAGCAAGTCCATATTAGTATTAACTCTTGACGATTTCCTTGTGAAATGTTCCCTGAAATTCCGATTGTCTTTGTTCCTAGCTTCCTGCGCTTCTTCCGATAACTGGCCTATCGGAAGAATGCAGGAAGCAATAATATCTTTTCCGTGGAACAAAACTTTGTGTACAGTGCTCGGCATGTAATACCAAGAGTATTCCCTTAAATAAATGTTTCTTGTATCTACAACATATTTTTCAAATGCATCTATTTTAATAGAGTATCCACAGTATAGTTTCTAAAATAATTCTAAACCTATTGATTAACTCTAAATTAATACCAGTTATAATCGAAGATGTTTCAGCATTTCTGAAAAATCTTCGAGCCGTATTCCCGTCATTAGTGTTGCCTGCTTCTTGGGTGGGCAAATCAATTAATAGACCTAATTCCTGTCTAAATTTCTCTTGAACATTTTTCTTTCTCTCGGCAACTTTTCTTTTATTTTCGTCCCCTCTTACCTGCCAAACTTTCAGATCTAACCTATACGATATATGGAGTAGACATTCCATAAATCTAATCCATGAATGAAGAGGAGATAAACCAAATGCTAAAGCTCTAACATCGACTGTTTTATTTTCGATAATATCAGGTTTATTCATTACTTTTGGTGTCGCGCCACACAAGTAACAGGTCTGTGAAGAATTATACGCAGATAATGCTGAACATACTTTACCGTCTATCATACTTAAAACTAAAACAGACTTAATCAAAACAACATGGTTTCCAAAGGTAACAGGAACAGGTGTCAGTAAACTGGCTTGGTCCTCAACATTTTTCACTTCTTTCGTTATTAAATCAGTCGATTCCTTTTTAAAAACAAACTTAATTGGGCGGCAATACCTCGTCGATGACGGAGCAGGATTCTGCCAGACAATTATTCTAGAATTGTCTCCGTAGTACATTTGAATAGGGCACATTGAGATACTAAATAAATTTTCATCTGATTCACCTACACTCAGTTTTTGCTTATAGCGAGTTTGTTGCGAGCCGTCACACCCCCACTTTATTATGATCTGCATTTCATTAGGCAGATCTTGCAAGCTTTGCAATACTTCTTCTTGCGCATTACACAGTCTTCGAACAGTGTGATAAATCAAGGACTGTAGTTTAATTTCAGCTGAAGTTTCTGATACTGTTATTTCTGCTGGATAGCATTTTTTCTTTTCCTCTTTTATTTTATTATATGATGGAAATAAATTGGGAGAGTATTCATTTGATTGCTGCCTTATTAAATTGTATTGGTGTGTAGAAAGATTGGAGTCAATGATCAGAGCCAGTGCCTTATCGGCAGGAATAATTTTCGGTTTGTGTGAAAAAGTTAATCTAGCCTTTTTAACATTAGTTCCTCGCTGTGGTGAAGCACTTGTCAGTTCCTTTACAATTGACGCTGAATCTTTTTTACCTAATTTTCGCAATTTCATTTCAGCAGCCACCGATATTTCTTCCGGAGTAGTTGTTTCAACAAGTTCTTTTAGTTTACGCTTCTTCGTCCGGTCACTGCATTCCAGAAATGTTTTCGATGGCCTCCCACGCCTTGTAGTGGCACATTCAGAAGACGATGATGGTAGTGCTTTAAAAACAATATCTGGGAAATTCACTGGTTCACTTAGCCATAATGAGAACATTATCAAAAAGCGCTCGTGATTTCGTCCACATTTGTTCCATTTCAATTTAATTTGCTGGCATACACTTCCTAATTGTCTTTTAATACACTTGATTATCACATCAGGAAACACTACATCACCAAACTGTTCCAAAACATAGGTATAAACCGCCTCGAACCGGATTTTGCTATTAGAAATTCGCCAAACCTCAAAAATGTCCTTCCGCAAAATATTGGCAGACATTCTGAAAATGAAAAACAATTGTATGACCGTTGCAAATATACGCAACTATTTTCTTAAATTCCTTAAAGTAAACATATTAATCTATTATATAAATATATTCTTAGTTCCATATTCGCTCATATCTATATATTTTAAATCTACAATATATTGAACTACATTACAAGAGTACTAAGGGATCGTTATATTGATTTTTCCAAATTATATTTAAGAAAATAAAAAAAATTATACTTACGTGTAAGACCAAAAACACACAGAAAATAAGTACAGATAAAACAAAGCACATAAACACAGCACATTCGTCGATAAAAATCACATGAATGAAATAAATTCGCACGGTGTCTTTTACCGTGTACCTGCAGTCCCTTTGTTCAGGACCTCTTCGTTTATTAATGGGTGAATTCCTGGAAAATAAAAATGAGGCTTATACCTCCTAGGATAGTTGCCATTACGATAAAATACTTTTGGGCATAATTTAGAATATCGAAAAATTGAATTAAATCCAGCTAGATTGCTAAAATATCACACTGTGCGCCGTGGCGGTGGCCACGAGCCATTCATCTTCATCATACTGGTCGGCCGCTACATTCGTGACCCCGAAATGCACGGAAAAAGAAAATTCAACAAGAGAATATCAGTTCAGCTAAAACATAGAATCTAAAAGTGCATAAGGGCGCATAAATGGTAACATCTTAAAATATCATCATTGCGAATTTCATTCCATGGCTAACAGTTCTCGTTAACGGAACCGCATCGACAGAACGTGGGTAGAGAGGGAGAAGCAGCACACAGTGCACTTACGTAAGCTATTATAGAAATCGTCCCCAGTTACACACACACACCGAGCTCACCAAAACATTCTCGCTGCAAAGTAAATAAAAACGATACAATAGCAGGCAGTAGCACACCGGCTGACACAAAATCACATTAACCGTTCCATAGCTATACTCTTCAGCACATACACGTACGAAGGTGCCGTCCATGTACATGAGAGGTAAAAACGTCAGAAAATCCAGCTGCATGCAGACAAAATATATATACACGAGGGAAATGAAATAGAGCGGCATTGTCTCATTTGTACGATTTCCCCGCCATCACAAAAGCATAGTAAAGTGACGACCACGGTTTCTCAACATTTATAAAGAACAAGTTCTCAACACAGGAAAGTTTCAAGTAAAATTTGATAATTTAGTATCCTACTCTATAAATATATTAATATTAGATTTTTATTTTCATTATTTTATTTGAATAATATCAACTATAATTAAAACTCGCAATATCAACATACAATTACAATTATATTATATTACAAATATAAGTAGATTACTAACATTTAAAAATTTAATTAGAATCGTAGAGGTTTAATCACAGTAACGTAAATAAAGATTCAATTTCAGCACCTTAAGAACTTACATAATTAATCACATTAAACAAAATTAGAGACTATACGTGAATATTCGAAGATTCATTACTCTTATATGTGTACACCAATTTGTTATTACCATTATCGGATTTTGTGTTTTTAATTTTCAAGCAAAAGTTATTCATATAGAAAGTGCTAGCATATACTGGATAGATTAACAAATTGTGTGAGACCTGACCGACGAGCCTAAGTTCCACACTCCATCACACACATAAACCCTAACTATATATATATTCATTCATTTTATACCCCTGCATGGTGTGGTTTAGAACACTTTAAAATTTTTTTTTCCTGTGCACACAGTTGATATCCCCTTTCATTTTCATTTTCTTTTCTTCAAAATAAAATATTACGGGGACAATGACTGATAAAGACGAAGAGGAGAACAAAAATCTGTCCGAAGGTCAGGGCCCTTCAGGCCAAGACACAATCAACGATGTATACAGTATCAAACTCCCAATATTCTGGGAAAAGGCTCCAGCAGCTTCGTTCATTGCTGCGGAAGCACAATTTAAAGTCAGAAAAATTAAAACGGATAATAGCAAATTTGCGCACGTAATTGCATCTCTTCCAGTCGAGGCGATCAATTCTGTAATAGACGTTTTAAACAATCCGCCTGAAGAGAATAAATACGTTCACTTAAAGGAAACTCTGATGAAAAGATACTCCATATCAGAGCAGAAGCGATTAGAGCATTTGCTGTCGACGGAAGATTTGGGTGATAGAAAGCCGTCGGACTTATACCGTCATATGCAAAATATGGCTGGTTCCATTTCAAGCATTGGTAAAAACCTCATCCAATCCTTATGGGAACGGAAGTTACCACCTTCGTTGACCATTCCGCTAGCCGTAGCGTCCGAACAAGACTTCAGCAAGAGACTTGAACTCGCAGACAAAATATGGGAGGTGACTCAAGTCCCCAATATAAGTGCTATTCGAAACAAAACTTATACTCAACACGAACGGTGTTCGCGGTGTAGATCGATAGAGAAAACCTTAACACAAACCCGCGTCGAATTAAACGAATTACAAAAATCGTTTAACCAAATCTCGATGCGAAACCGCAGCAGATATAATAGCCTTTTTAACAGAAATCGGTCACAATCAAGGAATAATAGAAACCCTACTCCCAGTAAGATTTGTTGGTATCACCAGAAATTCGGAACAAAAGCAAAAAAGTGTAGCAAACCTTGCTCATTCGCAACGGAAAATAGTTTCACAAAGTTCTCGACAAACGAGGAAGACTGAATGTCTCAGCGGCTAACATTCAGTCGTCGAAATCAAGCCGCCTATTTGTCAAGTGCCACAATACTAGATTGAACTTTTTGATCGATACGGGAGCTGACATATCGGTAATTCCGAAATCATTTGTTTCACATTGTACTAACAGAGACCCTGAATTTCACTTATCTGCTGCTAGCGGTACCACGATCAATACTTTCGGGACAAAACTATTAAAGTTAAACTTAGGGCTAAAGCGTCCTTTCATTTTTCCTTTCATAGTCGCTAGGGTAGGTAGACCTATAATAGGCGCCGATTTCTTATCGAAGCACAATTTAGTAGTCGACATCAAAGGAAAAAAACTGATCGATCCAGTAACTAAACTCTCAATCAATGGAGTAGCAGTATGGACTACAGATATTACGCCGAAACTTTTTGTCGTCAGCGAGGAATATAATACCATACTAAGAAAATATCCCGAGCTAACACGACCACCGAATTATTCATTACCAACGAAACACGCTGCAGTCCATCACATAGTCACACAAGGACATCTTCCTGTAGCAAGACCCAGGAGATTAGATCCTACAAAACACAAAATAGCATACAACGAGTTCGAATATATGGTACAGCTAGGTATATGCCAACCCTCGTCTTCTTCCACATCCTCGCCATTACACATGGTAGCAAAAAAGGACCCAAACGATTGGCGTCCGTGCAGTGACTACCGGAAGCTCAACGCGGTAACCGTGCCGGATTGCTACCCCATACTGCATATTCAAAATTTTTCCGCTAGACTCAGAGCATGCATTTTCTTTTCCAAGATCGGCCTGATCCGCGCTTACCATCAGATCCCGGTCGCCCCGGATGACGTTTACAAAACGGCCCTAACAACACCATTCGGCATGTTTGAGTTTAAACGCATGCCATTTGGTCTCCGCAACGCGGCTGAAACGTTTCAGCGTTTTATGGATCAAGTCACGAGAGGCCTGGACCTCGTTTTCGTATACCTCGACGATATACTGGTAGCCAGCAAGAGTCACGAGGAACACGTACAACATCTCCACGAACTTTTTAAACGTTTAGTAGATTTCGGAATAACTATTAAAACATCCAAATGCGTTTTCGGTACACAACAACTTAATTTCCTGAGCCATAAGATTGACAAGAACGGTATTCAACCTTCGGAGGATCGAGTAAAGGCTATTGTAAATTTTCCCACGCCTATCAGCATTCGTCAAGTCCAACGATTTATAGGCATGGTGAATTATTACCACCGGTTCGTTAGAAATCTTGCAGAGTTATTGTGTCCTTTATACCAAAATCTAAGAACAACGGAAAAAATTAAACGCTCTAATAAAACCTTTACGTGGCCTGAACAGTGGCAAAACGCATTCAAACGGATTAAGTCCGCCTTATCGTCCGCTACATTACTCGTTCACCCATGCGAGGAGGCTCATCGGAGACTCACTGTCGATGCATCAAACACAGCCATAGGCTCAGTTTTGGAACAATTCGCCAACAAACAATGGGAGCCTCTTGCCTTTTACTCAAAAAAACTAAGCCCAGCGGAAATAAAATATTCCGCTTTCGACCGAGAACTGCTGGCTATGTACGCTTCGGTGAAGCACTTCAGATACCTTTTAGAGGGACGAGAATTTACAATACTCACGGACCATAAGCCGTTAACCAAGGCTCTGCACACAAAGACAGAAAGAAGCCCACGGCAAAGTAGACACCTGGACTACATTGCACAGTTCACGAGCGATATACGTCACATTAGAGGCAAAGAGAATGTAGTAGCCGATACATTGTCAAGAACAGAAGAGATTTGCAGTTTCTCATTACAAAAATTGGTCACAGAACAGGAAGCGGACGAAGAACTCCAACACCTGCTGTCCAGTACCACAACAAAAAATCGCAATTGAAACTAAAATTGATAACATTTCCAGAAATCAGTAAAGCTGTTTATTGCGAAACCTCCAAATGTACCACAAATGTTACGGAAAACAGTTTTTAACTGCTTACATACAATTTCCCATCCAGGTATTCGCGGTTCCAGAAAACTTATCTCAAACAGGTACTTTTGGGCCGGCATGAACGCAGACGTCAAACGTTGGACGCAGTCATGTGTTCCCTGTCAACGTGCTAAAATCCATCGTCACACCAGAGCACCAATCGAGAGTTTTAACCTTCCGAGCGCGCGCTTCGAGCACATTCACATGGACTTGGTAGGACCGCTAGAAAGCTCAAACGGATTCACATATGTTTTGACTGTAATTGACAGATACACCAGATGGCCCGAGGCATATCCCATCCGAAATATAACTGCAGCAGCGGTCGCGGCAACATTCGTTCACGAATACATTCCTAGATTTGGCGTGCCATCTATATTCACCACAGACCAAGGTACACATTTCGAAAGCAAATTGTTCAACGCAGTAACAAACCTTTTAGGAACTCATCGTATCCATACAACAGCCTACCATCCGCAGGCCAATGGCATGGTAGAGCGATTACACAGGCAGTTAAAAACATCTTTAAAATGTTATGAAGATAGCAGTCAATGGAGCACACAACTCCCATTCATTCTTCTAGGCATCAGAGCGTCCTATAAAGAGGAACTCAAATGCTCACTAGCAGAGCTCGTGTACGGTCAATCATTAAAGTTGCCAGCAGAATTCGTCGCTCCAGTAAAAGGCACAAATTTCGAAAACCAACCAGAATTCGTAACTAAACTAAAAGACACCATGCACAAACTTAAACCAACTGCAACCCGTTCCAACGAAACCCCAGTATATATACCAACAGACCTAAACAAATGTAATAAAGTTTTCGTCAGAATAGATGCAGTAAGACCAAGCTTAAAAGCTCCATATCACGGACCATTCGAAGTCATCAGAAAATTCAGAAAATATTTCGTCATCAAAATAAATTGCAAAAACACTTCCGTCTCGGTGGACCGTCTGAAGCCAGCTTTCATCATCGACGCTTACAGAAAAAAACCAGATCCCAAACGAGACAAAAAGTCTGTACATTTCAAATAGAAATCGTATCGCCAACGGCTGGAAGGGGGTGATGTAGCGTGCAAACCTTATCAAATAAATAAACATATAACCTTTTCCCCTGCGCAATCTTTTACCATGTAAATAAATAACTTTTTGTAAGTAATAACTTCGGAAGAAAGTTTGCTACGCCTCTGGTACAAGTTTTTATATTGAATTATAACCTAGTTAATAGTAGATAGCATTTCGTGAGTTGTGTAGAAAGTATTTTGAATTATTGAATTAAAACTCGAAGCTTGTAAACGTGCCGTGTTATTATTGCTTCCTCCTCTTCTCCCCGCCGTGGCGGTGGCCACGAGCCATTCATCTTCACCATACTGGTCGGCCGCTACAGATTTTGCAGTTTGAGCAGAAAGGGGTGTTTTCGCGCTAAAGGTAATCTGAATATGCTGGCAGAAATTAAACGTGATGTTACGGACCAGTGCATCTGTATCCGAGTTTCTGACATCAGTGTTTGTAAATGGCCTTTGTCGTGACTGTGATGAACCTGGATTATTCACATTGCGTGAAAATTGATTTGCGTTTGTAGCTCGAGGTGATGCGAACATAGCTGTGGATGGCATTTGATAGTAGGGAGCTCTATAGTACGCTCTCAGTCGTAAATCTGGGTCTCTTGGAGCCAATGTAGGAGCTGGTACCAGAGGAGTCTGGACGAATGTAGCAGTTTGCTGTAATTTCTCCATGTCCAGGGCTTTTTGAATTAGTGCTTCTAAATCACCTTCTCCCTGCGTGAATAGATACTGACGCAGATGTGGTTAGTGACTCCACTTTTTAAAGCATTTTTAGCAATATCCATCAGCAGTGTTTTCACAGCAGGGACTGCCTCAGCTCCATACATCTGTGTCGCTGCCTCTTTGAAAATCGTCAACAATTGTTTCAATCTTGTAATGAATACAGTAAGAGATTCTAACGGGTTCTGTCTAGTAGTGAATAACTTATTCACTAACTCTTGGTATGTCTCACGGGGAAGGTATGTTCTATTTAGACGTTCTTCTACTTCAGTAAATGAAGCAGGGACGTCTGAAATGAATAATTGGTATACGTCACCTCTGAATCTTGTGGGAAGGACCTGAATGAAAGCCACTTTTTTTCATTATTTAAGCACTGCTTAGTTTGTTTGCAGCAGCTAATGAAGGTTTGTAGTTCTCGCCCCAATTGTGGGGTACTTTCACCCGAAAATAATGGGACGAGTTGGGCTGTTAGCTTAGATACCTTAGCAAAGTCCACCATAGTGTGTAGTCTATTGTCTGGAAATTTAAATTTGGGTGGACTAACTGGGCTTGTTTCTGGGATGATCTCCGTTAAGGATTCTTCGAACCAATCGATCAGCAGGCCTTCGGGAGTTGGTTCAGTTACTTCACCATCACTATCACTATCACTACCGGCACTTTCACTTAACCTAACACTCTTATTCTTCTCTAAATCTAAATTTGGAATTTCAGTACTCTCCTTATCGGAGGGAGCGCGTGGATTCAGCAAGCAGCAGATGATGTTCCATCACCGGGGTGCTGTGTATTGGTACCTGGGGTTGAACCCGCGTCGGCTAAAGATGGAGTGTTTTCCCTCTCTGCTGCGTCTGTTCCCTGCTGAGGTAGAGCAGGATTGGCGGCTGGCATATAGTGCGCTGTTTGGTGAAAGGGGTGCTCCTTGCCTGCTTAAGTCCCTTTGCTGTGATTGAGAGGGTAGCTTCTTTAACCGCCTTCGAGTTCCCTCTTAATTCTTGGTCGGTAGATTTCAGTCTGTGTTGTAGCTGGGGGGTCCTTGGACCGTCTTAACTTTCCCTGGATCTAGTTGAAAGGGGGGCTTGTGATCCATCTTCAATTTCCTCTTCAACTCAGGATCGTTGACTGCTAGCGTTTTATTGGTGAGCGCTGGCTGCTAAAAATTTAGGCTGCTTGTCGAGCTGTGTCTTGGTTGACTTGAGTATTCGTCCTTCTGGGAGGTTTGGCATATTTTTCCACTGCCTTCTATGGACTGTTCGCTTGTATCCCTCGGTGGTGCCTTTGCACTAAGTTGGGTGAACGCTTGCCCGTCTGGAGCAGAGACGCCTAGAGATGGTAACTGCCCGCGTGTTGGGAGTGACTTGGCCTGAGTGGCTTAGTCAATGGGAGCCCTTACGGGTTCGAAGGATTAAGGCTTTGCAAGCGTTTACGATCCTTTTGACTAGATCTAGCTTCCTCAATCCTACCGGCTGCGCCAATTTGTTGTATATATATATATCGGGGCTGTGTGACTTACCACTAAGTCATCCAAAACTCAATGATCTTCCGTTTTCTTTAATTTTATTTATTTACACTTAATACAATAACCACAGTCGCTACTACACTTAGTGAGATTCCGTTTTCTTTAATTTTATTTATTTATTTCACTTAATGAAAAAACACATTCGCTACCTTTTTGGCTCCTTTTTAATTAAACACGATCAGGAAAAACAACCCGGCTCCACGCCGAACCAACTGCCCGTTAACTAAACCTTTTCCCTTCCTTTTTTTGGCTTTCTTAGCTCGTATTCTCTACTTTATGATTCTTTTACAACGTCGAACGCGCGTAACTCCGTTTTCGCTGAAATCTTTGCTTATATTTTTACGACTCGTAAGGCTGTATCCTTTTTCGCTCAACTCTAAAAAACCGAGTGTACTTGACTTTTATATTTGTAATCGCAACTCCAGTTGTTCAGGATAGGAAATTGCTTAATTAGCATTCCTATCCTGAGAAAATTTTTTGACGCTGGACATGTTTAAGCATGCCCAGAATTATCGCGACGGACGATGGTTGAAAATGAAATTTGTTATTTTCATAAATATCAAACCATCGTCTTGCTATCGTGCATACATTATTGCGCCCACAATGTATGCAGCTCGCGACAATTTGCTGATAGGGGTTTTTTCCTTGAAGAGTTTATCTTTTCAGTCTTCACCGAAGTAAAATTCCATGCGCCCGATATGTATGTATATGTGTACATACATCTCGTATTTACGACAAATCTTACTGAAGGTAGGATTTGTCGTGGGGCTTTTGCTATAATTTTTGTTCGTTCGGAATGTTGCGCGGAGTTGAAGAAATTGCTGATGGAACTTTCTTCATATGCGCAAGAGATAAGCCAACCGTATTTTTAGGCATGATTGGCTTATAAAAACTTGAACTATATTTCTTGAGGGTCTATGTATATATTTTGTATATGTAACAATAGACTGGCCGCGTTGATCCTTTGATTTTACTAATGCAGTTGCTAATAATGCATTATGTATTTGTGTTGACAAAAAACTTTTTGTTTCTTCCTTTTCTTCAATGTGACAACTGGATATAGGCTTGTACCCTGTGGTGTCGTCGGCTTGATAGAACCCATGGTTATAATTGTTATGCTTATCTCTTGCTTTTTCCTGCTACGTCCCTCTTAATATTTGTAGGAATAGTAGATATATGCAACATTGTATGATGCAACCCATTGCATTTTTTGCATCTCCGGTTACTAGTACACTGACTTGCAGAGTGTTTATTCTAGAAATAATTCAAATATCTTGCTCAATGCATTTCTTTCGGCTTGATGCGTTCATATGGCTTGGCATTCACAGACTGTGACATTGATTCGAGTACTCTGAATCTGGTTAATAAGAACCTCTGAAATTGTTCCCAAAGCCTTAAGTCACGAAGGGTAGTTTCTGTACAAATAAATAAATTAATAATGTATCCCATTTTGAAACATCTACTTCCAAAAGTTTTTAACTGTTGTAGACTTTCTTCTGTAGTATCCATTAGTTACTTAATGCTTTTGCTGTTCTCTGTAGTTAGCTTTAGTTGGGTCGTAAGTAATTTTAGCTGGGGGTTTACGAGAACTCTCTTGTTCTCATAACGTAACTTGAGCTTTTCACAAGTTGGTACATAATCTTGTCCAGTAATAGACACATGCTTCAATAATCGCTCTGTTCCCCTGTTAGACAACCTTTTAGGTGGTGGAGCTTTTGTACTGAAGGCAGTTGTGGATTGTTGTGTACTAAAGATTCATATAAATCGCGGAATGATCTCCAAGATGAATATTCTCCATTAAACTTGGGTAGATTGATTCCAGGTAATTGACATGAGTTACTGTTTGTGTGTATAATTGTAGATACTGCTCCTTGATTGACTGGAATTTCCCTTGGAAATTTTTCAATCACTCCATCTGTTACTTCCCCTAGGTATTCTATGTACTTGACTTCAAGTTCACCATATTTCTCCTGCAACGAACATGTACATGGCTAGACATTAACAGAACTACGTGTAAAGTTTTCTATACAAAATTGTCCTTCGTATAATTCACAATAGCTTTTTGAATCGATATTATAAGTAGGGCAATATAGATTCACTAGACACCTTCATCCGCCTACCCGAAGTTCCTGCTGAACATTTCTAGCAAGTTGAATTTGCCCGTGAGACCTGGAAAATACTCCTCCACCTCCAAACCCTGCCTGTGAGCCAGTACGTGAAGAACGGAGAGCTATATTTGGCAGTACGTGAACAAACGGATCTCAATAGTCAATACGTGTACAACGGAAAAGCTATCCTGTCACCAGTACGTGAACAACGGAGGACTAGTGGTGCTACGTGAGCAACGGAAACCACTAGTTAGTACGTGTACAACAGAAGTCTCTCCTGTCACACACTCACAGTAGATTAAGAAAACGTAGACAAAAATATCACTAATAAAGATCATTTCACATTTGTAATAGGGACGCAAGTCTTGTTTAACAAAATCTAAATCCTGTTATCAAGGACAGTTCTACTACGAAGCTGAGAGTGATGTTCAATGCATCTGCCAAATCATTAAATGGGAGTTCATTGAATGAACAGAAATTAGCAGGGCCAACAATTCAACAGACCTTATGGGCTACCATTCTGAAATGGCGTTTATACAAAATCGCATTTACAGCTGACATTAAAAAAATGTATAGAATGGTCCATGTGCACTCTGTACACACAGATTTCCAGAGAATCGTATGGACAGAATCTCGAAGTGAGCCCATCAAGAATTACAAACTAACAACTGTAACATTTGGCACCACGTCAGCTCCATACCTAGCAACCCGCACACTACATCAACTGTCAAAAGACGTGCAGGAAAATTATCCACTCGCCGCTTAAAGCCTAAGAAGCGATTTTTACGTCGACACTACAAAATGAGCTCATTAGAGTTCTCTCTAAAGCAGGATTGAATCTCCGCAAATGGACTGCTAACTATCCGGAATTAATCAAAAATATTCCTCTGGTCGACAGAGAGATTAATTCTATTCTAGATCTGTCAGAAAAGGACACGATCAAAACTCTCGGCCCTCAATGCCACCCAGCAAGTCATGAATTCAATTTCAAGGTAACAAAAAAAAAACGCATTTTACTAAGCGAACAATACTATCGGAAACTTCATCACTATTCGATCCATTAGGATGGTTCGCACCAATCGTTGTGGCTATCCAAATACTCATGGAGCGAAAGGCTACCAGATACCACCACTGCCAAATGGACGGAATTTAGAGAGAATCTAAACGATATCAATGAACTCATAATACCAAGATGGATAAAGTACTCACTGACATCGACTAACCTAGAACTGCATGGATTTTGCGACGCATCAGGAAAGGCTTTTGGAAGTGTCTTATACCTGAGAATTATCAATGAAAATGGTGCAATATTCTCACATTTGTTTACGTCAAAAACAAGAGTTGCTCCCACAAAAACCATTTCACTCCCAAGACTCGAATTGTGTGGAGCTGTCCTTCTAGCAAGAGTAAGTAATAAAACAAATTAAAATCGACCTAAAATTAACAGACAGTTCCACATTCGCTTGGTCAGACTCAGAAGTCACCTTGTCGTGGACCCAAAAGCAGCCTTTTTGCTGGAAAACATTTGTCGCCCACAGAGTAGCTGAAATCCAGGAAGTTATCCATCCATGATCATGGCGATACGGGCCCTCAAAATTAAATCCAGCAGATTGCGCTACAAGGGGGATCTATCCAAAGGAACTAATCCAATCCAAGCTTTGGTGGAATGGACCATCGTGGTTGCAAGAACCGGCCGACTTGTTTTAACAAGTGCTATGAGCTTGAAACTCGTGCAATCAAGGCATTGACTTGTACTAACGAAAAAGTCAGCTGGCTCACAAAATACTATTCGTTTCCCAAATTAGTGAGAATGATAGCATTTTGAAAAAGATTCTACACTATTTATAGAACAACATCTGCACAAAGAAAAAAGCAATATCTCACATTGATTGAGTTACAAGAAGATGAAAATACGATTCTATCAATTGTACAGCGTCTTGCATTTCCAAACGAGTTCCAATGCCTCAATAACAACAAACCAGTCTCCAAGGCCAGCCGCCTGCTCCCACTTAATCCATTTATGTGCAAGAATCAACTTATTCGAGTCGGAGGCAGACTCTAAAGGTGTCTTTTATACTATAACCAAAAACACCCAATTATTGTATCAAATAACCATTATGTGACTCATGACCTCATTATACCCACACATCGTTACACTCTACATGGAGGTACTCAACTTACTCTCAATACATTACGGAATAAATACTGGCTGCTAAATGCCAGAAATACCAGTCGCCAGAGAATAAGAAAATGCATTCCGTGTTTCAAAGCGAAACCAGTGCCATCTACCCAAATTATGGGAAATCTCCCGGCAGCTCGAATTACTCCAACGTTAACCTTCGAACACACTTGAATCGGTTACGCCGGCCCTATTGATATGAAAACGTCACGATTGAGAAATGCCAAAATCGTAAAAGGTTATTTAAGTATCTTTGTGTGTATGGCTACCAAGGCCATCCATATTGAGGTAGTGTCCGATTTGACGACAGCTGCATTCATCGCAACATTGAAGCGATTCATAAGTCGCCGAGGCTTGTGTTCCCACATATATTCTGATTGCGGCACTAACTTTTCCGGCGCCAGTAACGAGCTGTCAAGTCAGTTCAAAAATACTTTAAAGGAGTTTACACATGACAGTTCCAGTTTAATCCACCCTCAGCGCCACGTTTTTGTGGATTATGGTAGGCTGGAGTCAAGATAATAAAAGTACATATGAAACGCACGTTGCAAAATTCCATATTGACTTTTGAAGAACTGTCTACTGTAAACTGTCAAATTGAAGCATGTGTAAATTCCCGACCGCTGTCTCCACTATCTACTGATCCAACCGACTTCAATGTATTAACTCCCGGCTACTTTTTGGTCAATCGAAATTTAAAGGCTATACCAGAGCCATCCATGCCCTAGAATATCACATCTCTTAAGCTCGGCAATATATTCAGGCTTTGACACAACAATTTTGGAACCAATCGTCAAATAAATATCTGACCAATCCCGCAAAAAATGGCGGACTGACAGTAACATACAAATGAACGATTTGGTTTTAATTCAAGACCATCACTGTCCAACCACAAAATGGCCGATTAATCAAGTATTTCGACCAATTACTAAATTATATAACCTCCCCATTTAAACCAATTCCTTCAAGAAAATGACACAAAAAGATTCTACAAATTACTCACCCAAATATATAATAAATTATATCAATTACACCAACCCACACGCTGCAGCACGAATTAGGAGAAGTTTATTGCCCATGTGCCTCGACGCACCAGTACAACAAACTTCACGATGAAATAATAATTAATGGATACTAAGATTAATTTGTGCATCATGAACAGAATTATTATAATAATACTGTACCAGAATTCATAGGACAAATTTATCCCCGAATACGTCCGCAAAGAGTGAAACATGCAAGCGGTTTCCCTGTGAACGAAAATAAAACACTACAACAGCAGAAGCAAAAAATGCAACCAACTTCAGTCATCATTCAGATCTGAGAATTTTTCATGAAAACTTTACTTAAGCTCGTCGAATAGTGCTCCCACGTTGGACAAGAATCCTCCAATTTTCCGTCATCTATAAAAAACAAATAAATATTATCAATAAAACGATAATAAATACGAAAAAGAAGAAAAACTTGCCATCGACCAGCTGCCGTCAATAAACTTGTGACATTTCTGCCACACAGCTGACTGCAGTACAAAAACCACAAATCAAAAATTCTCATTATATATATTTGTCACAGAATGACGTAACTTGCCTCTTAATACAGCGGTACGACATTTGCCAGCGACAAAAAATATTGCTGCCATTGTAGTTCTGCCTAAAAAAAGCGAGCTGCTGGGAATATCAAATCACTCGCATTTTGAGCAGTCGCCAAGACAGATCGGCAGTGATAAACCGAAATTAAGTCTTGTTTAACAAAATCTAAAGGGAGGTATTTGAGCCCAAATTTACTAATCTTTATTTAATCATAATTATTTTATTTTTTCAGCTTTATTAGCAGGCAGATCAAGTGAACCACATATTGCTACCTATTTTTAATAGAATAAGATTAATCGATAATTTTATTTTTCAGGGTAAAGGTCCAGCATTTAAGCACTTCGATTAGTTAAGAGCGCCATTTCCCTTTTTTTATTTTTGAATTGTTATTTCATTTATTTTTGAACTTTTTCATTTTTTCTTTTGTTGAATTATTATTTGTATTATATGAATCTTGTTATTTCGTTTTAATTTCATTATTTAATTTGGATTGAGTAGCAATCAGGTCTAGGTTAAGAGAATATTTGTGAAGAATAAAAATTGAAATATTGACATTCTGAAACCAGGTTTTTTAGGCGTATCCTTCCAAGCGGAACCTCCCCGATTTTATGTTTAAGCGCACATTGGGACTTAACACTAGCTTTATTTCAAGTATACTAATAATAATAATTAATATTTACGAAAAAATGTTTGTTCTAACTTAACACTATATTTGGCAATTATTATTCACGTGTACAACGAGGAAACTCAAAAACTTAGGAATTTAGGAACATTTCACAACTTAAATTTTAAGAGAAATTAATGAAACTACAAAGAAAATATAGAACAGGAAACAAATAATTTTATTTAACAAAATGAAAGGAAGGAAAAAGGTTTAAAATTAAAAAGAAAAAAAAAGTAGAATTTAAAACTGAAATATAATTAACAAAACATTGCTCCACCATTCTGAAAATAAAAGAATTATTTTAATATCGCTGCCGTCAAAGTGCTGCGACTGACCGTTGTTTCGCGTTTTTATACACCTTAATAGGGGAAATTTCACAAAATGGTTTCTAATTTCGACAGACAAGGTGATTAGAAAAATGTGGATACCATATCCATAATCTCGTCTTAATCAATTTTTAAATTTTTACCCGTGGAAACGAGGATTTTATGTTAAATTTGCTTTTATTATTTGTCCATTGTTTGTTATTTTAAATTTCCAACTAATTTTATTATTTCTTATGCGTTTAATTAACGGTTTATTTTTCCTATAATAAACTTATTTTTCGATATTGTGGTACTACTAATTTGGTGTGGGATCTAAATTCGCTGTTGATCTTCTCCAATTTCTCGCAATCTCGTTTCAAGTTTGCATCCTTTCCCACCCACGGGTTGTTATTACCAAAAAGAAATTCGCGATTATTTTCTTAATCGCTTAATTAATGGACGAAATTTTACTTTCGTTAAATGTGCCGAGTTGAATTACGTTGAACGACTGATTCCCGTCGCCACAGAAATCAAAGTGACTGTAAAAATCGGGGTTTGGATCAAGTGCGTGACAGGTGACTTGCACCTGTGTTTTTCGAGTGTTTGTGGTGTTTCTTTGCAGGTATATGATGAAGTAGCATCGTTGGACTACCCTTTGCTTGGATAATTTTACCCGGGATATTTTATTTCAGTGAAATTCGTTGGAAAATTTACAACAAAGGTGAGTGATCAATTACCTGTCATTGCAGGCTCAAATTACTTATTTACTTTCTAATGTAATATAGAAATATTATAAATTGCATATTTTTTAATGCTACTTTACTCAGTTTTTTTATTATTTTTTTAATTGATTGCGTATTTTGTTTACTTAGTCTGCGACACAGTTTTTTGTACATGTTGTTGTTGTTTTATTTTGATTTCCTGTAACTTGTTTTTGGTTGTACTGGGTTTTATATGGGCCTATTTTCTTCTATTCGAAGTTACTGTGCTTTTGATCTGATATAAATATTATAATTTTTCTTTTTTATTTTGTAGATAACTGCGAATTTAATACATAGAAGTAGCGCCTTCTTCATTAGTATAGTTTAGTTGCATCGCACCACAGCGAAGGTAATTTCTGTTTTTATTTTTACTTATGATATCCTAATTTCATTTGTTTTACCTCTTAGGCAGTACGTGAGCGCACCAGCTTCCTGAATAAACATTGTCCCATAACTTTATTATCAAAAATAGCTGACGCCCTCCTGTCAGCAAAAATTATATAGCACTTTTTTGATTGATTCAATTAACTGACCAATCAGACGAAAAATCAAAAAGAAACTGGAAAGATAAGAATCAGGCAAGATATTTGTCTGTGAACGCACACTAAAAATAATAATAAACTAAAATCACTTGGCTTCAACAAGTCAGAGCTGGCATTCTCAATAACTTCCTGGGAATCAACAAATCAGAGCGGGCATTCCCGGCAACATGCTTACTATAAAAGGCGTGTAAAGCAAAGGGGTTATCGTCAGTCACTTCTGATCACAGGCTAGAGCAACACAGTAAATAGCAAGTTTTGGCACCACAGTCGTACCGCATTAACTTTCGACTGTCACACCATAGAACCACGTTGTCGTAATACGTTAAGTTACAACAACACCACTCAGCTGTAATACAATAAAGTACAGTTGAGAAGTACAGCACAATAAATTGTTGCTATCGAGCTGGTCCTAACCAAATGATTCAGCACACCATCCACTTGTATGCTACTTTAAAGTATACAAGAATCACATATATAAGTATAATAAACTGCAGTAAGGTTTATTATATTTGAATATTACTGAACTACAGTAGACTTCAAAACACATCATAACACCATTAGAAAAGCCAGTATATTTCTAATACTAATCTTCTTCTTTTCTCGTTAGAGCACGTCCAATCAAGTCAACGTTAGTGTAAGTTGATTTGTATTGTATGCATTTTGTATAATTATCTTTGTTGTTTGTTAAAATCAGTTTGTTCAGATCTCTTTGTTAATATCGTTGCTAAAAATAAGGCACATTTGTTTGAAATTGTTTAATTGATCTATTTTTATTGACCTGGCACCCCTGTCGTTAGTTTGGATAAACCAAGAGTTTGTACATGGTCCTTGGAGCCGGATAAATAGATCAATCATTCAGTTTTGAAAGTATTTGTATAGCAGCGACATGACTAAGATAGACAAAATAATAAAACGACAGATTTCCCTTAAAGTACAAATAAAAGGGCAAACGTCACTCCATTAAAAACTAATCAAACAACTTCTGGTTACTTTCAGACAGTAATTGGTATCTTAAAAGATTACTGGATTGAATTTGCAGAGAATAACTTCGTGATTTGTGCACAATTAGAGACAAACGATGACTCATACTTCACAGAAAACACGTTCGAGGCTAAACTAAATACATTGAGCTTCTTAGGGAACTAAAGGATGGTCTTACTGCAACTTCAAGGAAAAAAAAATTGAACTATGCCTAAAATCAATATTCCTATATTTGATGGTAGTTACAAAACTTGGAGAACCTTCCATGATATATTAAAATCAGTAAAACATGACATTAGGCAGAACGACTACCGTGACAATTCGACATCGCAAAATCCAACTACGAAAAAGCATGGGACTTGCAAATCCAACGATACCACAACAAACGCGTATTAGCTTCCACTCAATCATCGATTTTCATAAATCAACCACCCATTAAAGTGGAATCTCCTAAAAATATTACAAATATTCTGACTACAACAGTGGAAATCCTCACAGAATTCAAAATTCCCATTAAACAATGGGATTTAATAATAATACAATAAGCAGAATAATATAAATAGAAAAAAGCAATATAAGCGAATTTCCGTCCTATAAAAAGTTTATGGATTTTTGGGAAAGGCGCTTCAAAACACCTGAAGCCATTAGTGAAAACACCGGAAGTATACAGAACACTTCTAAACCGCATCCTGCTATGCAATACACCATAAGGTCTTAATAAACAGACGGACTCAACACCAATGCACCAAGCATGTATAATGTGCAAAGAAGCACACATATTGTACCATTGTACATAATTTCAGAACCAACTAAGCATAGGCGACCGCCTAAGGTACACAAGGGAGAAGAGGTTGTGTACAAATTGTTTGGCACCAAATCAAATAGCAAACGTCATAATACTTTACTACATCTACCACCAAATCCCGGAAGCAATGTAAGTCAAGGAAAAGACCATGATATGAGGACGGATCATCAGCAGAACAACCGACATCTTTCTTCACATCAAAATTGAAGAAAGCATTGCTATCAACAGCATTGGTTCCAGTAGTAACGCCGAATGGAATAACAAATACAATACGTGGTCTTATAGATTCTGGATCTCAGGTATCATTTATATCTAAATCAGCATATAAGCGCTTGAAGGTAAAGGGATCATCAATAAATCTTCAAGTATCGGGGTTGGGTAATACTCGAACTACTACAGCTTCATAGCAAGCAAACATTACTATAAGATCTGTAGAGATACATAATCCATAGTTAGTCATAACTTATTAAAGAACAATATCAATAAGTCAACGACCGTAATTTCATTTTTTAATATGCAATTTCTACCTTCACTTAGCTATGCAATTCTTACATTCACTAAAGTTCTATGTCAGCAATTGCATGGAAGTACAAGTGAAATTACGGTCGGTGACTTTGCCTACGAAGTAAATTTTTGCTGATCTTGTGATTTGTGTTTCATTGACATAAATTTTTGTTATATTTGTTTTTCACTTATTGTCATCCTATGTATATATGTATAGTAATTATTGTATAAAAAAGCGAATCAAATTAATAAAAATTGAATTGATTATCAGATAGCAATCGATCAAGTTTAATTTATATCCATCAGTTCACAGTACAAATATTGGTCCTTCGAGCTTGCTTTGTTGAACTTAGTGTCTTCAAAGCAGTACAAAATTTCTGCAGATCTTAGTGTCTGCAGTTAATTGTTATTCAGCGCAGAAATTCCTGTTGAACTTAGTGTCCTCAGGCAATTTATTTACTAATAATAAATATTTTTTCCAGTCCTAATACCTAAAGCAATATTGGCGAGAAGCGAAGAAGTCCGTTCAATCTAGCAACATCAGCTACTCGAAAATTCAACGAATATATACTACTATGGAGCAGTTAACTAAAGCAAACAAGGCAGATGCTGTAAAACTTCAGAAATTTATAACAAACCACACCAAAATTCTGACGTACGTAAAACAAGGGATTATTTTGAAACCCGTTTGATTAAAATAAGCAAGCTATGAGAAAGTTTTGACAAAAGAAATGATGATCTGGAGCTATACCGTGAAACTAATTCAGAACAGCCATACTTTAAAGAGAATTTTTATGACACCGTGGAAAAATTGTATGAAGAAACACGGGATATGTTAGAAAATACCTTGGCGGATTTAATGTCAAGAGCGAAAATCACTGAAGTCTTGCAAGATCAACTGAAGGTAATAAATAAGCAATATGCCATTATAGAAACTCTACAAAAGGCATCGGTTTCAATTAAAGAAGAGATTAAACAAGAGGTATCTGCAGCTTACTGTATGCAAAAAATCAAGTTGGTGAATGACTATTGGGAGCACCTTGTTCGAAACCATGGAGAGATCATGTCGATGGGTAGAACAAAACACGAATATATGGAGAATGAGGCATAAGCATTGAGGATACCTATCAAACTACCACAATTCAACTACAAGAAGTATTGAATAAATTAAATCCTCAAGCTAAAAATTCGATCAGCACCAACGAGTCAAAGGGAACACAAATAAAGTTGCCAAGAGTCGATATTCCGTCATTTAACGGTGACTATATCAAGTGGCAATGATTTAGAAATGTGTTCCTGGAACTCATCTATAAAGATGACAAGATGTCTGGAGCTCAAAAATTATTCTATCTCAAAGGCAATCTCATAGCTGACCCAAGTGAACTCATACAGCATCCACAAATAACAAACGAAAACTTTGAGACGGCCTGGGAAATTCTTGAAAAAAGATATAACAATAAGAGGACTCTCTGACAGCGCAATTAAATATACTTCTAAAACAACCTTCACTGTTCAAAGAATCATCGGAAGGCTTGAAGAAGTTACATGACGTGACAATTGAATGTCTAGAGGGCATCAAAAATCTAGGCATAGATACGAAAAATTGGGATCCATTGATCATACACATAATCATAACAAAATTGGATAAAGAAACTCACCGAATTTATGAATAATCAGTGGCCACACCAAGAGAAGTTCAAGAACTAAGCAAATTTCTTGAATTCCTAGAAAATCGATTTCGAGGTCTTGAAGCAGTAGAGCCATCGAAACCAAAACAACCCGAAAGAAATGGGAAAAATACAAAAGTATACCTGGGAATGATTTCAAAGCATTGCGCTATCTGTGGAGAAAATCACAGAATATATCATTGCGAGACATTTAGTAAGCTAAGCGTACAACAACGACTAAAAGCTGTAAAAAAGGCAAACCTTTGCCAGAACTGCCTAGTAAAAGGCCACAATATACTACAATGTAAAAGCCGGTACACCTGCAAGTTATGACAGAAAAAGCACCACACTCTTTTACATTATCAAAGCCAGCAGGCACCATCTTATCAACAAAGTAATAACTACCCAAGAAAGGAAGCAATTCGAGATGATAGCTCACCAAACGAAGCGGTTGCAGCCCACTTTGCGAAGAGATCAAAGTGGTATGACGTATTACTGGCAACCGCTCTCATACAAGTAATCAATAAATCAGGATATGCTGTGCTACTCAGGGCATTACTTGACCAAGGGTCTCAAGCAACGTTCATTACTGAGAATGCAGCCCAGCAATTAAGATTACCTAGAAGAAAAATTGACGTCACAGTTTCCGGTCTTGGGTGCTCCAGTCCAGGAATCACAAAATCCAGTATAGAGATTACAGTAACGCCACGATTTAAATCAACATTCTCTCTCACAACCACAGCCCTCGTATTAAAAAATCTCACAAGAAAATTGCCTACAAATAAAATCATTCCAACTAACTGGACGCATACCGAAAACCTGGTTTTGGCCGATCCAGCATTCCATAAGCCGGGAAGGATTGACATCATATTAGGAGCAGAAGTGTTCGGGAAGGTACTAGGCAATCTTCTGCGTGGAACCGAAGATGATCCCGTTGCCCAACAAACAGAGCTGGGGTGGATATTATCTGGAGCTATTAGTAACAGCAACAATGAGAATAAACTTATTTGCTATATCAGAAAAAGATATAACCAGCGAGCTGCAGAGATTTTGGGAATGCGAAGAACTGGCAGCCGAAACTATTACCACACCAGAAGACATTGCTTGTGAAAAAACGCACAGACGGGACGAGAGTGGTCGATATATCGTTCGCCTTCCATTTAAACAAAATCCTAAAGAAGCCAATTTGAGCAGATAAAGAGAACTAGCGTTTGCCCGACTGTTCCAAATGGAGCGAAAATTTAACCAAAACAAAGTATTTGAAACCATGTATAAGGATTTTATGAAGGAATTCCAACGCTTAGGACATATGGTTCCAGCCGAAGATGATGGTGAGATAAAGAAAGAACAGACTATTAAGGCACTTGGAGTGCACTGGAACCCTATAACCGACAATTTCAAAATACACGTTTCAATAAGCATGTACGACAACCCCACAACAAAGCGGAATGTAGCATCCGAGGCGGCGAAAATCTTTGATCCTGTTGGATTACTATCGCCGGTAGTAATGTCAATCAAAATTCTTCTACAGAATATTTGGCTAGAGAACTCGTCCTGGGACGAACCATTATCAAGTACATTATTAACTAGATGGTTACAAATAAAGTCTGAACTCCCAAAATTAGAAGAAATTGAGATTCCACGATGGATTGGGTTCACAGGAAAAGACACTAGTTGCGAGCTTCACGGGTTTTCAGATGCGTCAGAAAAGGGCTACAGTGCAGTAATATATCTGCGAATTACACGAAAAGCGCATGTTCAGACAAACTTAATAACCGCCAAAACTAAGGTAGCCCCACTGAAAACAAAGCTGACAATTCCAAGATTAGAATTATGTGGAGCAACACTACTCATTAGACTGATAAACGAGACTAGAAAAAGTCTAGAAATCGATGGTTAAGGTTCTATGCCTGGACAGATTCAATGATAGTTCTGTCATGGATACAAGAAGATGCGCATAAGTGGCAAACATTTGTGGGGAATCGAGTTGCACAAATACATGGATTATCAGACATAAATACATGGTTTTACGTGCGATCATCCGAGAACCCTGCCGACATCGCCTCTAGGGGAATATCGCCAGCGCTGCTCAAAGATCATACTCTTTGGTGGCATGGACCTTCTTGGCTTAGCTCCAAGGAAATATCGTTTCCATCAAACCCAAAGGAGACAACTGACCTAGAGAAGAAAGTGTTCACGGCACATTCTTGTTATGATTCCAAAGCCGAACATGAGAAAGATGATCTTCAAGAACTAAACTTGTATCAAGAGTTGCTCGAAAGATTTTCAACATTAGGAAGATTACAAAGAGTAACAGCATACATTAAAAGGTTTGTGCAAAATATGAAGGTAAGCAAGGCGAACTGTACGTCTGGGTACTTGACAGTAAATGTAATCGAAGAAGCACTAGTACCACTAGTGAAGACTACCCAACAGCAAGTCTTTAAAGATGAAATAGCCCAGTGTTCAATAGAACAACCACTAAATAAGAAGAGCAGATTACTTCCTCTATTACCGTTTATAGACTCTAAGGGGATATTACGAGTAGGCGGAAGATTACATCAAGCAGATCGCAAGCATCCTATTATACTGCCCTACAAAAGCCGGCTGACAACACTAGTGATGGACAAAATGCATAAACTTACCTTACATGGAGGAAACACCTTGACTTCGGAAGTCACAAGACAGCAATTCTGGATATTAAATGGCCTGAAAGCAGTTAAAGGGTTCATACATCAATGTATAAGCTGTCATAAAAACAAAACTCAAATGACCGAACAAATGATGGGAATGTTACCTAAGGCAAGAGTGATCTCTACTCGACCCTTCAGCCAGTCGGGGGTAGATTGTGCTGGACCATTCGAACTTTTACTAGCCAGAGGAAGAGGAAACAAATCGCACAAGGGCTATGTGGCAATATTCGTCTGTTTAACGACAAAAGCGATTCACTTGGAGGTAGTAACCGACCTCACATCTCAGGCATTTATAGCTGCCTTCAAGCGATTTGTCGCGAGAAGAGGACACATCGCTCATATTTACAGCGATAATGCAACTAATTTCGTTGGCGCTAATAACATACTTAGCAAATTACCCACACAAAAGTCGTATAAAGATGACGTGCAGAATGCACTACAAGAAATCGGCACAAATGGCACTTCATTCCTCCAGCCTCCCCTCATTTTAATGGCTTATGGGAAGCGGGTGTCAAAGCTATGAAACATCATATGCGCCGTGTAGTCGGTGTTAGCAGGCTGACATATGAGGAAATGTGTACACTCATGACTCAAATTGAAGCATGCTTAAATTCGCGACCGCTTTGCCCAATATCTGAAGATCCTGAAAGCTTGGAAGTGCTTACTCCAGGTCACTTCTGGACTGGCTCTTCATTACTTGCTGTACCTGAAAGAAATCATCTTGAAAATAATCCAAATGCTCTTGATAAGTGGCAACGGGTAGGACGGATGCATCAGGATTTCTGGAGAAAGTGGTCATCCGAATACCTCTTAAGGCTACAGCAACGTCCTAAATGGACTCAACGACAACCGAACCTACGAATTGGAAATCTGGTACTAATTAAAGACGAACAGCTTCCACCAACAAAATGGGCACTTGGCCAGGTGATAGAAACGCACCCTGGACTCGATGAGCTAACTAGAGTAGTAACACTCCAAACAAAGGGATCAAGGATCAAACGACCAGTCACTAAAGTGTCGCAGCTTCCTATAATCGACAATCACATGAATGAATCGGTTGATCCAAAGAGACTCCTGCATCAAACAAATGAAGAAACTACTACGATAGAGACGGTTCCAAATCCTATCTCCGAGAGCAAAATAATTAATTCGCATTGCATTCAAAGCTCGAACAAAAGGCGGAGGTGCTCAAACTCACTACATGAAAATAGAAATGTTAAACGCACCCGACAGCCAAATACAATTCCACCTCATAAGTCAAGCTCACTGAGTAAATCATGGCTAACCTTCATGATATTGGCCTTGCTCACTATAGTAGTTATAGGCCAGCAACCTGATAAACCATATAGTATTACCAGGTTTAAAGAACAAGAAGGAATATATTTTGAAGACGTATCAGAGATCCAGCTATATTCAAGCGAATGGAATCTTATCATTTACTATGACTTGTCATCATATTGGAAGGAGTTCACAGTGATAAGAAAATCAGTGCAAAGGCTTACAGAAATCTGCCAACAAAACACCCATCTAACAATACCAAAAGAACTATGTAACGCAACAATTTTACAGTTACAACATCAGTATGGTGAATCCTTTCAAATCAATAGTATATTACAACAACAAAATGAAAATGAAAGATTTAGAATCAAACGAGCTCCTCTTGAAATAGTGGGCTCAATCGCAAACAGTTTATTTGGTATCCTTGATCAAGGGTTTGCAGAGAGATACGAAGAGCAAATTCAGAACATCAAGGAAAATGAAGATCTATTGAAAGAACTGCTAATGAATCAAACATCCATTGCTGAACACACAATTAATGTCATAAAGAAGAATAGTGAGACGTTAAATCATCAAATCACTATCTTGGAACATCATATAGAGACAATTGCAAATGGACTTAATAAAGCTGACGAAGTCTTAAAAACTACGCAAGCCTTTACGTCGGCAGTAGTACTAGTAACCCTAAATCTGATAAACTTTCAACATATGCAAAGGAGCTTACTAGCTGTAGTAACCGACACAAAACACGGAAGGCTCAACACACTACTGCTCACACCCATTCAGCTTCGTGAACAACTAAGCATAATTAAAGAGCACTTACCAAAACATCTTAGACTACCAGGAGATGAAACTTCGAAATCATTACTGCCAATATATAATTCAATGCATGTTAAGATGCGCATCACGCAAAGGAATGTATTATTTGACGTTCGAATTCCATTGCTCAATGCAGAGATATATCGCCTATTCAAACTTACGCCTATACCTGTGAAGCATGTAGATCAGATCATCCACTTTCAACCTTCACCACAATACCTGACTTTAAACATCCATAAGGACCGCTTTACACCATTAAAAGGGGAAGATATCAAGGAATGCATACAATTATCAGAGGCCCAATTAATTTGCAATCTGAAACAGCCTATATACAGTGCGCAATCGAATCAAAGCAGATGTGAGATAGAACTGCTTAACCACCAGGGAAAATTGTCATCCTTCTGTAAATTACGAAGTATACCATTGAAGAAAATGTGGTATAAGCTACACACACCAAGTACCTGGATATATATAATGGATGCAGTAACTCATTTCGACATCATATGTGGAACAACGATCCACCCTATTATCCTTGAAGAAAGTGGGATTATACAAATACAGCCTACCTGTATGATAAAGCATCCAACATTATTCATAAATGCAAACAATCAACAACCAGGAACCTTGAACTCCTCTTTTATACCGGAGCAAGAAACTATCTCTACTCACATTGGCGAATATTTGGCGAGTCAAAATACAACCAATACTTCCATTCCCTTGCTAATTAAAGAGATCAAGGCTGATGATATTGAAGAGCTCCATAAGGCAACTAAAACCCAGCAACAGTAAATCGCGGGAATTCCTCACCTTCACCGTCACCACATACATCATTATGTTGGATTCTATTCATTGGCAGCTATCATAATCATCAGTGTGGCGTCCTATTTATTGTGGAAAAAGCGACGAAACAACATGATGCCACAACTAAATCTACCTCAACCAACCCCAAGACGAGCAGAGTCCAGGTCACAAGAGCAACTCGGTATCATCTTGGAGGTACCCCGATTTGATAATGCTAGGCGGAAGAATGTAGAGATACAAAATCCATAGTTAGTCATAACTTATTAAAGAACAATATCAATAAGTCAACGACCGTAATTTCATTTTTTAATATGCAATTTCTACCTTCACTTAGCTATGCAATTCTTACATTCACCAAAGTTCTATGTCAGCAATTGCATGGAAGTACAAGTGAAATTACGGTCGGTGACTTTGCCTACGAAGTAAATTTATGCTGATCTTGTGATTTGTGTTTCATTGACATAAATTTTTGTTATATTTGTTTTTCATTTATTGTCATCCTATGTATATATGTATAGTAATTATTGTATAAATAAGCGAATCAAATTAATAAAAATTGAATTGATTATCAGATAGCAATCGATCAAGTTTAATTTATATCCATCAGTTCACGGTACAAATATGATCCTTGTTAATAAGCGTTTTTATGAGATGTATGCGAATAATTCAAAGAACCCCAATGTGTAGATTTAAGCAAATAATTTTATGGGATTTTTCACCCTTACAACAATGAAAAAACTCGATTGTTAAACTTGAACTTTATTAGACTGTGTTCTGAGCACGAGTGGCAACAGAACCAACAAATTACATGTTTCGGTCTAAAAATAATTGTCATCTATTTCTACTAATACATGAATAATAACCAATTGAAAGCGGGTATTACATCTGATGAATATACAATGAACTATAAAATTAAACTACGATGAATTACGTAGTCACGAACAAACATATATAGTTAGAAATTCAAAATGAGGCGGCGCCTTGGAAGTTTCAACTTCCAAGACAGTGTCGTCCATTGGCATACCTTATTTATAGCACGCTTGAAGATCCCGTTGATTTTTCTGACGCTGACAACATGAACAAATCCATCGCGTCCAGGATGCAAGTCCACTATTCTCCCCAACGGCCAATGCAGTGAAGGAGTATTTTCTTCCATGAGTAAAACCAAGGTACAAACCTTAATGTTCCGCTGCCTGGTCTTGCACTTGTAAGGACATTGAAGTGACTGTAAGTATTCGCAACTCCATCGCCTCCAGAAATTCTGAGCTGCGGTCTATACGCGTTGCCATCGGTTGATGTAATTTAATTTCGGTTTGGGCATGAAAGGCTCTGCAATGCTGATTAGGGGAGCCCCTGTAAGGAAGTGACCTGGCGTTAATATTTGCAGGTCATTTGTATCCTCCGACAGAGGCGTCAACGGACGCGAATTTAGAACTGCTTCGATCTGACATTTGAGCGTTTGAAGTTCCTCTAACGTGTAGAGGCCCAATCCGGAAACACGCCGTAAAGTATTTTTCGGTAACTTGACAGCTGCCTCCCATAGGCCTCCATATGAGGGGAGTGCGGCGGAATAAACTTCCATTCGATACCCTCAGCCTGACATAAAGCTCGTACTGCCGCAGACTGATGTTGCGAATGCTAAAGAGCCTTTAAATCCACAAGCTCACGATTTGCGCCGACGAAGTTAGTGGCATTGTCCGATGCTATGAGTGACGGATTCCCTTTCCGGCCGATGAAGCGGCGTAATGCAGCAAGGAAGGCTTCCGTTGTAAGACTGCAGACGACCTCCAAGTGTACTGCCTCAATAGCAAGGCAGACAAAGGTGCAAATATAGGTCTTGGTAGGACCACGTCCACTTATCCCGCTGCTGATGCTAAACGGCCCACAAAAATCCACACCTGTGCAACTGAACGGACGACTGGGTTGAACTCTTTGCTTTGGTAAATGTCCCATAATTTGTGCAAGCGCCCTTGGACAGGCACGAAAACATATTAAGCATCTGGAGATAATTTGTTTAACAATGCTTCTGCCACTAATCTGGCATCCTGCATGGAGATTTCTATAGTAATAATGCATTATTAGTGCTTTGGTAAAACAGTGACCCTTAGGCAATAAAATAGGGTGCCTCGCATCAAAACCGAGATTGGAATTGTTAATTCTCCCACCTACACGAATTAGACCATTAACATCGATGAAAAGGCTTAGCGCCCTTAGTGAACTGTCACTCTTAAGATTTTGATTTATCCGTAGATGAGAGTCATCGTTGCTTAACTCCTTAATTTGGATGATACGATTAATTGCCTTGAGTGCGAAGTCTATCTCCGTGTTAGTAAGTTCTCCGGTAATTTTTTTATGCGAAGACTGAGATTTGGCCTTGCAGCAATTGTAAAATCTGATGATGTAAGCGAAGACATTGATTAATTTGCGATAAGAATTACGAAATTTTGCTTCCTGTACAAAGTCATCATCAACCTTTATGAACAGTACGGGTTTTCTTTTCTTTTTTCAGGCACATCTGACATGCTGATATTAATTAAGGGTGGCCATGGTCCATTTAACCATAATCCGGATTCCACGAGAGCCTTAGGCAACATTCCTCTGCTTATCAAATCAGCCGGGTTGCTTTTCGATGGAATGTATCTCCAGTGGAAGCTCCTAGTTAACTCTTGTACCTTGGAGACTCGATTAGAAACAAATGTGCACCAACGGGAGGGTGCAGATGAGATCCACGCTAACACGATTGTAGAATCGGACCAACAGAAAACACGTTCTAGGTTAATTTTGAGTGCACGATATATGCGATCGAGCAATTCGGCCAGTAGTATCGCAGCGCATAGTTCCAAGCGAGGTATTGACAGAACCTTATGTGGTGCTACTCTGGACTTAGAAGAAATCAAGTGGCAACTAACTGCTCCCTCTGATGAAGTACATCGCACATATATGCAAGCACCACAAGCCGACATGCTGCCATCGGCGAAACCATGAAGTTCAACACGAGAGTTTTCAAGAGTAATGTGTCGAGGAACCTTGAACTCGACCACGTGAGGTTGATAGAAATAAGCCCAATCCGAATTTAACTCCTGAGGAAGTGATTCGTCCCATCCAAACTTCAAGTTCCAGAGTCGTTGTATGAAGATTTTTGCCTCTATAAAAATTGGACTTAACAGCCCCAAGGGGTCAAATAATCTAGATATAGATGATAAGACTGTTCTCTTTGTCACCTTCGAATTGGTCATGTCAAAGGGACGATACATAAAGTAGAAGTCATCACTCTGGGGCTGCCAAATCATGCCCAAAGTTTTTACCACCTTATCACCCTTAATTTGTAAATATATTTCTCGATGATCCTCATCAATTGTTGCTAAAAGGCGTGGATTACTTGCACACTACTTGGAAAGAGCAAAACCTCCAGAATTTATAGTCCTTTGAATTTCATTTTGTATTTGTATTGTTTCCTCCACTGTATTTCCTCCGCTTAGCTTATAATCCATGTAGAAATTCTGCTCTAAGACTCGAGAGCCAATTGGGTGTTCGGAGGAATTTTCAGAGGCTAGTTGCTTCAAGCAACGAGCAGCTAAAAAGGATGCTGGGGCGGAGCCGTACGTAACCGTAAGAAGACGATAACAATTTACTGGCTGGTCCACTGAAGCACGCCATATAATACAATGGTAATTACAATCCGATACCTGCAATCATACTTGCCTGTACATCTTGCTTATGTCGGCCGTAATCGCATACTTATAAGTGCGAAAACGCAATAAATGAACAAATAAGTCGTCTTGAATCACATGACCTACCATTAGCAAATCGTTTAGGGAGTAACTCGGTGTTGTCTTACACGAAGCGTCAAAGACGACACGAAGCTTTGTGCTACTGCTTTCCTGCTTTAGGACGCTATGATGCGGAAGAAAGTAATGATTTTTACGCAAGTCTGCAAAGTTAACCTTTTCCATTAGTCCTTGAAACAAATATTCCTGCAAAAATTGAGTATATTGTTGTTTAAGATAAGGAGATCTGTTAAGTCGTTGCTCTGTTTTGAAAAAACGTATTTTAGCTATATCGAGAGAATTGCCTAGCTTTGTGGGGCTATCATTGAACGGAAGCTTAACCCTAAATCTACCAGTATCATCTCTAATGTAATTGTCCATGAAATGTTGCTCACAGTTTGAAACACGAGCATTAGACGATGGCACATGCGCTTCTACTTCCCAGAAAGATTTCATAATTGACTCAAGAGAATTATTGTCAAAGGCGGTATCCTGTAAAGCCATATGACGTGATGAATATGCTACTGAAGCTGTGACAGTTCCTGGAGGGTTTTTTGTAATGTGGGCAGACCTGGCCCTAAACGAATTTGACCAACGGAAAGCAGATCGAAAAATAGTCCAGCCCCCAATAGAATATCTACCCCTTGCGGCTTATAAAAGGACGGATCGGCCAGAGGAAATTTTTTTTTGGTATTTTCCAATCTTCAATAAATACCAAACGCGTAGGCTGTTTGCAGCTAATATGTGGTATAATTAAAGCCTCAATGCATGACTGAAATTCGTTGAGACGTGATTTAATATTTAGATCGGTTTTATGCTTAACTATAGTTTTTGTTTCACCAATTCCAGTAATAGAAAAATTTGATCTCACTCTTTTTGCTCGGAGCGTTTGTGCCCAGGCACTCCGTGACGATCCTTATTGAATGCGTCAACTTTTAAAGTTACTTGCCAGACTGGCGTAGTACATTTTTTTTTCAGTACAGGCAGTTAAAATTCAACGAATTATTAATTTTATACTGTTGGTTCGGCAAAATGTGACATTTTCTTCCAAGCTGGAGCAGTTGGCTTAGAACTTGAAGCAACAGGTTACATAAGCACTATTCGGGATTACATAAGAAAAATAAAATTGAAAAAAGTAAAGATTTGTAGCAACAGGAGTTAAAAAACCATCACAAGGCGTACATTTTCTCGAAAACAAAAGAAATGCCTATTATTTGAAAAATACATGACTTAGTTTTTTTTTTGTATTTTTCTGGTAACTGTTACGATTTGGTGTATCACCCGGTTCCGGCTTGACGTCGACTTACGGGACACCCTGTATATATATATTTTTCTTTTTCTGTCCAAATATTTTTTTTCTCAAATTTTCCTAATTCACATAAACATTAGACAGCACACAACAATACAATTTTCTATATATATGTGTGTATATTTGGGTTCTACGATAAAGAAATAACTTTCACCATTAAACATTTCCTCCTCTTGGTATTTTAAGAAAGCTGCAAAAAGAAAGTTTCGCGAAAGTAATTATACAAGTGATACATTTACATATTTTTTTTTTTTTTTTAATTTTTTTTTGTGTGTTTTGTTGTTGTGTGAAAATGCCTGACGAAAATAGGGGAGATAATAATGATAGAGCAGTTCTAAATACAGTAGCAGTAAAATTGCCACCATTTTGGACACCTTGCCCACAAGCATGGTTCATCCAAGCAGAAACTCAGTTCACTGCGAAAGGTATTTCTCAAGACCAAACAAAATACGAATACATAGTACAAGCACTACCAGTGGACATAATAATGAAAGTTCTAGATTTAGTGCAAACACCTCCAACATTAGAAAAATATTGTACTCTTAAAAACGCGTTAATACAGCGATTTGCCGAGACTGAGGAGAAAAATATAGAAGTCTTCCTTTCAGACACCGAAATGGGTGATAGAAGACCTTCAGAATTTTTCAGAAAAATGAAAATCCTAGCAGGTCCAAGTTCAGAATTTTCTGAAAGCCTTATAAAAAAACTATGGATGCGAAAATTGCCGACAAATATAAACATAGCCCTAACAACTGCAGGGCATAGACGATCTTCTTAAATTAGCTGACAGAATTCACGAAATAGCGAAAACCCAGAATATTTCAGCATTCACTTCAAATAATTACAACAGCAAATTTGACTTAATAAATAGAATTGATAACTTAGAGAAGAAAATAGACACATTGGAACAATTAATTAAAAATGTAACTTTACATAATCAAAAACAAATTTCAAGTTTCAGGAATGGTTCCAGAAGTCGTTCTTCAAGCGGTACTAGATTTACTACGATCTGTTGGTACCACAATAAATTTGGAGATAGAGTAACGAAATGTGTACCACCTTGTTCATTTAAAAAAACTCAAATCCAAAAAACTAGTTAACTCCTCGACATATTCATGTTCTTTTAATAATAATTCAAAACGTTTATTCATTTTCGACAAAGAAAACAAATTTAAATTTTTAATAGATACTGGAGCAGACCTTTCAGTCATACCTACCACTTTTTGTAGCAGATACAAAAAAGACGATTCTTTAAATCTGGTAGCAGCAAATGGCTCTACAATTCAAACCTTTGGTACAAGGTTATTTAAAACCAATTTTGGCCTGAGAAGGGACTTCACATTTCCATTTGTAATTGCCGAAGTAAACCGCCCAATTATAGGTGTCGACTTTTCAACCAAATTCAATCTCTTGGTAGATTTGAAAAACAAACGTCTGATAGATGGTAACACAAATTTATCGGGCAATGGTTTAACCATAAAGATAAACACACCATCACCAAAACAATTTAGTATTGAAAATGTATACGGAAACATTTTAAAGCAATTACCATCGCTAACCGAACCTCCTCGATATGGACAACCTGTTAAACATAACGTTGTACATCACATTACAACGAAAGGACAACTTCCTTTTACTAGACCATGCAGACTAGATGGAGAAAAATTCAAAATGGCAAAAATGGAGTTTGATCATATGTTACAATTAGGTCTTTTCCAACCATCATCATCTTCAACAGCTTCAGCACTACATTTAGTGGCAAAGAAGAATAGTTCAGATTGGCGTCCTTGTGGGGATTACAGACCGTTAAATACTATCACTATCCCAGACAGATACCCAATCCCGCACATACAAACTTTTTTTTTAAATCTTAGAAATTGCAAAATATTCTCTAAAATAGACCTAGTCAGAGCGTACCATCATATCCCAGTAGCTCCAGAAGACATTTACAAAACGGTTATTACAACACCTTTTGGACTTTATGAAAAAAAAAAAATCGCATGAATGCCCTTGGTTTACGAAACGCGGCGCAAACCTTTCAGAGATTTATGAACGAAGTAACAAAAGGTTTGGACTATGTGTTTACATACATTGATGACATATTTATAGCAAGCCAAAACGAAGAAGATCATAAAAAACATTTAAAAGCACTATTCGAAAGACTAGCAATACATGGAATAAACATAAATGTGGCGAAATGTATTTTTGGTTCTACTTCTCTAAATTTCTTAAGCCATTTAATAAATAAGGATGGAATACTTCCTTCTTCTGATAGAGTAAAAATAATTCAAAATTTTCCTTCTCCTTCATCTGTCAAACACATACAGCAATTTATAGGAATGGTAAGCTACTACCACCGTTTCATACCAAGATTAGCAGAATTACTAAGCCCTATATACAGTAATTTAACACTTTTATTAAAGAAAACAAAAAATACTAAAAATCTTTTGTGGCCACATTCTTGTGAAGATAAATTCCAACGTATAAAAGAAGCTCTTGCTACAGAAAGACTGTTAATGCATCCCATTGAAGATACTACTTTTAATCTAACGGTAGACGCTTCATCTCTGGCAATAGGTGCAGCTCTACAACAGTTCCACAACAATTATTGGGAACCATTAGCTTTTCATTCAAAAAAACTAACAAAACCAGAAGAAAAATACTCCGCTTTCGACAGAGAACTTCTGGCAGTCTATTTATCAATCAAACATTTTCGACACATACTAGAAGGTCGTAAATTCGTAATTTTTACAGATCACAAACCACTGACAAATGCTATTTGGACCAAAACGGAGAGAAGTCCAAGACAAACCAGACAACTGGACTATATAACACAGTTCACATCAGACATACAACACATCAAAGGAAAAGATAACGTGGTAGTTGATGCTTTGTCACGCATACCATGCAGTCACGAGGATTGCAATGAAATTGAAAATAAGCATAAAATTGATCTACACATAATTAGCTTAACACAAACAGACGAAAAAGAGTTAACACACCTTATCGAACAACAACACAAAAATACGAAATCAAAATACAGACTAATAAACTTGGATATTCCGGAAACCAACTATAAACTGTGGTGCGAAGTGTCAACAGAAAAAGCTCGCCCTTACTTACCAACCAAACTGAGGAAAACAGTTTTCAAAATATTACACGAACTATCGCACCCAGGTATACGTGCTACAAGAAAATTAATTAGTAACAAATATTTCTGGCCAAATATGAATAAGTAAATAAATGAATGGGCCAAGACATGCTTACCGTGTCAACAATCTAAGATACACAGACACACAAAATCACCATTTGGACATTTTGAAATACCAAAAGGTAGATTCGAACATGGGCATTTATACATTGTAGGACCATACCTCAATCAAATACATTTACACACATACTGACAATCATCGACAGATACACACGATGGCCAGAAGCTTACCCTATCAACGAGATCACCGCAGAAAACATAGCCAAAACTTTTTATCACCAATACGTATGTCGTTCCGGAGTTCCTTTGCAAATGACAACCGATCAAGGAGCTCAATTCGAAGCGAAATTATTCCACGAATTAGCAAATTTCCTAGGTTGTCACAAAATTCGCACAACTCATTACCACCCACAATCTAACGGAATAATCGAAAGGTTACACCGACAATTAAAGGCTGCCATTAGAGCCACGAAAGACACAATTAATTGGTCTTCTCATTTACACACAATTCTTGCTCTCCAGCAAATTTAGTATACGGACAAGCAATAAGAGTTCCACTCGAATTTTTCCTAAAAACAAATGACAAAATAACAGAATCCAGCGATATGTTAAAAAATTTACTCATTTTTTTTAAAAATGTGTCAGCAACGGATTCTAGGAATTCTAGTACTACATTCTACGTTCCAAATACATTGAAGATTGCGAATTCGTTTTTTAATCGCAACGATAAAATAAAACCAAGTCTTCTCAATCACCATACGAAGGTCCTTTCAAGGTAATGGAAGGAGGTCACAAAAGTTTTATCGTCAATGTCACCGGCAAATCACTCAGAGTCTCTATCGACCGTTTGAAGCTAGCATTCTTAGAGAAAATACCCGAGGAAAAGATCATGACAAAAAACAACAAAAAAAGGTTATATTCAGTTTATAATTATTTTAATATTTTTTTTTTATCTTTAAAGTTTGTTATTTACGTTTTCGTTGAATACTGAGAGGGGAGTGGATGTAGCGTCCAAAATACGAACCTGCATATTCATATTTACATATTTAAAAATAAATAAAATAATTAATAAAATTTTAAAAGGTAGAACGGAAAATTTGGAAAAGAATTGAATATTGCATTAGGAAGTAGAAAATTTAAATCAAGTATACATACACTTAGAGTATTAGAATTTCAGGTAAAGTAAAAATGTATAAAGCATCTGAGTATGCATAGAATAAGTATATATGAAAATGTCAGATATAAATGTTTAGTAGTATTAAAAAACTCGTAGCATCAAGACTACAATAACGTAAAACACGATACAAAAGTATCTCAATAAAATTATAAAAATATTCTAAAAATAAAAATAATAAAAAAAAAGATTAAACTAATCAAGATTTTTTTTATTACTTCTAAATAAAAAGAACAATTCTTTTTATTACTTTTTATATATTATAATAAAAAATCTTTCTCTAATAAAATATTTTCTAATTTTGTTTCATGTAAACTAACAAAATCAAAAACTTGCTCAAGTCGATTTCTACAAATGAAATTCCAAAATACATTGATGTTGGTATTAAGGAATCAACAATAAATAATTACATCCAACTACCAAACATCAATAGCTACTGCTCCAGATTGGGTAATTGGTAATGAGGTCGTGAGAGCATCACTAGGAACATATGACGTTGGTGAGACAGGACTGTCCTCATGAGTGGCTACAGAAATCGAGCTTCTGTGTAGAAGACTATTGTGCTTCAAATCACAATGTCGGCATTTACCTGATTTGCAGGCCTTAACTTGATGTCCGACCCTTAAACAGTTAATGCACAGTGCCATGCGTTTTGCTTCGATGAAACAATTTTCCGGAGAAAGATGTAAGAAAGTAGGACAGCTAAAAATAATATGATCAGCATTTTTAAAATATGAGCAATTTACTTGACCTTTTGATACTGTGAAAGATGAGTTTTTGTGGTTATAGTTAGGTCGACGACTGGTCTTATAGATGCTGTTTTGCTTGGCTTGTTGAGTCGGGAATAATCCATGTTTTCCAGCGTTTGACGCCTGCGCTCCAGAAATTTATCGCAGTTTTCCCAGGTAGGTATTTCATCGGCACTTCATTCTTCTTCCCACTTAGTCTGGGTTTCAGTGTCACACTTTTTGCATACTAAATAAACTAATAAATTGTCTATCAATTGCTTGTCCGTACCGACTGATTGCATTGCACGAATATGAGCATTAACCGAGTCACTTACATATCGGAGCCGCGCCGCTGACAGATTTTCCATCGCGCGTATGTTAAAAATATCATTGATATGAGATTGGAACATTAATCTTTTATTTTGGAAGCGACCTTCCAATAGCTTAATTGCTATCAGATAATTTTCCGCAGTAATTTCCAGTGAATCAATTGTAAGAATAGCAGCACCAGACAGACATGAGCGTAGATGTGAGAATTTCTCGACATTAGCTAAGTCTGTGTCTTCACCGTGAATTTCACCCGTAAATTTAGGCAGGCTAATCTTTGGAATATGCGCACGATTTGCTCTCGCACCCGAAGCATAACTATCAAAACCCGATGCTCATAAAGTAGGAGACTTTTTCTCCGAAATTAATGTTAAAATGTCACTTGTAATTGCACAATAAATGTCTTCGTATTTAATGCGTTCATCACCGACCGCTTCCTCAACAGACACGCATTCGATTTTCGCCTGTATTTCATTAAAGCGTACAAAATAACCTTCGAGGAGACCTAGCCGTGTTTCCAAATCCGACAATGTCAATGTCGTTTTGTTTGTTTCGATGAATGCCTTCATTTTGGTTTGCTGACCTTTTGCCGTGTCTCTTTGCGACCGTAGCTCGGCCAATAACCTTTTGTTTTCAGTCTCACTCATTATTTCAAAACGTCAAAACTGTGCGGTAGAGCGCGATGCGACGCGATATGCAATTCGAAACTATAAATTTGAGGGGAAACGATAGAATCTGATACGAAACAATAGAATTTGATTTGAAACGATAGAACTCGAACCGACAAATACAGTGGTAAGTGAAGCAGGCACAGCTATGCGAAGTTAGATAAATGATCACGCTATCACCAACACAGTTAACCTTATGTGAATCGAGAACAGTTATACACTTCTTGCCTGCATTTCTGCTACATAAAATTATGCCGGTTTGATGTTTATGTCTAATATGCACTTTGTGTTTTTCTTTTAAATCAATATTTTTAAGTTTTATTGTTTTAGCACAATCACAAGCACTTCTGTTTATAGCTTCGAAAGCTAACTAGAACTCAGTTTGTAGTACCGTAGAGAAGTATTTTCCTAGAAAAATATCCGGTTCGATAGGACCAAATGTTAATTGATCTCATAAGCGTTTTTATGAGATTTATGCGAATAAGTCGAAGGACCACAATGTGTAGATTTAAGCGAATAATTTTATGGGATTGTTTCACCCTTACAACAATGAAAAAACTCGATTGTTAAACTTGAACTTTATTAGACTGCGTTCTGAGCAGGAGTGGCAACAGAACCAACAAATTACATGTTTCGTTCTAAAGCTAACTCTCATCTATGTCTACTAATACATGAATAATAACCAAATGAAAGCGAGTACATCTGATGAATATACAATGAACTACAAAATTAAACTACGATGAATTACGTAGTCACGAACAAACTTCTGTAGTTAGAAATTCAACAGTCCTTATACAAACAATACTCCACAAATATCACCGTTTTGGTAATATCCAAAATATCGGACAATATACCTCGGAGTATTGCCAGCACAAATAAATGGCCTCACATCAAGTAAATGAACTTTGCTGACCCACAGTTTCACCAGCCTGGACCTGTCGACATATTACTAGGAGCGGACGTGTACACAGAGATTATAGCAAATGGAAACATTAAAGGCCCATCAAATACACCGACAGCCATAAATACACATTTCGATGGATGTGCCTCTATTGCTCATTCGACTACACTACAAAACCAGCTCAGACAATTCTGGGAAACGGAGGAATTATCGAGCCATTCAAAGCTTAAACCAATTCATGAACAATGTGAATTATTCTACGAATAGAATCACATACGGCTTAGAAATGGACCTTATGAGGTAAAACTTCCATTCATAAACTCAGAGGCACCTGATCTTGGACAGTCCAGGAACGTAGCTATAAAGCAATTCATTCAGCAAGGGAAAAGATTCAATAATAGCCCAGAGCACGCGGAACAATATAAGAATGTATCAATGCATATAAAATTTCGACAGAACAAATCAAGGCTAAACAAACCACAAACGGCAAAATACAGTATTATTATCTACCACACCATGCTGTAACAAAAGAAAGTACTACCACAAAGCTACGGGTGGTGTTTAACGCATCTGCCAAAACATCCAATGGCAAGAGTCTCAATGAACAATTGTTAATAGGCCCTACGATTCAGGCAACATTATGGGCGACCATTCTCAAATGGCGCCAATACAAATGCGCCTTAACGGCAGCCATAGAAAAGATATATCGCATGATAAATATACATCAGACTCATCAAGATTATTATATAGCGTAACAATCCTGAAGAACCTATTAGAAATTACGCCTTAAAATCTGTAACATTTCGACCCGCTCCATATCTCGCCGTAAAAACAGTTCAGCAATTAGCAGCAGACGAAGAAAAAAATGACGCTCCTGCTGCAAAGTGCATGTCAACAGATTTTTATGTAGATGATCTGCTGACAGCCAGCCATATAATTCCAAATGGGGTAAAACTACAAACAGAATGAAGCAATATGTTAAAATCTGGTGGATTCAAACTACGAAAATGAGCAAATAACCATCCTAGCCTGCTGAGGAACATACCGAAACAAGATAGCGAAATCAAAGGCTCGTTAAATTTCTTAACAGACGAGACAATCAAAACGCAGGGAATCAACTGGCAACCAGCATCAGACAATTTCACGTTTTCAGTAGTTCTTCCCCCAGGAAAAAACTATTACACGAAAAGAATTATCTTGTCAGAAATATCTAGCTTTTTGATCCACTAGGATGGTTATCGCCATGTAAAACCAACCTAAGATCTTATTCAAAGTTTGTGGTTATCGGAGTATGATTGGGATGAAGTGCTTCCATCACATCTAACGCAAGAATGGATTACATTTAAAGAGGAATTATTGGAAATTCGAAAACTAATAATACCACGCCATATACAAACGTCCCCAGACGCTATATCTACAGAGCTACATGGATTTAGCGATTCTTCAATGAATGCATACGCAGCAGCCATTTATATGTATACCAGTGGCTGTTCGTGGGATTCAGAAGAAGGGAAGCAATACATTTTATGTAAATTATAGCTCCGCTTTCAGACTATTTCATTGCTACTATAAGTAATTATACATGTACCAAAGTCAATGATGTCAATAATACACAATATAAATATTCATATTTATTCTTGCACTTGAAAGAGAACGAAGCCATTATCATCGTTAAATAAATTAGCGATGCAACATATCTTTCATTTAATCCATTCACAGCAAATACTGCCTGCCCCATAATAAAACAAACACAAAAATTTCACTCAATATCCCCTTTCACAACGTACGCAAAAATTCTAATCATCTAATTCATTCTTTTGAATTCAGTTACCATTATTATTGTACTTAGGTAGGTATACTCGTTCGCCGGAATACTCAAATAAAAGCAAGAATTCTACATTGTCTCGCAATTAAACAGAAACGTACGTAATATCGTCAATACGTCAATATCTTATTTTTGCACAATATGAATAAAATATGTTTAAAAAAATTTTATAATAAAAAACATTCAAACATTTATAGTCAAACGAGATAATATCATTTTAAAATATTGTTATTGTGTAGATTCAGTTTTGCAATGAAGCTTTTCTTGGGTGAAAGAAAAAATAATTTTTTACTTAGCCTATAATTTATTTAAAAAGTTTTTTAATATACATATTTTATTTTCTAATCATTACATTTTTGCTAAAAACAGGACATAGAGTAGGTTTACATGAATACTTGAGTACTTGCTTGAAATCCACTTGAAGCTCAGGTAGGGCAGTTGATTGAATTAATTCCAATTACTTGAGTTGAATTTTTCTTGAATTTAATATTCCAATTACTTAAGTTGAAATTTACGCATTGAATGAGCGTTTTCATGATATTTTGATTACTTCAAGCATACTTCAAGAATACTTCAAGTATTCATATAAACGTACTGATAATTTATCTAATATATGCATATTAACTCGCATTTACGTTCTTTTGCGAATGATGTAATTTTTTACCTCTGCGGTAAGTATAGTTTAGAAGATTATCGCACTTTAATGTAAAGACTTCCATGTAAAAATGTTTTACACGAAAAAACTGGAAAATTTATTTCACATCAAAACCCTTCCGTTAATCATATAAATTTTAAATGTTCACATAATATATGTAAAATATTATGCTGAAGCGGTTAAAAGAAAAATCAGCCCCCCCCCCCGCAAGAACTTACACGCCCGTTTGTACACAAATTCGAGAATCACGCATTTTAAAGATATTCCTGATGAAAAAAGTCGGTTATAAAGTTTCTTACAGAACAAAAGAAAATATGCCATTTAATTAATTTCAGCAAAAGATTCAATTTGGTATTACACACGGCCAAAATTGGACAACGCCATGAGTGTAGTTAACACCCTCTCCCCAAAACCCCCAAAAACGTAAAAAATTAAACCCACTGACTAATTCTAAAACAAAAAATCCCATGTAAATCCATCCACGTTTACTATTCTAAAACAATTCCTAAAATTTCCCAATATTCGTCACGAAGGTCGGATAAAAGTTATTTAAAAAACGCTACGAATTTGTTAACATCTGGCAGCATTTAAATAAATCGAGAGCAAGACCGACACCCACCCGCACCAGCATATACTCCAGAATTTATCAATCAAAGTTACTATCAGGGGCTGTAAATCAATTGCCAAACGCTACGCTGCGGCCAGCGTACCATAGCAATGTATGCATGCAAACTCTTGAGTGAATATGAGTCTAAAAACTTAAATGTATTTAACTTTTTACATTGGCTTTGTTGTTGTAAATACGCTGTAGGGATTTCAGCGTCACTGCGATGCCAGTGGCAACGGTGTTTGATTCTAATGCCGTTCCATCTATACCACGCGAATATTATGTAGCTTGCTTGACAAGCCAAATAGGGGTGGATCTGGTGTTGGGTGGAATGATGGTGGGTGGGTCATACGCTACATTTTGGACAGCGTACCATACAGAATGTTAGTAGCGATATAATGACATTGGGCTGGGTGGTATGTATGTTGAGAAAATTGGGCGTTACTTATAAAATATATCAGGTTGTATCTAGTGATGCCAGAGGAGTAAACTTCTTTGAATTTTATACATTTTTTTAAATATTCTAAGAATATGAATTTGTTTGGATTTTTTTATTTTGTCAAGGGAAGCAGTGCTTCCTTTGCTTCCAATGAGGAACCGCCCCTGATGTATACGTACCACAGATAGCAATAAAATGAATATACACTTGTTAACATCAAAAATAAGGGTGGCTCCTACAAAACTTGTCCCACTTTCTCGGCTAGAACTCTGTGGTGCTGTATTGCTTGCACAACTAATGAAGCAAGTACAAGACAATTTAGGTCTTGAAAGCAGTTCCGTGAGAGCATGGACCGATTCCACAATTACGTTGGCATGGATTAAATCGCATCCAAGTAAATGGAAAACCTATGTGGCTAATAAAGTAGCCGAAATACATGATAATTTACCAGAAGCTAAAAGGTATCACATATCATCAAAGGATAATCCAGCAGATGCGGCTTCTAGAGGAATCCTTCCGAAACTACTGTTAGAGCAAAATTTATGGTGGCATGGCCCAGAATGGCTCAGAAAACCGAAAGAAGGTTGGATCCTTCAAAACCATACCATGGTACCGAAAACGATATAAAAACGGCTAAAACTTTTAGCAATACAATACAGAAGGAATTTGTTCTCTTGCACAAATTTTTCTCATTTACAAAATTAATTCGAGTAACGGCTTACTGTTGGAGATTCATAAGCAACTGTCGAGAAAATATGACGCGAAAATATAAGAATCTTTCAACATCAAAACCAAACACAGCAAGAACACTCATTCTTAAGCTGCTACAGCAGCAATCGTTTAAGGTAGAGATTATGGAGCTTCAGAGGAGTAAACTAATCTCCAATAAAAGCAAAATATTTTCTCTCAAAACGTTCCTTAATGCAGAAGAGGTACGTTGAGTCTGCGGACGTCTGACTCAGTCAGAATTATCATACGACGAAAGGCATCCCATATTACTACATAACAAACATCACACAACCAATACCATAATAGATTACATTCATAAAACTACGCTTTATGGTGAACACAATTAGTTCTAAGTACTCTTAGAAGTAAATATTGGTTAACAAATGCTCGAAATACGATTCGAAGCCATCTGTACAAATGTGTAACATGCAAAAGATATAATGCAAAGCCATCAACACAATATATGAGGTCGCTTCCGCCAGCATGTGTCAACAAATGTCTACCATTTCCATATACAAGGGTTGACTACGCAGGCCCCAACAATTTGAAAACTTCTTAAATAAGGTCGGCAAAATTAACCAAAGCATACATCTGTTTATTCATTTGTCTTTCAACTAAAGCAATCCATATAAAGCTCGCTGTCTACCTGTGCCTTCCCAGCTGCATTCAGAAGGTTCATATGCAGAAGAGGATTCCCATCTGACATGTATTCAGATAATGGTACAAATTTTGTAGGTGCAGCCAAGGAATTACAAACAGAATTTAAAGCTGCTGTACATGAAATAAAAAATGATATTTCCAATGAATTTGCAAATTTGGATATTACTTGGCACTTCAACCCACCGTCTGCACTACATTTTGGAGGTTTATGGGAAGTCGGTGTTAAGTCGACGAAACGACATCTGAATAAAATATTATCAAATACGAAACTGACATACGAGGAAATGTCTACAGTCCTTACGCAGGGAGAGGCGTGTTTAAATTCTAGACCTCTCTGTCCGATTTCTAACCATCCTAATGTCTGCAATTATCTGATATTTCTTAACCGGGAAGCATTTGCTAACACCAATACAGACTTCTTTGCCAGATATTCCATATCATACCCTAAAAAAGTGGCAACATCTCCGAGTATTAATGAATATATTTTGGAAAAAATGTTCGTCAGATTATTTACATCAGTTACAGGACAGAAATAAATGGCAAAAAGAGACAAATATTCCCATAGAAGGGAGTACAGTGATTCTAAAGGATGATAATCTTCCCTCTGGTCAATGGTTATTAGGGCGAATATTAAAAATTCACGTGGGGCGTGATAAACTGATTCGTACAATTACGTTAAAATCGTGAAAAAATAAAATTGTGAGATCAATATTACAAAAATAATTCCTCTCCTCAACTTAGTAATCCCCACAGATTTCTGTATATATAAAGAAAAATTAAATCAGAATTAAATTCAGTATACAATAAACTTTTAAGGCGTCACCATAAAAAAAAATAAAAATAAAATAAAAGTGAGCATTTTCGTAGAAACCCGCTCCATTAAGGAGTTGCTAATATTGGACCCACTACCAAGGCCATTATCTCCTCTACCGACATCACCACCAAGAAAAGGAACGCCCGACGCAACAAAGGTTTTTATCAACAGGCCATTCGAGGCACGAAGAGCTGCGTCCCACGTACGGAAGAGGGCAACTAATCTACAGGTAACCTCAAAAATGGAAAAATCTATGACCTTTATTATAAGGAAAACAATATTAACATCATCAGTCAAAAGCCTAATACCGACAGACAGGGACGTAGGACAACAGCACCACCACAACATAAAGCTGGTGCAACCACGTTAATTCCATTAGCCATCCTCCAAAAGTTGGAAACAACCTAGGAGATGGCAGATATAATAGTTCAAGCCAACATAGCATGGGAACGAGTATTAAAAGCAAGGAAATATTATTTGCATTCTCTTGGTCGCACTCATCACATAAAGTTCACTAAGATAAAACGAGAAGCTTTAATTGTGACGAATAAATAAGCATAAGTAGGTATTATTTGGAGGCGGGAGATTGTGCGAACGCACACTAAAAATAATAATAAACTAAAATCACTTTGCTTCAACAAGTCAGAGCAGGCATTCTCAATAACTTCCTGGGAATCAACAAATCAGAGCAGGCATTCCCGGCAACCTGCTTACTATAAAAGGCCTATGAAGCAAAGGGGCTTTTGTCAGTCACGTCTGATCACAGGCTAGAGCAACACAGTAAATTGCAAGCCTTGACACCACAGTCGTAACGCATTGACTTGAGACTGTCATACCATACAACCACGTTGTCGTAATACATTAAGTACCAACAATACCACTCAGCTGTAATACAATATATTACAGTTGAGAAGTACAGTACAATAAACTATTACTATCGAGCTGGTCCTAACCAAAGGATTCACCACACCAACCACTTGTATGCTACATTAAATCATACAAGAATCACTTATATAAGTATAATAAACTGCAGTAAGGTTTATTATATTTGTATATTACTGAACTACAGTAAAGTTCATACCACATCATAACACACTTAGAAAAACCAGAATATTTCTAATACTAATCTTCTTCTTTTCTCGTTAGAGCACGTCCAATCAAGTCAACGTTAGTTTAAGTTGATTTGTATTGTATGCATTTTGTATAATTATCTTTGTTGTTTGTTAAAATCAGTTTGTTCAGATCTCTTTGTTAATATCGTTGCTAAAAATAAGGCACATTTGTTTGAAATTGTTTAATTGATCTATTTTTATTGACCTGGCACCCCTGTCGTTAGTTTGGATAAACCAAGAGTTTGCACAATTTGCCTTTGTTAATTTTTGGGCTTGCATCTTGAAATACGATCTTGCGCTTGAAATTTCGACCGATATGCAATATTCAGTAGATTAACTCTATGAGTTATGTATATACAAACATGCCGAGCAGGCGTTTTGTTTATTTGTCACAAGTGGGGAATTTATGCGAAGTCAAGAAATTTATGGAGGTAAGTAATATGAATATTAGTGCATTTTGTGCATTTTTAGAGGAATCCATAAAAGGTAAATAATTATAAATATAGTTGTAATTTTGGTATCACAAGAAGTGCTGAAATTAAACTGGAAAGTTTTTTTTCCGCAAATACTTGCAAAAGAAGTTAAAAAGGGCAAGAAAAACAAAAATATTAAGATAAGGGCTCAAAATATTTCTTTGTTTGCGCTTTTGTGTTCCCAACATTGATTTTGTTGTTCAATATATCAGTGGCAGCTTACAACTTTGGTCTATTTAAAATAAGTACGCCAAATACCGTTCAAAAATATTTCAGATATACTACTTCCATGAGCATAACGAATACAGAAACAGAATTCCACCACATAGTGGGAAATGCCGGAATTTTTCGGGCATAAGGCGTTTCCTTTATTTATATATTCTAAGGTGACAGCACTTTATTTACTCTCATACCAATTCAATTGATTCGTATTGTGCGATGGCCTCTAAGTTATTCCTACAAGGACCAGCGTTCGAAATTACGGAGTCAAGGGTCCCAATAAGGAAACCTTTAATTCACTCCCATACCTATCCTATGGATTTCATTTTGCGCCACGGCCTTTGGGTGACTCTGATAGGTGCCAGGAAACGTAGTGACAGATCCTAGGGTTCGAATTAGGGAATTCCAAGAAATTTAATGTGTGATGGACTTGACAGCAGTGGAATACCTATCTAAGACTCTAATTTTCGCGACACTAAAGCATAGTAAAAGCATGGCCAAACAAAAATTTATCTATGTATAAGATGTAAGATGTAAAAAGCTATAATGCAATAAACTAGAAGATAGTGATAAAACTAAAATGATCATATAATAAAATAAGTGTATTGAAATTAATAAAATTCCTTCTATTAATTAAAAAAAAAACTCTATTAATGTCGTAGTCTGCTAACTTGCATGTTTTTAATGCTTTTTTCGGAATTTTTTTTAAAGGAAAATGAAATTCAATTTGTTTGATTTCTTAATATATTATTAATATTATATAAGAGTGCACAAAATAAATTTTATTTTAATTATTTATTTTTATACTTTTGTGGCACTGAATTGAGTATCTCCAAAAGAAGGTAGGTTGCTGCCAGCGACGATTTCGCCAATTGAGGACATTTTTACAAAAAAGGAAAAAATATTATTGTTCTGTAAGCTTCTCATTCTGGTTGGAACTAGGATTAAACAATTTTGTTGAAACTTACCAAAATGTTGGACTTCGAAAGAACATTTTTTTTACCCCGGCCAATCGTAAAAATGGTGGGAGGGGGGGGGGGGGGTGCAATTTTCATCAGAAATCCTTTACGGGCTTTGGTTTTCGTGATATTAGCGATTTGGTTTTGAATTAGTATTAGTAATAAATAAAATTAACACTAGGATATTTCTTTTTGATGCCAATAGATTCTAGGTGGTGTGGGGTGGAAGTTCTAGATATCAGCATGACGTCATCTTGGTTTTGCTGTTTTCAAGTGCTGTACCTAAATAAGTTTTCTTAGCAGGGAAGTTGTAGATATCAGCATAATTCGAATTTCAAAACATGACATCGCCTTAGCTTGATGTTTTCTTAGCAAATTATTATTGAGTCTAGGGTATATTTATTGAAAAGTATTACGTTTTATAAACATTTGTTTTTATTACCAATAAAATTTCTTATTACAAAAGTATTTCTTATCGCACATTGTCCAATATGAACTTAGTAAGATGGCGCATTGGTGTTAATTTCTATTAGTTTTCCACAGTTGTAACCATCTTCGACGTTGCATCCAAAGAATTTTTTAAGCACCCTTTATATATATATGGTTTTGTTTCGAAGCAGTGGTTTAACAATAGTATACAGCTTGTGATACAATATGTAGCCATCATCCCAGCCGAATCCATGAAAATTGTGTGGAAGCCATTTTACTTCTCTCTTTTGTGCTGAAGTCAAATCTTTGTATCTGAACGGGGGTTGAAATATCAAGTGTTGCATCCGGTTTTCATTGGTTAAAATTGTCAGTTCTTTGTGATAAATTCATTGAGGTTTGTTTTGAATTCTGTGACGTCTACGATGGCAGCCATCTTCTTAACTTAACTTTCTAACTTCACTTGTCAGCAGACTGTATTCCACTATTCGATCGTGTAGAAGCAGGCACTATGCTGTTGTATTAGACGCGATATTTTCAGATGTCTTGAATTATAGCCTTATGTAAGCAGGTCCAGTTTTTGTTGTTTTATTTTGATGTGAACCATCAATGACAGCGATCGGACCATTGGTTTTGAACTTCTCCCATGTGAGGAACGGCTGATACTGATGTCCATACTTAAGTGAAGTCAAGTCAAGTGCTTTTACGCTTTCAAATTTCTTCATTGTCTTACTTCTTTGGATTTTATTAGGTGATTTTTCACATCCTTCGGATTTTCTAGCTTAGGGCGTTTTGGCTTATCTTTGGCCCTCAGCTCAATGTCTTCTCTTTTCTTTTTTTTTTATCCTTGGTTTGGTTTTTGATTACCTCTCGTGTTGTTGTTTATGCTTTTTCTTACAGCTGCTGCGCCAAATCAGCTGTAGTTAATAAATTTCTCGCAATAGTTTGTTATAAAATTTGGGAGGGACTGGGGGCAGTAAGTATTGGTTTTATCAGAGACTTTTTCGGCTTGTTGAGTGATTTATTTGGAATTACCCCTGTAGTAATCTTCTTTGGTATCATAAAAACTTATTCTACCTTCGTGGATGTAGATGTTTCTAGTGTCCGGTTGAGCCAAGTGCAAGGGTAACAGGTATTTGAAATTTGCCGGTATTAGAAGAACCAGCAAGTTGTTTATGAGTGGGTTTGAATGGATAGAGATTTTCTCGACTTGTTTCTCGGTTTGACCGGCGGACAGATACTCTTTGATAGGAGTTATATTGGCTGCCTCATACAATCCTTCGTTGCAATAGTATTTTTAGTTGGTTCTTCTATGGAGTCCTGTGCAAGCTCTCAGAATCCTTCTTTCGAGCTTTCTAATGTGCTCCATATAAGTGTGGGCAATTGTGTGCCATCTGGGAAAGCAATTAGTGATGACAGGCCTTATTAGTTGGTTGTACATGAGTAGTTTTGTCTGGGTTGTGAGTACGTCCCTGACATTGATTATAGGGCTTATAAAGCTGTACGCGAAATTGGCTTTGCTAATGGTTGCTTTATCATGGTTATTGAATCGTACGAGTTCATGGAAATTTACTCCTAGATATTTCGCTGTTTTTGTGGGTTTTATTATTCCCCAATTGTAGGCGGCCGTAATTCTTTTGGATTTAGCGACTTGGAATAAAAAGATTCCTGGGCTAATGAAGGATGAGCTGAATGGGAGAATCATGAGCGAATTCGTAGGGTTGCGTGTACATTGTCAGTCAAAAGAAGATTGCATTGAGTCCTTATGATAATAAACAACATATTATGAGTGGAACGACGGATATTCTACCATGGGAGCATTACTCCATTTCTTCAGATCAATTAGTGGAAACTGCAGAAAGTATCTAAGTCTAGTGTAAATAATAAATGTATTATAGTTTTAGTTTCATTAATTAAAGTAATTTGTGTTAATTGCGTTATAGCTACGTGTATAATTTTTAAATAAAAAAATGTATTTTAAATATTTTTTAAATTGTATTATAGTTGTTTTTTAAAGAAATTATGAAAGATCTTTGATATTAATCCCAGAATTGTGTTTTGATGAAAATCCAAGCCATTTAACGTAAGCTTTATCTCCACTCTTCTTTACGTTTTTCTCTACGAGATAGAGGTTTGCGTGTTTAACTTTCAGCAGCTCCAATTCATAAAAGTCTCCTGTGATTGGATTGCCTTGATAATCTTCCAGCCGATATGTGATGGGGTTTGTGTTTTGAACTTTAATAATTTTAAAAATCTCAGTTGCCTAGTTTGGTGAATATATGCATGTATTTGCTGATGTGTACAAAATCTCCAACTTTATACTTTGCAGGAACAACAAATTTTATGTGATTGTATACAGATGAAAGCGGTTTTTTCTCATTGGAGTTGTTGATATCACGTCGTCTCATTTTTGAATTTCGGTGTAATTATTAAAGCTGAATTCTTTCCGCATCATATCCTTCGGAGTTCGGTTAAATCGTTCCACTATTGATGTTTTGAACTGTATGTAGAGTAATGATTAATTGCATGTTTCTTCATCAGATTTTTACAGAGGCTGTTGTAGAATTCCTTTCCATCATCAGTCTGCAGGTTTTTAGGTATTCGTCCCTCTCTTGCTTCTACTCCAGTTTTTCTTTTAATTAGAATTGCCCATGTGTAGTTGGAGAATATATCAATGACCGTCAGTAGGTAGTGGTAACCCTTGTTCACATATTTGTAGGGACCCATTTCAACCAAGTCTGCCTGCCAGAAGTCATCTCGTCCTTTGGTAATCACACGACACTGTTTAAAAAATTTTCACGCTGGTTTGTGCAGCTCATTTACCACTTGCGTCTTACTCATCATAATTATAAATGAAACAGATCTCTCAAGAGTTTTTACTGATATATACCATCTTTTGGTGTCAAATCTTTGTTATTTATTACTGAAGTAAACAGATAGTTTTCAATCTTCGCGATTTGATCATTGATATATAGCGTTAATTTTCCCACCTCTACATTAATAGGTTTTCTTATTTCTTCAACACTTATTTTAATTTTCTTGTCCACATAGTCTTTGGAAGTAGCATCATCATTTTCAAGGGGTTCACCAAGTCGTTTTATACACTTTGAATTTAGATCGTAATCTCCGTTTATCGTTAAATTAAATCCATATACCAAGTTCTCCCTGTTCACCAGCTGGACCCTGAACTCCTTGTTTACCAGCTGGTCCTTGAGTTCCTTGTTCACCGGCTGTTCCCTGAGCTCCTGTTGGTCTTGGAGATCCACGTTCACCTGCTTTCCCAAGATATCCTCGCTTAGAGAAACGTCCAAACATGTCAACGCTCATCTGTAGATTGTGTAGAAGTATGGCAATGGAGTAGTATTTAAACTATAATATCTGCTTCTCGCAACTCCTCCAGGAGAGATACAATATCATTGTTGTGACTGTTGTTTCCAGCCTGTTTTGATGCCATTAGATGGCTCAGCTTATCCACTAATTCACTTGGGTCAATTCAGTACATGTGACCAATGTTTTCCTTAGGCAGGCGCATTAGTCTCATTGCTTTATGCTGAATAAGTTGACTGATTGCAGCTTTATACTTAGCCACTCTAGTACTTTTATTTGTCCTTCTTCAGCATTGTCACATTTATATGCATTGGTATCTCTCAAAATAGATCCATAATTAGTTAAATCCTCTTTAGTATATAGACTTTTTACAGGATATTTCATAAATAGCAGCTCACATAGGCCCAACGTTGTTTTATAGCTCTTCCCTTTGATAACAATATTTGCTACATCTTCAACATCAAACGTTGAATTACCGATTCTCCACGCGGTGTCATCATAGTAAACTCCATAGGTTGGGTCAATCGTAGGGCTATTATCAGTGAATAGCTTTAAATAGTTTGAAACTATGTATCCAGACGTATCGGGGGAAGTGAAAGGAGACCTTCCTATCAATGCTCTTTAATGTTTGGGTGTTGCGAATTCTTCTTCAGATGTTAAGGAGTAATCTCTATAATTTATAGGTGTGCTACAAGCCTCCATTTTAACATATTTTCGTTTTGGAGGGGTAAAAGATTCAACACGTTCGTTGTCTTCTTCTTCTTTTTCATATTTTGGCCCCAATTTGACTGCTGGCTCATTTTTGACTCTGGTAACAAACTCTTTTAAGGGTTTGGTGACTGGCTTAAAAGTTACTTCAAGTTGAGCTTCTGCTTCAGTCTTTAAAGCTTTAAATTTCCTTCGCACTGCATTCCAGGTCATGATGAATTCTTTTAATAGATTTGCATTCATCTTCGATATTAACTAAATACCGGCTTTTCAAACAGCTCTGATAACAGCTTACAGCTTTTAAGCAGCTTTCATAACAGCTTAAGAGCTTTTCAAACAGGTCTGATAACAGATGAACAGCTTTAATCTGCTCAGCAGGTCCACAGGATTCGGTGTGCTTTCGGCTGAGTTACAACTTCGACTTATGAAGATTTCGCACGTTTCATCCTTTTATAGTACAATGAAGGTATCAAATCCTTTACGGTAGCGTGCCATGTTTAATGAGCTATTCTTATCAATTATCAAGAGACCATATTCATTCTTCCAACATGCAGCACAGGCTCTTCGAAATTTATCGAACTTCATGTCTGTATTCACATGATCATTACAGATATGTTTCAAATTCAAGTCATCTTGCTTGAATAAGATGATTAAATTAGCATTGTCACGTATTATGTGCTTTGGTATATGCGTATATGTTTGACACAGATAGAGGGTATCTATATCTTCGTGACGAGCCATGCAAAAATTGGATCGCACATTATCTTACTTTGCACTTGCTACATCATCGAAAATAAACACTGAATGTGATTAGGCTTCCTCTGGTGGTAGAACGTCGCAGTTGTTTGCGAATGTATAATACCCCAATCCTGATGTGGGAGTTATCACTCGCTACAAGTATTCATACTTTGGTTTATGTAAAGATTTTGAACATATTGTTACGTGAAGAGCCGATAACTGATCCATCCCGTCTAAACACCTCCGATGGGGCCTCCTAACTAAGGTCATGGAGTACCCACCTAAGCATCTAAGAGACTCTTGGCTTCTTCACGCGTCCAGTGCTGATTTCTCGTACTACTTCCTGAAAGACGAGGACATACCGGCAAGAGAAAGGAGAAATGCGGCAGCAGGCGTAAGAAAGTTACTAATGACTAACTACTAAACCGAACTAACCCTTAAGTAAGTGGTAGGAAATAGGCTTAGTTAGTTACGCTAACCAGACATTAACAACTAAACACAAATAGTATTTAGTAATGCATTGTGCTGTATGTACCTGGAATGCCACGCAGGAGCGATGAATGAGCAATATTGTCACTATATCCACTCAAAAAGACATCGACCTCTTTTTCTTGTTCCAATAATGCTGCAACATTATCGTGATCCATCTCGCCAGATTAGTATCCAATTCCATTTCCTTCATGCAATAAAGCATATTCCAATTTCTTTCTCAATTCGTAATAACATCCCACAATAGAATAGCTCGCTCGAGCATAAAAGGCAAAAACCTATATCAGTTAACCTGCAGGATGATTTCGGTTCAATTTTACCTTCATTTAACTGCATGATTATTGGATATCCGACAAATTTTATGTCCTCAACTTTTAGCTCAAACTTTTGATTGTAAAAGTTCTAGTTTTACTGCGAACACTGTTAGCAGAAGAATATTTGTTGTTTGCTGCTAGGGCGATGGAAGAACATCATCAACAATATTCACTGAGTAGGGTCACTATTGTTATTCTTATGATTAAGCGATTCTTTGCCGGAGATATCCAAGTTACTGCCCATTTTTATCTTTAAATAATACGCCAATTATAAATAACAAAGGGTAAAAGCTGATAACAGCTCGCAATCACAAATACCTGCGATACTTTTACCGTTTACTAGGCGTTGTATCCGCTCTCTATTCCCAATAAGAACGGAAAATTTACTAGCATCAGAGCCCCTCCTTTGAATCTTTCCTTTCATTTTATCCTTTCACGTCGTTTGGTGCACTTTTGCAGTTTCTCCAAAAGAAAACATATCTCGTGGAGTTGGTGTTTAGAAAAAAAAACCTGTGAAGAAAGTTATAAACGTCAACACTAAAAATAAACAAAATAACGAATCTCAGCATTCTGAGATGAGATTTGTTCGACGTTGCGGTTGTGGCTGCTTCGATAACATCATGACTGTAACAGAATTCAACATCCCCACGCCACAGCCGACGTAAGACATAGTCACGCAGAAGTTGATCGCAAATGTTTGCTTTGAATGAAATTTATAATGTGGAATTAATTGATGATGTGCTTAATATTTCAAATATTGCTCTTATTATTTGCACAATTTTCCCAAGCACAAAACTACATAGCCGAAAATTGACTTTTACCAATAAACCACACACCCAGAAATGCACACACTTAATCTTACAACCACCTTTTACTGATTCTCAAATTTCACACGTAATTTGTGCGTTTGCTACTTTTACACTGAACTTATAGATACCTTTTTTATTACAAGTTTCGTTTCTTCTCATGTGATTTACTCGATTACTAATTTTCGGCAACTTTCGTTCCCTTTTTTACACCTTTTAATTCAAACCTTTTCTTTTTATCATTTGCTAGTACCCTTTTTTTTCAAGACCGAGACCAACCCGAACCTCCGTGTATAAAACTTACCTCACAACTCGTTTTTAAATTCTACTCCGTTTTCTTTTCAAAACTCGACAACCGTTTTAAAGTTTTCAATCCAAATCAACTCTTGATAACTTTCGTCGCTATCAAGAGCCCTCGTTCAGGGTAGAAAATGCATAATTGCATGTCTACACTGAGAAAAATTTTCATTTATTCTGGACTTGTTTAAATAGAATATTTTTCGATGGACGGTGGCTTGAAAAAATGTAATATGATGTTTATATAAACATCAGCCACCATCCGGTCGCTTGAAATTGCGTCGCGCGTATGTATAATGTATTTTCGCGGCAATCATTTCTTATCGTTAAAGCTTTTTTTTGTGATATGTATGTACGTTCGTACATACATATTTTAATTTTCACGACAAATCGTACTGAAGGTTTTATATTTTTTAAATTAAATATTAATTTTGTAAAAACGAATGGTATGTGAAGAAAATTGCTGATGCAATTTTCTTCACTGATTGAATAGATAAGCTAATCATGTTTTTTTAAGCATGATTAGCTTATATGAAAAATAATGCATGAGATATTTAATAAATTATATATAAATAATTATATATTGCCTTTTTTCAGATATCTTTTTAGGCATATTTTAGATATATAACACATTGCAGAAAGAACGGCAGCGAGATTTTGGACAGCTAAAGGCTACCTTTATGCTCTGCAGTGACTATACGTGTGAACTGTCAAAGGTTTGTCTATTCAATTGCAAATTCTTATACGTAAACTTCAAAAATAAATATTCTGTCCTTAGCGCTGATTGTGCTGGCGCAGTACGAAGCTCTCTGGTAAAGAACTGATGCTTCCTTCTTTATGGAATAGGTGGCACTATAAATTCTCCACACATTTTACTAACCATTTTAATGTACGTAGCAGTAGCCTTGAATGACTGGTAAAGTTTTGTCATTTTCTATGTCAGTACCAATTTTCATTACTATTTTTGATTGGGGAAAAGTTAAATTTGTTTTAATGGATTGCTTTGCTTTCTCCAAAATTAACAAGATTTTACTAGCTACTTTCATGTAAAATGTTTGGAGACAACGATAAATTTCCCTTTGCCCTGACTCGATATTCGGCTTAAGCAACCAAAAACTGCCGTGATGGCAGCAACCTTAAACTCTTGGATAAAAAAAAAACACCTGCAACAAAAGGCAGCGTTTGAGTTACTTTGGACAAGGAAAGAAATACACAGCTAGAAGCAGCTGTGGCTGACGTATTGAACGTATCCCAACTAATCTCCCATCGGAGGTCCATCCCATGTTTTTTTGCGAGCCACCAGAGTTCGTCCATGCCAATTTAGAGAAAGGTCCGAAATAAATCCCAAATTCGGAAGAACGAAAATGAGGGCCGAATTTCCGGGGTAGAGTTTTGGCCATCTTGAGAAGGGATTAGGTGATGACGGAAAAGTGTGACGAACGAAGAGTTTTCTCTAAAAGCGCTGAACAGAATTTACAAAAAAAGGAAGAAGATTAGCGCCCTGCACGAGGACCCTGTCTTTTGCTGCTCGTGTTCAATTTATCTCTGAAGGAAACATAGCGGAGAGCCAGGAGAAAAGTTAACGTCGGTTTCGGCCCCATTCAACCCGATGAACAAAAGATAAGTACCTACTTAACTTAAGAATTTTGTATCCTTTGTAATTTTCACCAGCATGACACCTAAACTCAATATACGTGCGAGAGACGAAGGGTCGTCAAGCACTGTTAGCTCTACTAGGCATCCCTACTTTAAGTCAGCAAAGGCGCAGTGCCGCATCTACAATAATTCAGATGTCCCAATATGTTGTAATGTCGTGTGCCGTGCTCTGGAAAAGAGAGCACACAACCGTTGAATTTGTGGGAAAAGTACAAACACAATTTGATATAATCCTAATTTGAACCTTTTATTTTCACTGTATTCAATTTAGTGTAACGTTAAGTTACGTTAAGAAGAGAAAAAAAATATTTAAAGCACGCGCCACTCAGTTTTCCGCGGTTAAGTTTGAGAAACAACGCCACTTAGTTAACATCCAAACAATTTTTCCGACACAAGCAAATATTATCAACCAACTCCGTTTCACGCCCGACAGTGATCTGACTCTCCGTCCCAGGATGCAAAATCTGTTCCTACTCAGTAACTAAAATCCTGCATGCAGGTATGTAAGCAAATCTAAATATTCAAGGGTACAACTGTTCTAGGAAAAGGAAACGATTTATTAATTACTTTTGGGTTGTTAGTTCTAAAGTGCTAGGATCAACCGAAGGTAGAGCAGTAAGTGATACTGCCACTTAAACCTTTATGACCAATTGTCTACTTACTACGGGCTGTCGGCATGCTTATAATAAACAATTCTATTTCCTCAGAATTTGTCCTACAGACCTTCTTGGTATTATCACTCATGAAACGGAGAAGACAATTTCTTTGCAGTCCCTTGTTTAATTTCTTTTCGTGTATATCCAGTCGGCGGGATTTTCCGACTTGGTTCTACAATAGTATAATTTTATTTTTATTGGTTCTTGTTATATTCTGCTATATAAGAAACTTTCATACTTTATTTTATCAACTTCACTTAATAATTAGTTTTAAACTTAAACCAACCAATAATTAGGGATAAATTGAGAACTTTTTTTGTACAGTCCTAATTTACTAAAATCATGAGCTTTTATATCAATTAACGAGCGCTTATCAACCTTTGTAGCCGTAATTAACTTACAACCAATCTAAATTTTCACTTAGAAAAAAAACAAAAAACGTTTATTCCGCGACGGGTGACAAAACCAAACTCCACGAGGATTGGGCTTGCTGCCCCAAGGTACCCATGAAAGCTTTTTTTCTTTTCTTTCCCACATCGTGAAAAATCGTACGTGGGAAAGTACAAAAAGTTTAGACGCAGTGCATACGCATGTAATCTGATATGCACTGTGTCTTGTAAAAAAATATTTTTAATACGACCGGCGGGAATAATTGTACATATGTATAGTACATGCAGATAATTTAGCTGGAAAGCTGTATGTGGGTATGTACATAGTACTGCACGTAGGTAAGCATACATGCCCTGTGAACGGAATGTATGACTGATAACAAATGCAATTTATGCTAAATTGCATTTTGTTGCAGCACGTAAATGCATTTCTAAATGCAAATGAAATTTAAATTAAATTGAAAATAAAATATTTTTGATTTTCAGGGTCAATTTGTAGTACGCCAATATATTGCATAGAGCAAGATATTGGCGTATTGGTTTTATGGTTGTGATTCTGGTCAATAGGCACTCGGGTCGCAACATCCCTCCCCCCTGGGGAAAAGAAAGTTTTATTCTTTCGTGAAGAAAACTTTCATTCTTTAACAGTAGTAGATTTTTAACGCAATGCTAAATAGTACTTTTATAGGTAACTAGAAATGTATACCTATTTACATGCAAAATTATAATAACTTTGTAATAGGTAAACATTTAAAAAAAAAATATTTTAATATAATTAGAATTCAATAGGAATATTTTTCGGATTTTCTCATTATACATGTTACATGTATGTATGTACATATGTTACATTTATACCTTCAAAGCTAGTTAAAAGGAAATGAATATTACTAAGTTTATAAATTTACATATGATTGGTAGTAGAGGTATTTACATTTATTATATTTCTTTATTATTTATATAAATTTTTATTATTTTATTATGCCTCTATATTTTTATTTTTATTTATATATAACTAATTCGTAAATGGTTTTGTTTCAATGTTTTTATTTGGTTAAAAGGAAGAATAAAAGTTTAAAATTCTATGTGCAAAAAAAAAAGACTGGTTATATATGCAAATGTACATTTTCATTACTTTTCTAGTCCTTTTATTTATTTAGTAATAATAATAATAATTTGTAGCATATTGACAAAAAAAACATGTCTTTCATAGATATCTTTACTATAAATTAGCCACAACATTGGCTTTTTTTCATTTTTATTATTTTTTTGTCTCCTCTTAACTAGTAGGTATAAAAAAAATGTATAATACTAACGATATATTTGTTTGGAAATTGTTTAAAATTCTATCTACATTTATCTTATTTTAATTTTAATTTATTGGATCATTTCCAGCACAAACAAAAAACATTAATCCTTATTATAAGAATCACTTCCACAAAAAAAAATTGTTATGATTTTTCCTTTTAATTTTAGTTATAATTATAAAATTATTATCTATTATTATTAATTCTAATTTTCATTTATTTATTAGTTTCTGTCAGAAACGAAAAATATTTATTTTTATTAAGTATTTTTTTTTTATAAAACAAAAAAAAATGATTTTGCATTTTCCTTTTTATTTATATGTTACAGTCAAAACACGAAATCCGTCAAAACCCGATTTTACTAGCAAATTCTAGTTCTAACAAAGCTCTCTCGGTAATTCTAGTTTTAACTAATATAACACAGTTAAAACTAGAATTAATGAGAGTGGTTTTTTAGAACTAGTATTAACTAAAGAATATTTAGTTAATTCTGGTTGTGGCTGAATTCTCGCGTAGGTCTTAGTTAAATCTAGAATTGACTTGTTGCTATTAGTAAATTTGCGTTACAATTGAATTCTCTCGCCATTAAACCTTGATGTTTATTAAGGATGTGGCTATTTATACATACAGTATGTATACGCAATTTGAGAAGGGAGGGGGGGGGGCAAGTCAAAGACGTACACGCCCCCGCACACATAACCACACAGTCAGTTTTCGTTCGTTATCATTTGTACGGATATGTGTGTATTTCGACTGAAAGTATGAGTCCATGAGATATATGCTAATATATATATGCATATATTCATATTAATTTGGGTAAATTCCTGCAGTTCTTTTATTGGGAGCAGGTGTTATTTTGCAGTTAAAGTTTCTTGGTGCCGCCGCAGGCACATGTTCCAGTTCCAGAGGTATATTTTTACCTTTGCGGCCTTTTGATTTGTATTTCATGTACACATAGGTGAATAGAATAGCGATCACCAATGCTATTGTTACGATTTTCCATTCGTTTGTGTGGAAATTGGCTCTGCCGATTTCCTCGAAATAAATGCCTGCGCTGGCATTTATTTGATTTATTTCTATCCCCTAGCCTGATATGAATGGGATGCAGATTAGGAAAAATGCCGTTTGCATCATTGTGAGGACCTGGAAGATGATATTGTTTTATTCATTTGCGATGATTTTGTAGTACATAGATGAAATTTTGTATTAGTTCGAGAAAAGTTTTACGTCATTGTTATGGACCCTTTTATTTTTATTATTTATTTTCACCGTGGAGCTCTCAAGAGAATTGATTTCTATAATCACATATGGACCTGTCGAGTGGTGAGAATTTGTTATCTCTCACTCTGCTTTTTAACAAAGCTTTGTCCCCAATATTGAAGGTTTTCGGGGTAGAATTTTTATCGTACTGGAGTTTTGATTTCTCTTTGTTGGCCATGGCTATGTCTTTCGCAATTTTATAGCTGTGCTGTAAACGTGCTTTTAATTCGTTTGCATACACTGAGCCAAAAAGGTACGTAGATCTAATAAAAAGTCCGTTGGATCAATTATTTTTTTATTAATTTTCAGCCGATGAATGTGATAATTGTGATAATGAACGGATGTACATTAAAAATTAGGCTCAATGAAAAGTCCATTAATTCAATGAACCGAGTTAATGGATTCTATGACTAAGAAAATATCTCATTTTATGAACTTTTTCATTCATTCAATGCATTATATTCCTTAGATCAGTAAATTTCGTACACAGATTTTACGACTGCGATTTATTGTTGCAATGTACCGTGTATGTTGATCCAATGATTCTCATTAATTAAAAATTAGACCCAATGAAAAGTTCGTTAAATCAATCAACCGAGTTAATTGATTCTATAACTAAGAAAATATCTCAATTTATGAACTTTTTCATTCATTCAATGCATCATATTCCTTAGATCAGTAAATTTCGTACACAGATTTTACGACTGCGATTTATTGTTGCAATGTACCGTGTATGTTGATCCAATGAATCTCATTAATTAAAAATTAGACCCAATGAAAAGTTCGTTAAATCAATGAACAGAGTTAATTGATTCTATAACTAAGAAAATATCTCATTTTATGAACTTTTTCATTCATTCAATGCATCATATTCCTTAGATCAGTAAATTTTGTACACAGATTTTAGGACTGCGATTTATTGTTTCAATGTACCGTGTACGTTGATCCAATGAATATAATTAATTAATGTGACGTACTAGTACACACATTATTTTCCTTTATTTGCCTCCACACAATATTTTACCATCATCTGTCCTTTGATTTTATTCGTTTTTCTCTTAGTACCTACATATTTTGCCCATATTAAAAAAATACAATAGTTGTTACACTATACAGGTCCTGGACCACTTTTTCCATACAAAAAGTGCAAGGTAGATTCCAACTATTTTGATGGTTCTGGACCACAGAGGGGATTCCATCTAGTGGTATAATACGTCACAGGGTGGGTATGCTTGGGGAAATTCCTTTCCTACCGTCTGGCTGACCAGGGGATGACGTCATCTGGTTGACTGATCCCCGGCAGCTGATCAAGCTCTGTCTTAGCTGATTTTTAATAAAATACTGCAGGCTTTTGCTGGAATCGAACCGAGAACGCTTGGTTTTGTAAAATCCGAGGCGCTCTACAATCAGACCATGGAGGTGTTGTGTGAATGTTCTTTAAACTTGCCATTTTTGCTTAGAGTTGTGGGACAGAGGCATCAGGACACTTTTGCGAGGCTAGTCAGACACACACACACACACACACACACTACGTCATACTAAAAGGTTTTCTACCAGGCGATATTCCGTATTGCACCATGTTATTAAATTAGCAACAACAACAACTAACGTAGGTAGATATGTTGGCTTAGATAAGAAATAGCCTAATTTTTGATCTTCAGAAGCAATGCTTCTAATTTGATTCATTCCATAAACAATTCGTACAGCTGAATAATGTAAACAAAATCGCAGTCGAATAACGTAAACAAAGTTCGCACAGACCCGAGTAAAGTAAACAAATTGAACGATTCCCAATTTCTTTAGCTGGAAAAAAACAACAACTGATAAGTTGTCTTAGATGAGTATTGGAAGTTATAATTGAAAATTTCTCTTGCTGATAAAAAGTCAACAACAACTAAACGTAAGTTGTGGTCTGTATGTATCTTTTATAAACAAGAGTGATCATGATTTCGATATCTAAAAAGAGATCACGGCTGCTTGGGATGGTAAGTATGGAAACTAAAGCCTAGAAATTTTCGGTGTAGGGTTGTGCGTGTACTGAAAAGTCTTAGCAGAAATCCTCTACGGGCTATGGTTTTCGTGATATTTGCGATCATACCTTTTGATGTGATTCATATTACTCATAATTCAAGTCTAGGCTATTTTTGTAAGCATTAAGTTGAGCACTGGTTAAATTAAAATATTTGATGAGCTATAATATTAATGTAGGATGATGTGGCGACTTAGATGAGTAATGAAAAATGTATAGGTGCAGCCTTGTTAGAAAATTTTTAGTCTTCAAGTGTAATGAGATGACTGGTAATTTTACATCAATTTTTTGTATCTATTGGAAAGTCTTCCACTCAGTAAAAGTCTTATCAGCAATACCGCTTCATATTTATATCCTCTAAAGTATCATCATCCGAAATGGTGTTGTATCAATAGTGCAATAACGAAGACCGTGGTACTATAAGTTAAAAGCTTTGGTGGATGGTATTTAGCATCACATAATGCTAGTAGGATATAGAAGCTTTGGTGAAGACCGTGGCGATGGTTGAGAGTGGTTAGTGTTATTTACTTATTTTTAAATCTTGCCATGAAACCGTTAGGTTGGTTGGGGTGGATTAAAGTAAAAGTTTTGATGAAAGAAGATGGTATGATTATATTAATTTAGTTTTGGATGAGTAGTGGAGTGCTGTAATATGTCTCGCTCTAACACATTAGGAAGGGTTGTGAATACTGTACTTTGAGACCATCTCGCTCTCTCAAAACATCTTTCTCTCTCTAGCACACATGTTTGAGGTGGACTGATCATATACTGATTATATACATGCCAGCTTGGAGCTTGTTTGTCTGCTTTATATACTATGAGTATAGTATGGTTGCCTGGATTTATCAGGATTGTTGTTGAACGGTGCTAAATAACTTGTTAACTAAGATCTTTAGCGGGGTGGGGTCACTTTGCTTATCATGGGTGTAGATTTTTGGTTGGGTATGTATGTGTGCAGCTGAGGTGTATTAATAAGAATATTGTAAATTAAAATAAAAGCTTTCATGATTGGTATGAGCACAACCCTCAAAAATACTTCACAAGCCATGAAACAGACTCCCTCACTACTAAATGGGAGCACCCAGCGGAGTCCTAACATTCTAAATTATTTGTAAGTAATCTTATGTTAAATGGGCAAAAGGTGCAGCAGCCGGGTCATTCATGTTTACAAACTGTTGCTTTAAAAACCCAACCGAACTAGTAAGAGCCATCAGTCAATTTTAGTGAGTCTCCGTGATAGTCCATAAAAAATAAAAATGTCTTCGGTGTTAGTAAATAAAAGTTTTTCAATAATTGAAAATTTGCGAAAAGATGTGATGGAGTGCAAGACGCTGCCAAATTATTTACGCGTCGTGTTAAAAATACCTTAAAACATTATTTTAATATTAAAGTTTCTACAACGTTTTGCGGTGAATTTGTTAAAGAAACTGGTGATAATGAAATTATAAAAGATGCAGATGATAATTTAGGGGAGTGATTTAAATCAAAAATTTTGGATCCAATACACACTCAGCTGAAAGAATTCCACGAAAAAGATAGTGGCGGGGCATTGCACTCTATAACACATCTAGCAGTACACATCAAGAATTTTGAGCAACTCCTAGGATATTCATATATACCATTACCAAAGGAAATTGCATCAAAGAAAGCATTCATTAATGTGAAAAATAATGATGAAGCATGCTTCGCATGGGCCGTAACATCAGCGCTATATCCTGCAAATATTCATTCCGATAGGACCTCATCAAATCCACATTATTCAACTGTACTTAATTTAACTGGGATAACGTTTCCCATGACATTTAAGCAAATTACGCAATTTGAAGACCAGAATGATTTATAAATAAACGTATTCATCCTAGAAAAAGAGCATTTCTTCACCACAGTTCCAGTTAGACTTACGAAACACAGGATGGAGCGACATGTATATCTCTTAATGCTACAAGATGACTATGACCAGGATGATGATCATATGGATGATGATGACGATGATGATGATGCTGGCAGATATTACTCTGCGGAAAAATTAGCATCACACACTCCTGAATGCGAGAAGCAAAATGATTGCAGAATTATGTTTCCATCAGAAGAAAAGAAATGGTTAGAATATAAGAATTATAGCCATAAGAATTCCATCCCGTTTTATGTGTATGCCGATCTTGAGTCAATATTGAAGCCGATTCAGGAAAACGATCAAAATATACAGCGAAACCAGGAATATGAAGTTCACAGCATAGGATTCTATTTCCACTGCAAGCATGATGCTAAGCTCTCATATTACAGAGCATATCGAGGCAAGAATTGCCAACAATGGTTTGCATTAGAATTGCAAAAAATTGCATCCATAGCTGTACAGGAAAAAATGAACATCAGACCATTGCAACCCCTGACTAAACAGGAACGGCGATCACATATGGAAACTGCTTGCTGTCATATATGTGAAAAAAACGTTTGCAGCCGATTAAGAACGAGTCCGGGACCATTGCCACTTAACAGGTAAATACTGAGAATCATAATTTCATCCATTTTTTCATAATTTCTTTTAACAGGAAAATACCGAAGGCCAGCGCACAATGCATGTAATCTGATGTATCAAGATTGCTCCATAGTTCCAGTCATTTTTCACAATTTATCCGGATATGATGCCCACTTAATTATTAAGGATATAGCTACAGCCATTCCTGGGAAAGTGGATCTCATAAATAAAGAAAGATACATTTCGTTCACCAAGCACGTTGGAGGCAGTCATATCAAATTAACATTCATCGATTCCTTCCGTTTTCTGGTTGAATCCTTGGATAAGCTATCATCATTGCTGCCGATGGCTAAATTAAATATCACCACCACCGCTACCCGTTGTAGTGGTCAAATATTATTCGGGAGTTCCGGACTTAGTATGGTAAATTGAATAAAAAGAATATCATATATAAAATATCATTACTGATTTATTATAAATTGAAAAAAATTAACATTTTGTTCTTAGTGTATCATTCAATGGTTGGGCTTCCTTATTTCGGTTTCCCTATAACTGTAATAATACTTTCTTTATTTTGCAATAATGTATATATTCGACTAAATGCAGTTAAAACAAACTATTTCATTAAATGGTATTTTAGCTGCAATACAAATTTTATTTACAATACATATCTTAGACCAGCCTTAGATTATATGTTTTCTGCGTCTGCTCCTTGCTGTTCTGATTGAATAGGGTAATGTCCCCATGGTAGAGCATCCGCTGTCCCGCTCATAATATACCGCTTGTTATCATATGGACTCAATGCAATCTTCTTTTGGCTGATCGTGTAGACTTTATGGTTATGCGATCGTATGGAGCTCTGATTAGCAGTTGATACTCGCTTGTTATTCAAACATTCGACGTAGTCTCCGAAATTGATATGCCTCTGGACTACATTAGTCTTTACTCCTTTTGCTTTCTTTACAGTTTTACAATCGTATATACGCAGAAGCGCAAGCCTACAAATTCGCTCATGATTTTCCCATTCAGCTCATCCTTCATTAGACCAGGAATCTTTTTATTCATGAGCGGTAAATTGAATTGATTATCTTCTGGGTAATCACTTGTATCAAATTTGTTTATATTTTCGGCCATAAACTCATATGCATTTTTCTCTTCAAGTTCATATATTAGAGAATCTGTATCTACATACATGACTTTACATTTATCTCCAAATTTACGCTGCATAAAACGTTAGTGGAAATCATAGAGGCATATCTTTGAAATTTCCAAAACTGCCATTCCAAGATAGAGGGGCTTATTGGATAAGATTTTGAGTCGCCCTAATTCCACAGCAACTAAATTCTCATCAAATATCGTTGCACTGTGGAAGCTGGGTGCCGCAATCCGAGCTTTTGCACCACAGAGACCTACCCACTTTACGCAAAGCTTTATATCGCTATACTTGCGAACATTTTCCATGGTATTACCAAAAGCTGCATTATTCATCTTCTTATAGCTGTCCTTTTCATGATCACTTTAGCCTCCTTCCGTTTGGTGGTATTTAAATCAATATATGGTTTATGCCAAGCAGATTGGTTGAATTGAACAACCCGGTTAACTTTTTTCAGGATGAGGCCATGTGATAAGCATTGCTTCAAATTTCGGTAGTGTATAACATATTTAGTTTTAGGATGTAATGTTGTCAAAAGCTTTTCTAATTTTGCTCCGGGTGGTGCTGCATGCTCAGAGCAAAACGGGAAATCCTTATGTTTATCATGTAGATGTTGAGGATAGTCCAAGTCGGCTTCGAATATGTATCCAATTGGAGAATCATCAGGAATTTTGAAAACGTCAATATTGGGAACATCAACCTATTTGAATCCTCCGGTTGGTAAATGCTGTGACATCAAGGTTATTCACATCATATTACATCAGGTATTTCTCTTTCTCCTCAGGCTTAAAATCATCCATATATTTATTATTTGCTTTACTATATCTGCTCGAGCATTGACTTATACCACCTCGAATGCCTCTCTCTATGAATAGCAGTATATCTACGTCGGTTATCAGCTCTAGTTTCACTTTGGTGTATTTTAGCATAGCATCGCATGATAGACCTGCATGGTATAATAATGTGCTGGATCCAAATTGTAAGTCTTCATGCACACTTCTCCAAAGTTCTCAAACACATCAGCCAATAGGAGAACATCGGTCTTAATGTATAGATCTGAATATTCACCAAGTGTCTGTATTTAAAATGTCTGCCAGACCTTCTCAGCATGATTGTAGTCCTCAGGAGATATAACACTGTCGTCATTTTGTTGTAAAATTTTTCCTGTGCTGGCAAGTGCTGGAAATCCAATTTTGTCCAATCGTAAACGAAGTCGTATGGGAAGACTCCTTTGCGCGTAAGTAGCTTAAAATCATCATCATCCAGTTGCTGCCATACTGCTCTTGTGATATTTAATTTAGCCATCGGCAGCAATGATGATAACTTATCCAAGGATTCAGCCATAAAACTGAATGAATCGGTGAATCTGAATTTGATATGACTGCCTTCAACGTGCTTGGTGAACGAAATGTATCTTTCTTTATTTATTGGTAGGAGATCCACTTTCCCAGGAATGGCTGTAGCTATATCCTTAATAATGAAGTGGGCATCATATCCGGATAAATTGTGAAAAATGACTGGAACTATGGAGCAATCTTGATACATCAGATTACATGCATTGTGCGCTGGCCTTCGGTATTTTCCTGTTAAAAGAAATTATGAAAAAATGAATGAAATTATGATTCTCAGAATTTACCTGTTAAGTGGCAGTAGTCCCGGACTCGTTTTTCATCGACTGCAAACGTTTTTTCACATATATGACAGCAAGCAGTTTCCATATGTGATCGCCGTTCCTCTTTAGTCAGGAGTTGCATTGGTCTGATGTTCAGGTTTTCCTGTACAGCTATGGATGCAATTATTTGCAATTCTAATTCTATTGTTGGCAATTCTTGGCTCGATATGCTCTGCAATATGAGAGCTTAGCATCATGCTTGCAGTGGAAATAGAATCCTATGCTGTGAACTCCATGTTCCTGGATTCGGTATGTATTTTGATCCTTTTCCTTAATCGTCTTCAATATTGACTCAAGAAGGGCATACACATAAAACGGGATGGAATTCTTATGGCTATAATTCTTATATTCTAATCATTTCTTTTCCTCTGATGGAAACATAATTCTGCAATCATTTTGCTTCTCGTATTCAGGAGTGTGTGATGCTAATTTTTCCGCAGAGTAAAAGTAGAGCAAACATCTGTCGCATATATACACTCTATAGTTACATTTTGAAGTTTGTTCCGATACAAGGCGCGAAAGATCTTTCATCCAGCAGAAATGATATCTGCCAGCATCATCATCATCCATCTGATCATCATCCTGGTCATAGTCATCTTGTAGCACCTGTACAATTTGCATTACTCATCTAAGTCTCCACATCGTCCTACATTAATATTATAGCTCATCAAAGATTTTAATTTATGCAATGCTCAACTGAATGCTTACAAAAATAGCCTAGACTTGAATTATGCGTATTATGAATTACATCAAAAGGTATGATCGCAAATATCACGAAAACCATAGCCCGTAGAGGATTTCTGATATGACTTTTCATTACACGCACACCCTTACACCGAAAATTTTCTAGGCTTTAATTTCCATACTTACCATCCCAAGCAGCCGTAATCTCTTTTTAGATATCGAATATCATGATCACTCTTGTTTATAAAGATACATACAGACCACAACTTACGTTTAGTTGTTGTTGATTTTTTGTCAGCAAAACAAATTTTCAATTATAACTTCCACTACTCATCTAACACAACTTATCAGTTGTTGTTTTTTTCCAGCTAAAGAAATTGGGAATCGTTCAATTTGTTTACTTTACTCGGGTCTGTGCGAACTTTGTTTACGTTATTCGACTGCGATTTTGTTTACATTATTCATCTGTACGAATTGTTTATGGAATGAATCAAATTAGAAGCATTGCACGTGAAGATCAAAAATTAGGCCATTTCTTATCTAAGCCAACATATCTACCTACGTTAGTTGTTGTTGTTGCTAATTTAATAACATGGTGCAATACGGAATATCGCCTGGTAGAAAACCTTTTAGTATGACGTAGTGTGTGTGTGTGTGTGTGTGTCTGACTAGCCTGCCTCCCAAAAGTGTCCTGATGCCTCTGTCCCACAACTCTAAGCGTATATAGCAAGTTTAAAGAACATTCACACAACACCTCCATGGTCTGATGGTAGAGCGCCTCGGATTTTACAAAACCAAGCGTTCTCGGTTCGATTCCAGCAAAAGCCAGCATTATTTTATTAAAAATCAGCTAAGACAGAGCTTGATCAGCTGCCGGGGATCAGTCAAAAGGATGACGGATGCCCTGGTCAGCCAGGCGGTAGGAAAGGAATTTCCCCAACCATACCCTGTGACGTATACTACTAGACGGAATCCCCTCAGTGGTCCAGAACCATCAAAATAGTTGGTCTACCATGCACTTTTTGTATGGAAAAAGTGGTCCAGAACCTGTATAGCGTAACTACTTACAATTCCACACTTTATGTACACAGTCTTTTCTCTTGACTTTATCTTTTGTAATTAACATCGACTTTTACACATTTATTTTTATTCTATTACTCAGTGTCACCATTTTTATTTTTAAGTTCTTGACCCAATATGTTTACCTTGGAAAATTTATTCTTACACTTTATTTGGTACAAAAAAATTTGAATAAAATTCCAAAACATTTTGGAAGCTTTAGGGTACTCCAAATTAAAAAAAAAAAAAATTTAAAAACAAATATCTTCCGCGCGAATAAAACTTTTAAATGGAAATTTTATTTTATCGAAATTAACGTAGACATCTTTGAATTCGAAAATGCTATCATCAATGGCCAATATATGGGGCTGGATATTTTCGCTTTTCGAGTGAAGAAATTTGAGATGATCTTCCAGCTGCTCGTATGACTTCGCGATGAAAAGGAAACTATTTGGAGAATCCGTAATGGTATGTTTAGTGATGTTCCGTGAGCCGTCTATATTTTTGGCTACAATTCTCTGCGACGGTATTAAGTACCCATGGACTCACCGTAACAAAATTGCATCTCGGCTATCTATTTTAATTAGAAAATGAAGCTGTGAATATATTCAATTAAAAATTATCAATAACGAGGATATTATTGCCCTTACTGTCATTTAAGTCGATCTCTGAAAGTCTATTGATGATGGATTTAATGTTCTTATCCTTAACATTGCCTGCTGACGTTAGGAAAGAAAGAAGTGGTTTGGGTAGTGACGACCAGTTATCCAAAATTGACAACGATTCTTTAAACCATACGTGGATGGACTTCCAATCTAAAAAATAAGGATAATATTTAGTGTATTGTTTGGATGTTTGGATGTTACTTACAAGTCGATAACCATTTGGAAGCTTATACTCAGGCCATTTATTCAAAATTTGCGCCGTAAAATGTCATTTAACCTCAGATGGCTGCAGGCCTTCCAGCAGTTATCGAATTCGTCTGGTGACAACCGATTATGCTTTATAGCTTTGATAACTTCTTCTAAACCATCTTCTGATACTATTAATAATATTAGTAGTTATTTTAAATCAAGCTTTTTTAAAGCAGGTACCAAAACAGTCACTAGTTTTCTTCCCTCCAGGTGTTCTCTCGCAGATATTTCTAATTCTGGCTGTGGTTTTCGTTGCAGCTTTTTGAATAAAAAACAGCGATATGTACTATAGGTTATTAAATAGTGAATATGCTTTAAATGGCAAACTAACAAGTTAATTGAAGCAAAGGTGTTTTGGCAAAGGAAGCACTCCATACGGATTTAAAATATGTCTTACTTATTTATTAGTGGAGTATTTTGTACACTTCTAAAAATTTTAAGGTAAACAAATGCTTATAAAATTACATTAAAAGAGTAAAATGATTGAACTTACCTTATATTACAATATATGGCTCCCAAAAACACACGAAAATTGTCTTAACATTCACGCAATACACTGGATATAGGAAAAAACACCCGCACTCTTTGACTATTCAACATCAAATAAATACTTTTAGGAAAGAAAGCAACGAGAGGTTCATTCGGTCAATGTAATAATTCATGAACTCAATAAACGATTTCATCGATAGAAGCACATGTTCAAGAAATTAATGAACAATTTCATAGATAGAAGACACGTGTTTAAGAAATTAATGAAAAGTACATAGAATCTATGGAAACATTTATTGTTTGAAGCAAATGTTAATGGAAATTTAAAAAAAAAGTTCATAGAATTAATAAAAATTTTCATAAAATTAATCCTGCATTGGGCGATATTACACTCTTCTTGCATTGTCTGACTGCAGGAGTTTTTCTTATAAAAGTAGCTTGTATTTTGTTCAAACGCTATAATTTCCATAAATTTGTTCTTCATTAAATTTTTTTTTTCAAAGCATTTGAAAGAAAACGTATTTACCTGCAATTTGTTTTAACTTCAATTTTCTGTGAGAGCGCTAGTTTTAGGATTTAGAACCTGATTAAGATGCAAGCTTAATTATTTCTCCTTAATAAGTGTGCGAAAGTAAAGTGTGTGCTCTTACTGCATGGCTGTAGCTGTTCCGCTGGGTTGGTGCAAAGCCCTCGAGAATACTTCCCAAACCGTCCCAGTTGGAAAAAGAAGCATATGACATGCATGCTGGGGACCTTCCTGGGAAGTTTTGGATGAACGAATCCTCGTTTCCCAGTTAATTTCGTTTTTATATTGCGATGTCATTGGAGAGAAGGCATGCATAAAACTTCTTACGAAGTGATTATGCTGGCATGATGCGAAGTGGATCTGCTGCCAGATATGAAATTAATTTTGCTGGCATGATCTGGGAGTAATTCTGACGGCATGATGTGGGAGTGATTCTGATGGCATGATGTGTCATAAAAGCGGAAGAAATTTTTACGTATTATAAAATCGAAACCCCATTTTCTGACTTTATTCTATATTTATTAATATTTTTTTAATCATTCATTTATTTTAATTTACTGTTTAATTCATGATTTTCTCAACATATCTACAGTTTTGTTGTAAATGGAATGAATAGCACCAAACTATAAATGCTTCATTAAAAAACTAAAAATTAAATAAAAGTAAATTTCAAAAGATCTGAAAATTATTTTAGGTAAAAAAATAATTATTCAGCACTTAAACAATACTAAGTTAATTATAAAAAAAACACAACACGAAAATAAAATTTACACTTTTTTAAGTTATAAGTTTAGCTTTATAAAATTAATTTTTAGCCAATTTGAACCCATTTTTAATATCCATTTCGAAATGAATATAGCCATAGCTTTCATTTTTCACAGTATCTACAAAATAAGTAACTAATGAAAGAATATAGCTCTTTTGAAAAAACATTTAATCGTCTTACCGAAAACAAAAGTATTGAAAATATTCCAATATTTTATTGCTTCTGTACTTTGCACTCCATCCCAATTTCTTTTTAAAATTACATCGTCAGTGAAAAATAATCCAAAACACTTTGCAACATTTCATTTTCCATTTATTCGCTTGATATAAGCAACTTGCAAAAACATTTTCCTTCGCAGTAAAATACAATACTACTAACGATACTTTACAAATTTCTAAGCTTCTCGATGCATCGCGTATGCCTTCCTGGGAAGGTTTGGAATTTTTACTAAAAATTCGATTCCTTCTGCAAAACCTTCCACAGGAATGCCTTCTAGGTTTTCCAACTGGGGTGAAACAGAAATTTATATGTGTGCGTTGGGAGACCGTTCTCTAAAAATTTCTATATTGATACTTATGGAAACGTACCAAACATTGACCTTATATGTATATTGTATGTATATTCTATAGCCTAAACTATTACCAATACAGGAAAATAGTCTTCTTATATCTTCCCAAAACTTACCATTTACGAGCTCTCAGCAAAGTTTAATTGTGCAGCCGGAGTCCAAAATCAGTTGGCAGCTACATTCGATTTCATCAGCAACAGCATGCCACTATGGCACAGCGGCATATATGCACATAAAATGATTAATCAGCTGAGACTTTTTGTTTGAGGAATCGTAGTTATTTGGTTCAGATATATTGTTTTAAATAATTTTGTTAGGAAAGGTATAAAAATTTTATTTCGGCTCGGAAGATAAGAAAGCAAGCTTAAGATTATTGCAACACCATTTTTCTGTATGAATAGTAGTTTAGGGTGGAGGAAAAATTCAAATCAAACTTTTGTCAGTTTTCCATAAGAACACTGCACAATATTTTAAAAAGTTAGGATAGGAAGGATTCAGTTTGGGCTCTCATGCGGTAGTGTGGGAGGCTTTTTCATGGCTTGTGAAGTTATTTTTTTGTTGGCAGAAATATAATAAAATGAGTTTGTAAGTTCAATCAACCAATTTTAAGAGGATGGAGCGCCAGCCGTATGTAGGTTCAAAACTTGAAAATTTTTAAAATTTTCTTCTCTTTTCGGCCTCTTTCTACAAAAAATTTCTTGTCTAAATGCTTGGCAAATTGCAACTACAGTAAATTTTCTTGATAACATTTAATTAATTTTTGATTGATTTAATTATTGAATTCTGCCATAACCTTTACTTAAGTGAGAAACAAAAGGATCAATGACATTTCCATTAAACTTATTTCCATCCGAAGTCTCTAACATCTTTATTTCCTCGAAATCACTGAATTTCAAATTAAGTCAATATGGAGACAGACTGTCTAGTAAATAGTAGCAACACGATTTTAATCGCAATTTCTGTGTAATTTTCTGTTTCCGGAAATGTTTTCCACCGAACCACACCATAGACAATCTAATCCATACAAATGCTGGGCAAGCAGAACAAACATCTGTAACGCCTCGCTCAAATATAAAATCAACCAGGTCTTGATCTGATGAAAGGAAGCCTGAATTTTTTCTTAGAATTTTAATGGAAATATGTTCTTAGAATTTGATTGAAGGTCGATAACGGGTACTTGGGCCACTAACTAACTAACTTATGAGCGTAGACGCATAGACACAGTATATTCATGCATATAGATGAGCAATAAACATTCTATTCTTCTTGGAAATTTACAGAAAGAAATTGTTTCGGCAGAATTTTTATTCACTTTGGTGGCAGACTGAAGTTATTTTTATATATGTAGGTACTACAATACTTTCCTGTGTGCCTTTGACGGCTTCTAATAATGCATATAAATTCTAAGAAACGAATTTCCGGTAAATTTCTAAGAAAAACTTTCCACTAAATTTTTAAGAACAAATTTAGGTATTAATATTTGTCTATGCTCCCAGCTAACATCTTCATTTCCTTGAAAGCAATCGATTTCAAATTAAGTCATTATGGAGACAGTCTATCTAGCAAAACGATTCTTTTTTCAATTTCTGGGTAATTTTCTGTTTCTGCAAGTATTTTCGACCCCAGCTATATGAGAAATTTAATCGAGAAAATTACCTCAGAAAAATGATCATTTTAGCAGTAAAAATTATCAATTCCCATACAAAAAAAATGTTAGAGGACCAGAAAAAAATTATTGTAAATAAAAGACTCACAGCCAAGTCTTTCCGATGAAGATTTCTGTTCCATGAAGTGGATGCATTCTCTAGACATACTAAGAACATTGAGCATTTCGTTGTGCAATTTGCTACTATAATTTTTAATTATTTTATAGTATTACATATAAAATATACGTAAATTCTGTAGCGAAATAATTATTATGTTGTTTTTAGAGTTATACTATTAGAAATAAAATGCTTAACATGGTTTCAGTATGTTTATGCTTATTAAATTCGTATCATCTGAAGCTTGTTATTTTGAAGCCGCCACATTTTGATAATCTGATCCAGGGGTAGAGATCATTCTTAAGATTTTTAATACAAAACCCCAAAGGAAATAGCTAACGAAATCAATAAATGCAGATTCATGATATTAATTAAGGTGGTCATAGCATTATTTTTATTGTATACGATCAATGTACAAATTCATTAAATCAATGAAAGATTTCATTGATAGAAGCACATAAATAAATTAAAGAATTATTGTTTGAAGCAAATGCTTATTAAAATTTAAGGAAAAAGTTCATAAAATTAATAAATAATGTTCATGAAATCAACGATGATATTATTATTATTATACCTAATGAAATCAATAAACGCAGTTTCATAGTATAAATTAAATTTTTCATATCAAATGAAAAAATGTTAATTATATTTTTAATGTACCAATTAATGTTTCATTGAATCAATGAAAAATACTTTAATGAACTGCGTTTATTGATATTACGTACGATTTCATTTTCAGTGTAATTATCGTAATTATAGCAAACGGTCGGAGATGATTTTTTTTTGGGATTTCGGCTGTGAATCCGTACAGGAGTGCGCGTGGAGTATAATTTGTTTACTCGAGTGAGGGGTGGTATTACAGACAAACATGGCATATGGAATCCATGTATCCCAGTCTTGAGGATCTTTCGCTACATAAGATCTGAGGTATTAAAGTTCTATGACTTCTCTCCAATGCACCATTTGTTTGAGGGTGATATGGAGTAGTTTTCAGCCTTTTGAATTTTAGCAGTTTGGATACCTCGGCGAACATGCCACCTATGAGGTTAGATCCCTGATCAGTTAGGATACTTTCTGGAATGTCATGTCGACAAACTGTTGTTCTCGTGAAGGCTTCCGCTAATGTCTTAGATTCAGTGTTGACTATGGGAATAGCCTCAGAAATTTAGTAAAGTCATCTTGAAATGTAAGGATGTATTTATTTCCAGAATGGGAAATTGGGAGAGGTTCTACAACATACAGGTACCCTCTTTCAAAAGGTTTTGAGCTTATGCTTGAGATTTTCATAGGAATCTTAGGATTTCTGGATACAACACTCTTTCAAAAGGTTTTGAGCTATGCTTGAGATTTTCATAGGAATCTTAGGATTTCTGGATACTTTGTTTACTTGACAAAGTTTGCATTTCCTTACATATCTTACAACATCCTTTGACATGCGAGGCCAATAGAATTGTTTTTTAATTTTTTAATTGTACGGGAGACGCCCTGGTTGGTAAAGAATGGAAATCCTTTAGAACTTGTTCAATATCATTGCTGTTGGATAAATACTTTATGGAATCTTCATGAAGTTTGATATTTATTTGTTGGTTAACGAAGTCCTTGGTAAAAATGTTTTTAATAGTGAGAAGGTTTTGTGGATATAAAATTAGGATAGGAAGGAGATATTTAATTAATTTAACTGATTTGCTTCTTTGTATGAGTAGATCTCAGTTAAAATCTTTTCAATGTCTAATCTATTTCTTTGTGATCGGCAAGGTAGAATGACTTTAGAGATGATTACCGTGGAGTCTTTCTTCTTAAAGAAGTTCAGTTCGTTTTCTAGTAGAGGAAGTTTATCTCAAAGTTTTAGTTTAAATTTTAGCACTCTTTCAAATTCTGTATCTTGCATGGGCAAGATGAAAATTTTGGGGTTAGAATTTTCAGTTAAAAGTAATGGGAAATTGGTCTCAGTTATTATCACTGAGGAACTGTTTACCACTGATAAATCTGGATTTGGAGTAGTAATATTTGGATTGGGTGTATCTTAATTCGCCTGAGTTTTGGCTTGATTCCTGGTTACCACATTTACACAGGTGTTGGGTTCCGTTGATTTTACGGAATTTTCTGGGATAGCTCTACTGAGAGCGCCTGCATTAGTGTTGAGTTTTCCAGTTTTATGTACTATTTTATAGTCATATTCTTCAAGACGTATTCTCCATCTCATTAGTCTTGAGAAATGATCCTTTAGATTCATCAACCATACTAATGGTTTATGGTCAGTTATGATGGTGAACCGTCTACCGTATACGTATGATCTGAATTGCTCAATTGCGAAAACAATTGCCAAAAGCCCTTTTTCGATTGTTGAGTAACAAGTCTCCGCACCGTTGAGAACTCGACTCACATAGGCGATTGGATGATCTGCTTAATCATCTACTTGGGAAAGAACTGCTCTGATGGCGTAGTCGCTAGCATCGGAGGTGAAAAAAAATACTTTGTCGAAATCCGTAATTCGCAGAATGCTTCATCGCAGATTGCATCGAACTTGAAAGATGTGTCCTTTTACAGAAGTTTAGTAAGGGAATATGCAATTTTAGAAAAATTTGGAATAAGGCGGCGATAATAGCCGACAAAACCAAGGAAGGCTTTGATATCCTTTTCCTTCTTGGGTCTAGGATAGGATTGAACTGATTTAATTTTTGCCAGATCTGGCTTGGCTCCATTTTCAGTAATGATGTTCCCTAGATACATTATTTCCTTTTTTAGGAAATGGCACTTGTCGGGTTGTAGTCTTAAATGGAAATCCCGAAGGCTACTAAATACGTTTGCCAGCCTAATATTGTATCCATGGACTACGATATCATCCATGTATGCCAAACAGTAAATACCTTGGAGTCCGGAAAAGACAATATTCAGGGCACGTGGGAAGGTTGAGGGTGCACCTTTTGATCCAAATGGTATACGGTTAAACTCGTAATTACCATAAGGAGTGCTAAATGCAGTTTTGCTCTGTCCTTACCGTCCATGCGATTGGTGGAATCCGCTGGCGAGGTCTAGCGTTGTGAAATATTTGGGCGTACCCAATTGATCTTATATGTCCGTAATATTAGGTAATGGGTAAGCGTCGCTAATAGTAATGTCATTTACTCGGCCAAAATCTACAACGACTCGCCATTTTTTGTTGCCATGCACATCCTGCTTCTGGGAACTAGAAGTAGGGGTGAACTCCACGGGCTATTTGAAGGTCTTATTATCTCGGAATCCAACATTTCGTTTTTTTGCCGCATTATTTCTTTGCGGTTTGTCTCTAGAAGTCTGTACGGTATAGGTTATATGTGAGGTTTATTCGGGATTGTTTCGATTTTGTGCTCGTTGCATTTGTATATGTTAGGAAATCCCCTTCTAAGTAGAAGAGATCGTTGAAATCCTTGCAAATTTTTCGAATACTCTCAGCTTCTTCCAAATTACAGTGGTCCAATTTTATTATGGTATGTAGTTTTTTTATTCTGCACCTAACTGGATCTCTGTTGGAATCAGGAGAGATGCAATCGAAGTCCTTAAGGTCATGGCATTCTGGATTCATGTCATGAATTCCCAGTTCGACGTCCTGCTCATTCGTGTTGAGAACTAGGACTTTTGCCATTCCTTATGATGGGTTGACTATGGTATTACCTATGAACAATCCCACATTTACCTCCTTTTTAAAATACACTGATTCCGTAGTTGACGAAGTTGGAATTTGTATTATGGGCTCAGAGCGAGCGGGAAATGTAATAATTTTATTATGTAGTTTATCCGATTCATTTAGGTTTTCATTGTATTGGAAAATATATTCCATTTTTTGTAGAATATTTGTTTTGGGGTACTTTTCCCGTTTGGTGTTTAAATCAGGTGAAGTAGTGGGTAATTTGCTTTTATTAACACTTACATTGTTTGTTTCAGACTTCTTGTCATGGTTATCATATCTCAGATATGTACTTGGGTAAGCGATATTGCTCTATGGGGTAGGATGAATGACGGTGCTTCACCTCTAAGGAAATGTAATTGTTTTTATAATTGATACAAGCGTTGTCTTTAAGCATTAAACATTAAAAACCTATCAGCAAATTCATAAGTCAATAACTTTTATTGAAGAAAAAAAAATGCAGCACAAATTCAATTTAATTAGGTAAATTTCATGCACTTTTGCTGCATCAGCAACACCTGCAGACAGATAACAATTTCGTGATATCGAATTTCACGCATGAAATTTGTTGTCAATTAAATTTATTAAATTGAATTTGTTGATTCTGCATATTTGTCATATTAAATTTTGTATATAAATATCGAGCTTTGTAAATAGAATTTTAGAATAAAGTTTTTATTAAATGAAAGCGTTGTTCTGTTGTTCTGGGTTTAATTAGGAAGCTTTCTTAAACCAAACAAATCTAACTTGTGTAGGAATCCTTCACGGCTCAGACAAAAATTGGTGACCCCGACGTGATCTTAATAGCTACTTGTGTAACATAAGTAGTGCTATATCACGCACCACAAGCAGTCCAGACTCTCTTTTGGCATGCATTTGAGAGTTCAATAGTCAAATCTCGCTTTCTTAAGAAGCTGCTTCGTGCCAACTTACAGCCGAAGGATAAATCAAGGCATACTTCTGGAGCTTACCTTGTGTCAACAGGCGACACAGTGGCCAACAGCACCCGGATTTCATTGCAGCTCCAGCACGTTGAAGCAATTACTACATAAGTAGTATACTGTGTCACGCAGTAGCACCTTCTTGCAGTCGACATTCCCTTTGGCATTCCAGAGTTCAGCAGTCGCTTTTTAAGAAGCTAGATCTTCCGTTGTGGCTACTTATAGCAAAAGAGTACATCAAGAAATAGCTCAGGACCTCACTTTGTGGCCACAGGCGACACAATAGCCAGCAGTATCCGGATTCCGCTTGCATCCATAAGCAACCACAATCAGCTCACCAGTCTACGATTCACACGATAAGTTTGTTTTGTGTGCCAAATGACAGATATTGCAGCACTCGCGTCAGCTCAATCAGAGCTTGGCCGTGCCATCAACCAACTCTTCGATAACTTTAAAAAGCAGAGGATTGAGGGGAGGACCAAGAAAGGAACTTTGAAGTACTAGACATCCCTGAACGAATTCATCATTCAATTCAATAAAAGGCATCAAGAGCTAGAATGCATCAATCAAGTACATCCAGATCATGCGTACTTCACACAAGCATACCATACACAAGTCCAAGAAATCTGCAAGGACTTCCTCGGTAAAATAGACGAGAGAGTGAGGGAGTGTCCCGCGGAGGCATCACAGTCAAGTGCACCAGCGACCACACTCACTGACGCTAATCAAGATGACTCAGCCAAGACTCTAAGGATGCACGCCGCAACAATAAAGGTGTTGGACAGATTGATAAACTCAATTAGAGAAGAGTTTAATGCACCTCGTTCAAGGGCTTACTATAATCAGAAGCTTAAGTCGATCAATGACTACTGGGTTCAAATAACTTGCATCCATCAAGAAGTAATAGCAGAATTGCTCGACTCTACGAAGGCACAAGAAGAATATAGAAGCATTGAAGATAAGTATCAAAACCTGGCGATTGAACTACTGGAAAGACTAGATGAACAATCCATAACGTGTAGTAATAGCATGAATGTAAAGCTTCCTAAGATAGCTCTTCCGAACTTCGATGGGACGAATACACAATGGAAACCATTTATGGATCTTTTAACTCAGCTAATACATCATCAGTCTATAAGCGCAGCAGAAAAAATGTACTACCTGAAAGCTCATCTTACCGGTGAAGCAAGCCGGTTGATAAGACATCTACAAGCCACGGAACAAAACTACACCGTGGCTTGGAAGATACTGACAGACAGGTACAATAACTCTAGAAGTATAATAACTGCACTTCTATATGAACTGCTGTCACAAAGTACGTTGACAGTTGAATCTGGAACTGGAATAAAGCAGATCCATGATATCAGTAAAGAATGTCTTCTATCACTGCAGAACATGGGGTTTAAGATCAAAGAATGGAATGCCATATTGATCCATATATTACTTCAGAAGCTAGACAAAGAATGCCGGAAATTGTACGAACAACCTCTCCAGCGTCCTCGTAAAATCCAAAACGTAGAAGACTTCTTCAAGTTCTTAGAATCCAGATTTCAGATGCCGGAGGCAATGCACACGAAAGACGAGCGCAAAAAGCCTGTTACATTTGTGACATCAACGCCAAGAACCCAGTGTCCCGTCTGTAAAGCAGAGCATAAAATTTACAGATGCAACAAGTTTCTGAATTCATCACTCGACAATAAGTTCCAGCTAGTGAAGCAATTCAAACTATGCCCTAACTGCCTGAAACCTGCATATCAGATTCAAGGATATACTTCAGGAAATTGCACATATTGCAGGGGCCGACACAACAGTGTGCTTCACAATTCATGCCGCGACAAGCAAGAGACCGCCAAGCCCAATCATACAATACGACAGAATAACACGACACTGCAGTCAATTACTCCTTCAAAATTAATACAGCAAACTTCGAACAAAGCTACCACCAGTCTTAAAGCATCAGCCAAATCACAAGTCTTACTGGCAACAGCTGTAGTGGACATCGTCAATGCAACAGGAGCTCTGGTGCCATGTCGAATACTACTTGATTCGGCGTCTCAATTACATTTTATGCGGGACAGTTTTGTTCAACTGCTGGGTTTAAAGATACACAAAATTAGTATTCCGATTATTGGCATCGGTGGACACGAAACCATTGCCAAACACGAGACTAAATTAGCCTTACGCTCTAGAGCAAATGATTTTACAACAACACTTGCAGCTGTTGTACTGCCGAAGATCAGCGACTATCAGCCAGCAACATATGTGTGTACCTCAAGCTGGGAAATTCCAGCCAACATCCAGTTGGCAGATCTCGATTTCTATCAGCCTCAAGCAATCGACATGCTGATAGGAGCTGACTTGTATTATGATCTCTTACAAGGTGGCCAGATTAGAGTTTCCAACAAACTGCCTCTCCTACAAAACACCCGCTTGGGCTGGATTGTAGCAGGGAGAATACCAAATACGTCGTCCATCAGTCGCTTCCAATGCAGTATTGTAACTCAGCCTTCAGTGGCATCTCTAGAGAAACAATTAGTCAAATTTTGGGAATTAGACCAACGTGATGCATCATCAAACCGGATGAAAAAAGGAAGAATACGAATGCGAGCAGCACTTTCAAGAGACATTTCAACGTTCTCCATCAGGTCAGCACATTGTCCAGCTACCATTTCGCGAGCCACCACACAAGTTGGGATCCTCAATTGAGATGGCAACGAAACGATTCTATTGTCTAGAACGTACTCAGAAAAAAACCACCTCGTAAAATTATAAACAAAAAATGTAAAACAATAAAGACATTTCTACACTAATGACAAAGTTAAATTAACATGACAACCCTATGCTTTAATATGGCAATGCTTAAATATATATTGGAATAATATAAAATTAACATTAGTTCCACTTAAAAATGTAATAACGTTCATAGTATATCGATGTTACATCAAATTTACATTGAGAAAAGTATATTCATAAGTTCACAATGTTAAATTCATATTTGTAGTAGTATATTGGGCCGATTCAATATAACCGATGTATGAAACTATAACTCATTAAATTTCATCGGAACACATGTAATTTACTGAGCCCTATATATATGATTTGAAATGTGCTACTTTATTTTAAAGATATGCAATGTAGAATTTACATGGTGCGGCGTTGTTTTGAACCGTAAAAAGTATGCATTGCACTTGAATCGGAACTGATTTAGTCACTCTAGTGTTGATAATTGCGGAGTAGGCGTGCATTGAAATCGAAGTTCGATAATTTCCGACTAGTATATACAATAATATATTTACAAAAGCGTGGTGTGGACAATTATCGCAGTTATTAAAATCTTTATTGCAAAGGATTTATGCAAGTAAAAAGTGCTGTTAGAATTTTATAGTTTTTATTATTTTTTGCGCTAATTAAAATGGGTGAAAATAACTTCCAAGAAACATCTAATAGTGTCTTTATAACATTGCCACCAGATATTTCTGTACCTGCTGTTGAAACGGTAACAAATTTCGACATTGATTTGTACAATTTGTTAATAGATTGGAAGCTAGAGGATTTATATACAACTCTCCAAGGTAAGCATAGTGATAAGATTTTATTAGTGCAATTTTTACTTGGTGTAAAAATGGCTAAAAGTAGTAATTGTTTACCAAGTTTTATAATGAGAAATTTGCATTCTTGCTTTCGGATGAGCGAGATCTTACTATATTATACAGGTTATTTCAGAGTAAACCAGCAATACTAAAGAGATTAATAGTAGAGAAATAAAACTAGGCGATGCAGTGTGATACCATTTTTTTTAACAGATTTATAATATACACCTCGTAGCTATAAAATAATTATTATCTTTGATACATTTACAATAATATTCGTGTCCCTCCCAATTACATACACAGTAAAAAATTCTTACAATATTTAAAGTTGGCAATTCAATGCCAACTGTAAATATTGTAAATTTACAACTCAACGAACCCATTAAATTTTAGTTTAAAAATACGTATAACATCTAAATCATTTCCCTTGCAACGCGTAAAAATATATTTGTTTTGTATTTATTTTAAATTACGGATGTAATTTTACATATCAGTGTGGAATAAATTTACAGGTGCGATGTAAAATTATATGAAAAATTTAATTGGTTTATCGAATAGAACGTAATTTTAAACACGAATGTGTAAACTATTTCCATGTGATCATGAAAAATAAATTTGTTTTGTATTTATTTTAAATTACGGCTGTGATTTTACATATCATTGTGGAATGAATTTACAGCTGAAATGCAAAATTACATAAAAAATTTAATTGTTTTATCGAATAGAACGTAATTTTAAACTCCAGTGTTCAAACGACTTCCATGCGAAAAATGAAAAATACATGTTAAGTGTGATTCGTTTCCCCTCAAAATGTAAAATTTTTCATTTTCAGTACCACGCTCTATACATTGTTCATGGTCCTTTCCAAGTTTATTTACGTATACAACATAATATTGGAACTATATAAATGGTTGTTTGTTCAAAGAGTTTGGATAAAATATAAGGTAAAAATGCCAGTTTTCTCACGGTTTATTTTACGTTTATTTTAAACAAAAAAGTCTAAGTAGAGAGTACATACTATTATAAATATAATTATATAAAATGATTAAGTTGTGAAAATAATAGTTTTCAGTTCTAGTAATAGATCCACATTTCAAGTTTTAATGCTACGAATAAAATATATTATTTCAAGTGAAAAATTATGATAATTATGATAAATATAGCTTCAAATCACAACTTAAAACTATTTTTTTATGTTGCAACTTTCTGCAGAAGTCGCATAACTTTAGCCATGGCTGTTATGTTCTTCTTTAAACCTCTTGAAGTCTCCGCATATATTTTAAAATAAAAACGTTGTATAAATTTGAAAGCCTGCGAAATTTCCTTTAGATATTGGATATTGCAGTTGAAATAAATTGCAAATGTCTGGAATAGCGCTTCCATGAAAGAAGTGGAAGTGGAGTTAATCAATTGAAGGTCCGCGAAGATATAATAAACAACTCCAACGTCTGTTTCAGCAAATGATTAAAAAGATATGTAAATAGTCATATTCGTACTAATAACTCTTTGATATTAAATATATTGAAGAGCTTAATTATAATTAACTATACTTAACCATCCTCATTGAGTATGGTTATACAACTTGTTTACTATACTTATAGTTAGGCATAGTCAATAAATTTCCGCAAACAAAATACTTATTGTATTGGTTATTAATAAGGAAGCCAAGTTTGAGGTATCCCATCTTAATCTTTCTATATTTCTGGAATTTAAAAAAAGTTCAAGTAGCTTGACGGTTTCTTGTATCAAACATTATGTTTATTCCAAAGTATTTTCAATACTATTTAGAGTTTGAAACCAAAAATAATAATATCATATAAATATATCATATAAAATCAACTTTAACCCTATATTTCCGCCTCACAGAGTCATTAAGATATTTGCTCAGAAACTTTAATAGCCGTGGACAATCACGATGCCTTCAAAGCTATGAAATCATACAGCTTTGAGTTAAGACTAGTGTCATATAAAGAGAGTAATAAAATAATTGAAAAGCAGGACCGTTTTAAAAATGCTGCCACAATTCCTTTTATGTTAAATTACGAACAAAAGTAAAGCTTCAAATTAAAATATTTTTGTAAACACATAAACCTTTTCTGCCGTTTTTCTTATTTGTATTGTTTTTAGTGACTCCAATTACTATTTATAAATATATTAGCTAAATGATCTACAGTTGCAATATATTCTTGTCTTAGGCTGTGTGTGAAATATATTATCTTTCATTTTCGGATATATATATATATATATAGTTTGTATCTTACATTCCAAAAACAATAAAATGATTGCAAAAGTAAGTCAAATAATTGTTTGGAAATCAGCAATTTTACTGCCATGATGATTTTGAAAATGCAATGTCGAAATAATAGCATTTCACTAAATCTCACCCCTTTTGAATATAACTCTTTCCTTTTTATACCCTAAATGAAATCTAAAGTGTATATTAAGTTTGTGATTTCGTTTGTAACACGTTGAAATAATGATGGTAGAGCAAAATGGATTTTACAAACATGCATAATATTAAAAGTTATTTTGATTTTTGCATGTCCGCCTGTCTGTCTGTCCGTCTGTGCGCACGATAACTCGAGAACGCGTTCACTTAGAAAGCTGAAATTTTGTACACGAACTTTAAAAAAGAAGTAAAATTACGTTCGAAAATGAGACAAACCGGGCAACATCTTCGTGGGGTTGCTATACAAAAATTTTGTTTTCCAGTATATTTGGACACTGCCTGAAAACATAGAAAGATGAAATTTGATACAGGGTGTTTTTATAATAATAGCAACAACAAAAATTCGAAAATGAACTAAGTCGGATTTTAGGTTTTTTACGTATACTGTGAAGACGATCAGTTCTAGACATTTTTATTATACTAAAAACTTGTTTAGAATATGAAATCCTATAAAATTCGTTCTAATCATTTTTTCTGTCCGACGAACCGTTCTGGAACTAAATGTGAAAAACTACTTCAAAAATCAAAATTCCACAGATGGGTGACCATACGAAATTTCATACGCGCATTCATCTAGGTAGGTTTAAATAATATGAAACATTGGCAAACCACGGAAAAGGCCCTGGTGATTTAACTTCCTGGAATGTTGTACCGATCTTAAAGGAAAACATATATATATATTAACTTCAACAGATTATTATCATTTTACAATATTTTTAATACTTACAGGAAACTGTTTGAATATGTAGTTAATATCTTCATGCATATAAAAATTATTGCTTGAATATTCGTATCGCTGTTGCATATCTTCAATGCTTCGTTTAGTATTTTCGGCTTATTGTGAGCAAAATTCAAGATCCGTGCATTGTTTTCTTCATACAATGAAAAAAGATTTTCAGTACTTTTATCTGTCAGTTTTTCGAAGTGCTTTAGTATAATCGTTTTATGTAGAAGGAACGGCCAATCTTTTTTTATTTGCGAAATGGTTGGAATATCAGTGAAATTGTTAAGATATTTTCTTTGCTCAATATATGTAACTTCCATCATTGCCTTTATATCTTCAAACTCCTCCTTGGAAAAGGTGCGGTGGGAGCTTAAATCTAAAAGAGTTTTCTTTTTAATAAGCATAGATTGCTCAGATTCCCCATCTTCATATTTATTAGGCTGCCAATTAGAGCAACTCTTTTGAAAAGGCATGGAAGCTCTTCTCTTCCTTAAAGGTATTTCGGCAGATACCTGTCTAATCGATTTATGGGGACGATTCAAATAATTGTTCCGTTGAATAAATGTTGTAATAAGGGGTGAATTTTTAACAGCTATTGTATTCCGGATATTAGTGCAGAGAAACGACTTTGGATATTTAGTTGTAAGTTTCCAACAATTTCACGGAACACTTCCAGAGGAATATAGTGAGAGTATCCTCTCAGTTCATCTACGATTATATGAACAACAGTTTTAAAAATACAGCGTTTAGCTTTTGTCCATTTTCACATAAATCCATGACTGGTTTAGGTAGCTTCTCCCATGGTATTTTGAAATTAGCAAAAGCCTTTTCAGCTGCAGTTTTTACAAATGTATTTCCAGCAGTGGTAGCTGTAAGTGGTATACTTGCCACTGTTGTACTACTAATAATTGAAGATGAATCCGAACATCCAGAGTAGCAAGATTTTGTAGATTGTATGTGCTCCAGCTGACTATTATTGTGCACATCTGATCTACTTCCCTTCAATTCATCGTATATATAGTCAAGACAATTGGATACCACCTTCCAAGTTTCATGCTCCTCGAGCAGTAAAATAGGCTTATCTGAAAGATGTTCGAAGAGTTCATCCTCGTCAGTAATGCTACCATCAGACTCTAAAGCAAGTTGTTCTCCTTTTAATCCCTTGACGTTAGCTAAAAATTGGTAATTGTTTTAAAATGATTAATTCTTATTTTAAAATATATTGTGGTTAAGGGAATGAAAATTTTAGTACAAACTCAACCATAACAAATATAGCTTAATATAAGTTTATATACCTGCGCTAATAACGCTCTCCAGGGTTGGTTCACTAAGAATTAGTCTCTTTTCAGTCCGATTCAAATTCCAGATCTTGAACATTATTTTTTGAGACATTGCAACAGAAAAAGTGACTTCACGCAAAAGTAGAATTACTGGCAATTTTCTTTCAGTGAAGTAAGGCAACTTATATATAAGTTTATATAAACCACAAAGTGAAATTTAATGACAATAAATTTAGTATTAATATTTATGTGACAATGTATATACATTAGCTAATAGAACAGTATATCCCTAATTTTTAGTTTTGCACCTAGAATTATAGCATTTAAAAGTGTGAAGGCAAATTTAAAGAATATAATTGTTCTGAAGCAAGATCTGAAAAATAACTTTCAAAGGGAACGAGGCAAAGACAAAATTATTTCATGATTTTTGGTCTTAAAAACTCTACATGAAAGGCTTTTATCAACTAATCTATTGTAAGATATGTGCGAAGATTTTTCAAAATTTTCAACAGGCTCGTACACTCCCGTCTTGTAATTGTAAACCATTATAGCATATTTTCCTTGAAAGACAATTTCATTATAGTTTTCTGATATAAATATATTTTTAATTTGTATGAGTTTTATATATTGACGATTATCAATTTCAGCAATAACACAGTCATTCTCCTTGTAACAAGTTCCTTTAATATTAATGGACTTAGCCACAAATTTATAAGTACTGCAAAAAAAGTCATCAAAGATTCCTGGCACAAGTTTCTCTGCTGTGTCACAAATTACTTCTAAATGAAACCTATCAGCCAGTAGTGAGGCCTGTAAAAGTTGGTGTCGTTCAGAAAGTATCTTTGTAACATTAATAAAGTTTGTAGACTTTTTAATTATATCTTTAAAGTATTGGTGTTTATGCTCAAAGTGTAGAGTCCATAATTTTACAATAGGTCCAAATTCTTTTAATAAACTCGGATAGTGTACAAGGTAATGATGTTTAGGTAAAAACGATCGCCCTGGAAATGACAAACTTCTGTAATATAAGTAAGCATCTATATAGCAAGACAAACGGGATATTTGTAATTCTGAAATTTTTGGGGAAAGACATAACCGACTTATTTCCAGCAAATTTAGAAACATATTCCATATATCGGAATTTAAATCAATGTTCATATTTTTCCACATAACTAATGGGAGTAATATTAAGGAATATAAGTTTTCATAAGCAGTACCTGGCATTTTCTACATACTCCGTTTTAGAAATGGTAAACATAAATTCTTTTTCATTTGCCGTGAAATTGTTTTATATTTAATGTTAAGAAAATCATAAGTAACAATTTTTCTTTCAACCAACGTATGAATAACTAGGTAAAGATCAAGTTTAACTATTCCCTCTAACAAATCATGAGCTACGCACGGAGGAAGACCAGGACTACAAACGTTATAATACTGTAGTTTATTTAATGGGGAGTTCGCTTTTATTCCATGGATAAATTTCTTGTCAGGATCAGAGTAAAGTGAGTCTAAAGCAGCTTTATAATTATGAGGTGTTCGTACACTACAAATCGACAACTCATTGTTTTTAAGATTATCTTTCGTAAACAAACAATATCTGCACACAAATTCAGAGTTGTGAAAGTTCTCCGAAAATCCACCTATTTGATGGCTCCCTAACTTATCTCCTAATACTGCCACTAGAGACCCCCTACTTTTAGTACTTTTTCCCAAGATGTCAAGAGAAATTCCTTCTTGTTCTAAAGTACATAGGTCATTAACAACTTTCTTTGTTTTTATACCAAAATATTTGACAAAAGATTGTTTACATAGTAGAACTAGTTGTAAGTTAAGGATTTCAGAACGATAAAAGGAGTATAAATTACCCAACGATAGGTAAACTCCAAGTAAAGAGTGCTTTCCTTTAGAAGAACCAAGAGGATTACACACTTCGAATGCATCTTGGTACAAAATTATTTCATTTTTTTTTATCACCACTTTGAAAAAATGGATTTCTTTTATAAACCTCACCATCTTTATAATCATTAAGCACATTTGAATCTTTTAATTCTGGTATCAAAAATTGTCTTTGTGCATTCTTTTCCAAAAGAAGCGATTCTAATGTTTCTAAAATTGGAACATAATGGTAGCTACATTCCTTATGAATATTATTTCTTCCCAAACAAATCTCTTGTGGCTCAATATATAAAAAATTTTCTTTAAAGTACTGTATTCTTTTATAAGAAGTACTTAATTTCTCCACTGTCTGAATAATATTCGAGCTTAGGAGTTCATTTAGTAGAGCTGATTCGATATGACTGCAATTATTATTAACACAAAATTTAAGTATCTTTTTCTTTAAAAAAATAAGATTGCTTTCATCAAAGGATTTCAGCTCATACATGATGTGCTGAATTATTTCTTCGGAAACACCGTACTTAGCTTTTAATTTTAGAAAAAAATTAGGGATATTTTCACAATTATTACTTGATAAGTTTTCATCACCGATATCAATTTCATTACAAATATATTCAGGATAACTTTCGGGATCCAAATCCCAATTTGTATTTGAAAAAACCTTATGCTTCCGCAGCAAATGGCTTTGGAAGCTAGATTTTATTCGGAAAGTTTTTTTCACACTTTTCCAATGGAAAAATTACTAGCTCCTTCAATTCAAAATGTACAGACGCGTGACTTGTAATAATCTTTAAGGAGAAACAAATAAAGTTACATAAGCCCTGTTTACAAGCAAAAGAATGAGGGTAATCATTTATGTCGACTGTACAATAATTAAACCTATGACATCGAACGCAATGGGATTTAAAAGAGGAAAACTTTGAAAATACCATACCATAATTTTTGTCGGCACATTTAAAAATTCCATTTTCTTTAAATCGGTGCTGATATTGATGCCCATTATACCCTACTTCGTTATTAAATTCACCTCCACACTCTGCACATTTAAACATTTTTAAAATTAATTTTATAATATATAATATACGATTTGTTTAGAATTGATAACACCAATTGAACGAATGAATTAGAAACCGTTAGGCTAGATAAAATTAAAAATCATGTATATTATGTAATTATTTATCTATGACACTTCAAAAATCTTAAGCTATGTTCATGAAATTATTTAATGTAGATAAAACCAAAAATATTTTCTATGAAAACTATGAATTCTAACTAAAGAATAGTGCAGCGCGTAGATACCATTTGTGTAAAATTTTCTTAAATTTACGGGACTGTCTGAAAAAAAATGCATAAAGAAATCTTATATAAACGATAATATTTAAAAAAAAAGTAATAAAACAACAAACACAACCTCTGAACCAAATATAGAGATAGATAGAGATAATCACATTCCTTAAGCAACAAGCATTTGTAAAATGGATTATTATCAAAAATTAACGTTAACTCAAAAGACTTTCTAATTCTTCTAATGTCAACATAAGCAATCAAAGAAAAATACAACCACAGTCCAACTTTGCAAGAAAAACGAATAAAATTTCATTAAAAAAAATCTAAAAATCTGCATAAAATAAAGTCTATTACAGTGGACGTAGTATATGAACCGGTTTAATACATTACAGTATATTGCACTGGTGATTACAAATTGAGTTTTATTAAATAATCTTTACAAGTAGGAAACTTTTGACTTTTAAGAATAAATAACTAAGTGCCGCATGACTTGAATCATTGCAAAATTTCAAAATAGAACTCAATAAACGTGTCAAAGTTTCACAACTTTGTTGTTTTGTTAGAATTACAATAATCGGTTTTCAAAAGCTGTCCATTTATTTTAACCATTTAAAAACATTTTAAAGAACATTAAATTCGCAATCGTTATTTAGTGAACTGCACGAAATCAGAAGAACACATCTACAGAGGTACTCACATATCTTAAGTAACCAGCCCTTTTAAAACTGCTCTTTATCCAAAATAGAATTTAAAACGACACCTGTAATAACTCCTAAATGGCAACGTAATAAATAAATAAAAATTGGAAGCGCAGCCACATGCGAAACCTAATACAGTTTTGTAAAAAGAAAATCAAATACCTCTGAATTAAAGAAATTCCTCTATAATGGACCACAGTTCTTCAAAATCACCACTTTTAAAATTTTATCTTATCCCAAAAAATTTTTATCTCGACTTTATAACTCTTTCCCGCCAAAGAACCGAATGAAATTTAGAAGCGCAATACAATGCCACACGCTAAATCCTCGAAAGGAGATATTTCCTATAGGCACGAAACAAAAATTCTCACTAAAAGATGATGCAACGCGTGAAAGAAGTCGGTTCCAAATATTTATGCCTGTAATCTTGCGCTTGTACAGTAATATTCATAGAAATTTTACACATATACGAGATCGAATTTTACCACATAAATTGTAAAATCCCCACATCAATTGTAAAATCACATTCACACAACACAATTTCTAACTCTTCCATGGCAATGAAATAAATAAATAACAAGTGAAAAAGCTAGAATTGGTCTAAGACCAATTCTTATGATACCCTAGATGAATGCCCGTTTGAAATTGCGTATGGTCACCCATTTAACCAATTTTGGTTTTTTGCATTGGTTTCTCGCACATATTTCTAGAACGGCTCGTCGGCGAGAAAAAATGATTATAACCAATTTTATTGGATTTCTTATTCTGAAGAAGGTTTTAGTACAATAAAAATGTCTAGGACTGATCGTTTTCAAAGTATGTGTAAAAAACCAACATTATTATATGGCAACACCAAGAAGGGGTTGCCTGATTTAGCCCATTTTTGAAATTTAATTTGCTATTAGTATGAAAACACAGTGTACCAAATTTGAGTTTTCTATGTCAACGCGTTCTGAGGTAGTGTCCAAATATATCGTGGAAAACGAAATTTTTGTATAGCAACCCCACGAAGGAGTTGCCGGATTTGTCTCATTTTCTAACTCAGTTTTTCTTTCTTTTTTTTTAAAGTCCGTGTACAAAATTTCAGCTCTCTACGTATACGCGTTCTCGAGTTATCGTGCGCACGGACGGACAGACGGACATGCAAAAATCAAAATAACTTTTAATATTATGCGTGGGTGTCCAATTCATTTTGCTCTACCATCATTATTTCGAGGTGTTACAAACGGAATGACAAACTTAGTATACCCCTATAGATTTCATCTAGGGTATAAAAATTGGAAGCGCAGCCACATGCAAAACCTAATACAGTTTTGTAAAAAGAAAATCAAATACCTCTGAATTAAAGAAATTCCTCTATAATGGACCACAGTTCTTAAAAATCACCGCTTTTAAAATTTTATCTTATCCCAAAAAATGTTTATCTCGACTTTATAACTCTTTCCCGCCAAAGAACCGAATGAAATTTAGAAGCGCAATTCAATGCCACACGCTAAAACCTCGAAAGGAGATATTTCCTATAGGCACGAAACAAAAATTCTCACTAAAAGATGATGCAACGCGTGAAAGAAGTCGGTTCCAAATATTTATGCCTGTAATCTTGCGCTTGTATATTAATATTCATAGAAATTTTACACATATACGAGATCGAATTTGACCACATAAATTGTAAAATCCCCACATCAATTGTAAAATCACATTCACACAGCACAATTTCTAACTCTTCCATGGCAATGAAATAAATAAATAAAAATTGGAAGCGCAGCCACATGCAAAACCTAATACAGTTTTGTAAAAAGAAAATCAAATACCTCTGAATTAAAGAAATTCCTCTATAATGGACCACAGTTCTTAAAAATCACCACTTTTAAAATTTTATCTTATCCCAAAAAATTTTTATCTCGACTTTATAACTCTTTCCCGCCAAAGAACCGAATGAAATTTAGAAGCGCAATTCAATGCCACACGCTAAGACCACGAAAGGAGATATTTCCTATAGGCACGAAACAAAAATTCTCACTAAAAGATGATGCAACGCGTGAAAGAAGTCGGTTCCAAATATTTATGCCTGTAAACTTGCGCTTGTACAGTAATATTCATCGAAATTTTACACATATACGAGGACGAATTTTACCACATAAATTGTAAAATGCCCACATGTAGAATCACATTCATTTGTCTAAAACTTTGCTTAGTGGCTGTAAAATTCCAATAGATGTTGTAATATTACGCACTAAAATACATAATTTTGCACTCAAAATGTGTAAAAGTACATAAAGCACGCACTTTACACATTTCATATGTAATTTTCACACATTTGTTGAATTTCGCCAACGAAAAATTTAAAAATTACTATATTTTTAATGGTAAAATTCAAAATATTTTTTACTGTGTAGTTATAATGCTTAATAATTTTAAATATTGCAATCTTAGCCTTCTTTTTGCAAATGATCCGTTATTCTAGTTGTAAAACACGTCATCAACACATTGTTTTTGTACTGAAATTAAGAAGTTCAAAGTGACCGCTTTAAAATATTATATACGTACTTTTACCATTTTTAATTTTATTTTGATAAAAAGATAGGTACAAGCAAATAAATTTTCGATAGTACTATGCATGTTGATAACCTGCTTTACAATAAAAATAATGGTTAATTTAATAAAAGAAGGTGAAAATTTCAAAATTTCAAATTTGAAGCTTCATAACTCCGAAATGCGAAAGTATACGATGATTCTTGTAAATGCTTTGGAGTGGACCAAAGGGTTTCTATGTGACGACGTATTAGGGTGAGTCATTTAATATAAAACAATACCACAATGTTTATCTACCTCCAACGTCATTAAGGTGGCCCCCCTCCTGGTGTATACAAGTTTGTCTTTCTATACCTGGACGGCTACTGCCAATTTGTTCCATATTACCTTATAAAAAGATAATATTAGTGAACAATTTCGTCTTCCAATACCATGCTTCTAAAACGGTAATTATTCTAGCAATGCATTTAGCAGAAAGTTTTTAAATATTTACAATATTCCTTTCATGCAAATCTTCAGGAGCTGATATATCGTTTGACACTTTAAAATACCTTTCAAAAGAGGATATAAAAGATGCAATCAAAAGCATTGGTCTCCGCGCAAATTTTCGCGAAAAACTATTCGTTTGGAGAAAAGAAAAGGTAGTTATTTTTTAAGTCTGATTGAAAAACGGAATTCAACTCAAAACATGCATTTTTTAGTATGGCATCAATTATGAAACATTCTCTGCAGATTCCAAGGTCATCTCCTGGCTTAAATCACTTAACAGTCAATCATCTGTTGCGCTGTCATCTTTAAGTACACCGGAGGAAAAATCTAACTACACCCTAGTAAGCTTACACATTTATTACTATTATATATGTACTGTACATAGATTCGGAGGAGTGGTTTTTATTATGCTGCTCGATTCGCTTTCCGCTGCAGAGGAAAAGAAAAAAACAATTCAGTTTTAACTAAATACATTATAGATAAGAAAATATCCTTCCGAAACACAAAAGCACATAATTAACTTTTTAGGTATCGAAGAACCTACTAATCCGCTGTAAATTACAGGATTTATTTATTTAAAAGGGGAAAAGCGATACGGGATTTCTATTCCAAAAACGATGACTTGTTGGACTTTCACAGACAAGAACTAATATCTATTATATTAGAGGACGTAAACTAACTATAGTGGGTGTAAACTAAGTCCAAGCGGATTTCCGCCTTTGACCAAATAAATTAGTATTCTTTTTCCTAATGAATGCGAAGTATGTCTATAACATGTTAATTTCATACAAATTTTAACTTCAAACAATTTTTTTTATCAGGAATACTACTTTGTTCCTAGACAAGGAAAACGAAATCCAAGAGGAAAACTTTATGACAAGTATTCAAACATAAAAGCTAAGATTAAGAAGATATCTACACATTCACAATCAAAACCGGAGCCCGAAAATTCAGTCTGTTATACTGAAATTGACGAAAATATTTCAAAAGCGCTAAAAGCTTCACTTAGCAGAAATTACGATGATTGGGGAGAAGTAAAGGACAATTGGGAAAAAACTTTTCGCGTTCGGCAAAAGGAATTAAAAAATAAAACCCAAACCAATTCGGAATTTTTAAGCTCTTGGCCAAAATATAAAGATGCCAGAGGCTATGAACTGGTAAGAAATATCAAAATTTATCTAACTATTATTATTAAGTTAACTTTTGCAGATAACTATTGATTTTCACTTGCTTTACCCAGACAAAGAGTACTCACTCTTAGGTAGATGGGATGATTTTAAGAAGAAAATTAATTCTTACTACGACGTACACTTACAGGATAAATCTAGCAAAGAAAGATTCATGGCTACACAAAAATTGACGAATTTAGGTAATTTTTACAAATATTAATAGCGTATTGGAAAATGATTTTATATCTTTTGATGGCAGATTCTATTGATTACATTTATACATTATTGTTAAATGCAGTCATACATCCAACAGCTCGTTTTGACGAATCAGATGGGAAAAGACGATAGGTAACAATAAATGATGCACAAGAAAGCTTTGCTGTACACTTAGTTAGTATTAATAATTATCACAACACAATTGGTAAGCTCACTGCGAAGAATTACAAGACTGGCCTTACTATTCAGCCTTTCATTATTGTAACTGGTCCTGACATTTTTCAATTTGAGCACATACTTTGACGGTACTTTGTACAAGTTAAACTCGTTCCTAGAATGTGTTGATATATGTTTCAAAATTTTTCAAACACTTATGTTAGAATATCCAGAAGTATGCCAAGGTCCATGGATCTTTATCCAAAAGTATTTTTACGAGATTGTGACAAAATTTGATATTAATATACCATCGGTAGCAGCCCTAATTAATTTCTTACAAAAGATCGGTAAATAGACAGAATTTTATTTTAACAAGTTATCTATTTTTTTTAAAGTATTTGAGAATTAATTTTTATTCACATATAAACGGAAACTAAACTAAACTAAAGTACTGTTAATTCGAAGAGAATAGTCGACGCATTAGATTTTTAAATAAAAAGAATATTCAGCGTTATTGAAAATTAAATTAAGTAAGATAAGAAAATATGTCATTTAAGTGAAAAAATATATTGTTTTCTTTGAATACTAATTTTTATGATTTGTAACTGCAAAAAATATCTTGGAAAAAATTTAGCTTTTTACATAGAAAGAAGTTTTCACTGTTAAATATAATGTATTACTGTTTTATGTGCGTCGAAAAGTTTTCTTTTGGAATTGAATTAACAGATCATTTTAAGTACTTTCATTGCTTGTCACCTAAATCAAATATAAAGTGCATGCAAAATAATTGCAATCAACTTTTTTCCAATGTAAAATCCTTTCGCTCGCATTTGGAGGTTGTTCATAAAGCGAATGTTAAATTACCAGAAATCGAACAAGATATATCCTCTGAAGTTTCCACAAATTTGTTATATGGCGAAGTAACGACATCGCGCTGTGAAGAGATTAGAAATGAAAGCACATTTGAAATGTCTTTAGAGAATTTGAAAAGGAAAGCTCTTAAGCTATCTCTGAGTTTATATTCTGAATCTTTTATGCCTCGAAAAGAAGCTCTAAAGATCCAAAATCTCGTAAGCGATATGTTTTCCTTTTTCGGAATAATCTTAGAAGAAAATTTGAAGAACAAAGAAATTTCAAATGACTTAGGGACGATTTTGGAGTTCTGCAAAAAACCCCTTTCATGAAATAAGAAGCGAGCATCGTTTTTTTAATATTCTTGAAAAGGATAATCTGTATCATAAACCTAAGATTTTTATTATTAATGAAAGTATTGGAGAGAAGGTTCTTAAAAGAAATCCTACATTATCGAATTGCATTAATAATATATATATTATGCCGCTAGCATTTCAATTAAAAAAATTGCCGGGTGTATTAAAAGCAACACTTGAAAATACTGAATATTATATAAAAGAAAATAAACTTAATAATTTTGTGTGTGGAGAGATATTTAAGAAAAAAATTTCAAACTTGCCATATCAGTATATTATACCTTTTTTCCTCTATTTCGATGACAACAATCCTCTTGGAAGCCATACAACACCAATATGTGCATCGTATTATATATTTCCTTCTGTTCCGCAATATATTCTCTCTAAGATGGACTTCACTTTTGTTACTGCTTTCATTAAATCTGAATTCATAAAATCTTTTGGAAATGAGGCTTGTTATTTTCATCTTATTTAGGAACTTATAGTCTTGGAAGAGGAAGGTATAAATATAATAACATCTGAGGGAACTTTTAGAATTCACTTTGTTTTAGGATTGATCCTAAGTGACAACTTAGGTTTAAATAGTATTTTAGGTTTTGTGAAATCTTTTAAAGCTAAAAGATTTTGCCGTTTATGCACAAAAGAAAATAATCTAATCAAAAGTGATACTACAGAAGACCTCTCAGTTTTAAGGAGTGCCGAGAACTATGAAGCAGATTTGATAAAGAATGATTTTAAAGAAACAGGAATAATAATTGCATTTTTAATCTCATTAAAAGTTTCCATGTCACAGATAATTATGCTCTGGATATGATGCAAGATATTCTTGAAGGTGTCTGCATTTATGATGTTTGCAATATATTATTGTCCTTAATCGATGGAAACATTATAAATTTAGATACCATAAACAGTAGAAAAAGATTTTTCGCCTACGGTGAAACCGAAATTGGTAATATTTCTCCACCAATAACCCTATGTAGATTAAAATCTAATAATCTGAAAATGACTGCGGAGGAAATGTGGACATTTACATATTTCCTTCCCTTAATATTAGGAGATTTAATACCCAAAAGTAATCCTCCATGGAATCTTCTTTGTACTTTGATTCAGATTATAGATATGATTCTACAACCGAGCTTTTCTGAAGAAGACTTATTAGTAATTCAAAAACTTGTAAGAACTCATCATTCCTTAAATGTTTTTTTATATGGCGCTACTCTGAAACCAAAACATCATTTATTAACACATTACGCGACAGCCATTAAAAAATGTGGTCCTATAAAATATATCTGGAGTATGATGTTTGAAACAAATCATAGGGAATACAAGATCTACTGTAATTCAATTACTTCAAGAAAGAATACTGCCCACACGTTAAGTATGAAAGCATCTATAAAATTTCTTGCGTTTCTTTCTCAATACGAAAGAGGCTTTGGGAGTGAATTGTCCTACGACACATTCAAAGAAATTACTTATACTGAAATTTACTGCTTTGACCAAATTATTATTGATCACGAAAAAAACTTTACATTAATTAAATTATTGAATTGTATTACCTATAAAGGCCGACTCTACAAAGAAAATATTCATCTCTCGATTGCGAACAAATCTCAAACAAAAATATATAAAATTAAACATTTCTTTATAAATGGAGACAATGAAGTTTATACATTAGTTTATGAAATAGAAGTAAAGCTTTTCCATGCTCACTTTCAGTCTTTTGAAACAGGAAATATTTCTACCGTTTTATATGTGAAAAAACTAAGTGATTTTACTAGTCCTCCGCTTCATATATACTTAGTAAATAATGGTAAGATGTATGTAAGGAATAATATGTTTTAACATAAAAAATAGTTCATTGAATCTTTCCTGAAGAAGAAGAGTATTTTTTCTATTAAAATTTAAAATTTTTAAAAAATTTTTTTAAAATTTTTCCAGTGCTTGATAGTATGCCTAGCGACCTTCACCGTACATATCCCTAGATGTATCTAGAGCACTATGCATAGTGGGGACCGTTGGTTGGCGAAGTATTGTGCAATCAGATAGTGCACTACTTTCCAACATTGCATGGTGGTAGTTTATCCACCGTGGTTTCTCTGTATCTTACTGATGCGTTTCACCAATGCCGGTTATGGATGTTTGCTATTTATATTTTAGGTTTATATTTGTTAATCCTTAGGCCTTGCTATGCTCGAACAAGGCTCTGTTGTTCCTTAATATTGATCAAATCTAGATTCAATGTTAGGCCGCAGAGATGTAATTTTATATATATATATAAAATCCTTAGAATTCCTAAACAACTTCAAAAGTCTTCAAAATTTCAAATATTTCAAAAACCTTTGATGCTGTGTGTTTCTTGTTATTCTGTTGTTTATCTCGTCTGTTGTTTGTCTCAAGGCATGGTGTTGTTTATACTAAGTTGTTATTGTTATTTCACTTGACTGTTCTAATGTCTGTGTTTGTTAGTGTTTTGTGAATCGGTAAGTGATGTGGATTATCCTTTGTTATGGATGCTTTGGAGCATGACTGTGTGTTCGTCTAGTGTTGATGTGTTCATTTTGTGGGTGAGTATGTTTGCTATGTAGGTTGCTTGCTAACAAATAGATATATTTTATAAGATCAGTTCATGTGTTTTAATTACATTAATAAATTATAGTTAAATTATTTGCGTGGTTTTCTACTTGTTAAATTATTTGCGTGGTTTTCTACTTGTTTTTTCTTCTCTCTTCTTAATCATATTATGTTCAGTGTGCATTCAGTTATGCTATATTGCTTAGGAAATTTGTCGTTATTATTGTTTTCATTGTTTTATGATCTTGCATTTAGAATTTTTTTTGACTTTTTTGTGTGTGTTAAGTTCATCTTCGTTACGTCCCGATAAATGTAGCGATAATGGCACTTAACATGAGTGGGCCTTTGCAATATTTGACATTATAGCCTCCGCCGATTTTATCCCTAATCTTGCAATATTTTATATTGCATTTTTGCCATGTAGGCTGCTTAATTGGCTTTACCGAAACGTTTTCTGCTCTAGCCACAGAGCGTCATCAGCGGTTTTAGATATTTAATGAGTACGTGATTACTCTCTATTTTGTGTTAAGTGCACGAAATTCTATATATCTCCGTCGAATATTATTATTCTTTACATATATATATGTCTATATATTATACTTTCTTTCAGCTTTTGCGCTTAGTAACTGCTGAATACTAAATAAGTAGAGAGGTTTTGGGTCTAAATATTAACTTATCAATTATTTCATTATTTTGTTCTTCTTAACACTGGGTCACTCCTGTTTGGAGCCCAAGAAACCAAAAGGTTCAAAAGGTTCAAACCTCCAATAAAATCCCAACATCTTAAAAACCTTTTTAAATATTACAATTTTTTTAAATTTTTTTTTTTTAAATACATGTCTAAGCGTGTGGTTAGCACCCTTTTTTGCTACTATCTATGTGCATCGCTTTCATTCAGATTTTCTAAAAAATCTTTTCAGATAATCCCTAAGAGATCTCCAGAAATACCTACAAACCCTTGGAAAATCTTCGATAAATCTCATCTTAACTTATAAGTTGAACGCCTCAGTCAAATTCTGCTTTATTATGCTGTGCGGGGGTTCTATATTATATATGCGCGCGTGTAACCTCATCCTTCTTTTTAGTTTGTTGAAGCTCATTGCGTTTTACCTCAATGATTTATATTTATGGGTAGAAGAAGATGTCTCTAAGTGAACCCACGGTATAGAGATACAAGGCATTCTCATTATGAACCACGTTCCGCCATTTTGTGTCCGATTGCATAGGAAAGTCAGGTACAGAAAACACAATATTCTTACTCATTTCTTTGTCTTTTCAATAGAAATGTATACGGTCTAAGGTGAAACACGTCACAACTGTAGTGTTAAGAAAATTTTTATTCCCAATGAGAATGTCTTGCATTGCTTACGCCTTGATGTGAATCCATTCTAAATTTTTTACTTTTTGTTTTTTATATTCTTCAAGCTGTTGACAGATTTGTGTTGTGTCCTGCTTAGGATCAGTTCGTGCGTTTGTCTCGCTGCTTTATTTTATTTTCCCTAGTTTCATTCTATTTGATTATTTCTTACAGTTCGTTGAGTGTTTATTGGGATTCTTAAAAATAAATAAATCTGCTGTAACTTCCTATTGTTGGTTGCCGGTTGCCGTATGGGAGTTCTAATTCTAATGGTCCTTTAAATAAATGTGCTTGCTTATATTATTGGATGCATTGCTTAAAATCTTTATAAACTCTCAAGAAATACCCAAATTTCTAAAAACCCCAAAAAATCTTAAAATTTTTTTTATTTTTTAAAAATACTTTTCTAAAAAATCTCAAAAATTCATAATTTCAAAACTTTAATTTATTTGCTTCTATTATTGGATGTAATATATTTTGTATTTCTTTATTTCAGGTAATTGTGCGTTGATTCATCCTATGCGCTGTAGATACTGTGGATTTGCTCAATTGATCTCATTTACACATTACATACGTTTGGTGATTGCTGCATGTCTACCATGCTAAGCTTGTAGAACTTTAATATTTATACCTAGGTTTATTTTTATTATTTGTTTATATTCCCTTAATAAAAATTCTTATTAACTTATAAACCACTTTTAGTTACAACTTCCATAAATTGTGGATAAGTTCTATCTTTGCGCGTTATTTGGGTTATTTTGTAGTCGTCGTGGTTTGCGTGTTCTAAATTGTCTCTAGTTATCTTAATATTAAATCTAACAGTCTTACCTTTGACGTTCTGTGATTTCTTGCTCTTAGTTCCTTTTTAATTTTTGGGGGGTGCTTTGTTGCTTTAAGTAGTGGTGCTGCCTCTCTTAGTTAGTTGTGTGGTCCATTTTCTGTTGCTGGCCAGTTGATTCGGTGTTCAAATCCCTTATGGTTGATAGCTCCTTGCTTGGATGTACTTTTCAATCTATAAAATTCACATATGTGTATCGTTCCATATTGTTCGGTATGGGAACCGAAAGTTTAATTAACGCTTACCACTTGTGGGGGCGTCGGTGTAATGCTAGAAGTACGCTTACCACTGGTGGGGGCGTAGCAAAGCTCTAAAAAAAGTAACTACTGTTTTGCGTATAATGAAAAAACTCTACTTTATTCCAAAACATCGATCAATTTATACATATTAATTGCTTACGCCTAAATATTATTATTTTCCATTTTATTTTAAGCAAAGGTGAACGACTTTGCTTTACATGCATTTATTGCTGTACAGTCGAATAACATTGCGCTAGTTGCAGTATTGCGCGTGTTGCATTTTCATGCGGATTATTTTTTGTGGAATGCAGCAATGGTATGCAGAATTAATGATTGGTATGTTGTGGGGTCATTGTATGTTATGATCGTCTGATCACATACATTATTTATAAATTTAAAAAAAAAATTTACAAATTTATAATCCTTTACCTTTTTTATTTTTATTTATTATTTATTTCCTTCTTTATTTTTAAATTAATATGCGTAATTGATGTTAATTTTAATTCGAATGCTGCTTCAATTTTCTTACCGCTTGCCTGCTGCTATTTTTCAGTCTCTCATTTTTGTGACAAATTAATTAATTCAGTTTTTTGTGGGGCCGCCTCCTGTTTATGGATTATTATTGTAAAATTTAGTACATTGATGTGGTATTGCTTTGTTCAGTATCTCTACTCGCTTGTATATGTTTTTTATATCTATATCTTGTTTTGTAATATTTCCTTTAGTTACTTCCGTGGATAGCATACTTCATGGAAGTTATTTCCATGTCCTTCTGCTCACTATGGTGGATCCTCCTTGTGTTCTGCTATTCCTGAAATGCTTCGTCGTCTGTTCCACATTTAGGCTGATGATGGTTCCTTGTCTGTTGCCATCATTGCTGGCAATCTATGCTGTTATGTATTTGGCGGAGAATTTTTGTTTGCGGAATCGTAGTCATTTGGTTAAGATAATTTTTTTTTAATAATTTTGTTAGGAAAGGTATGACAATTTTATTACGGTTCGGAAGATAAGAAAGCAAGCTTAAGATTAACACAACGCCATTTTTCTGTATGAATATTAGTTTAGGTTGGAGAAGCTATTCAAATCAAACTTTTGTCACTTTTTCATAAGAACACTGCAAATATTTTAGAATGTAAGGACTACGTTGGGCCTTGCATGTGGTAGGGAGGTAGTCTGTTTCATGGCTTGTGAAGTATTCTCGAAGGTTTTGGCTGTTCCATTATTATTATTTATGTCTCTCTTGTATATTGTGGTTTCGCTTCCATGGTACTGGATTTTTACAAATTTCTTGTCTAACAGTTGGGCCTTTCTACTATTTTTCTCTACTTCCTGGCTTTCATTGTTGCTTCTTTCATTTCGGGCGGTGTTTATTACTTCAGATTCAAATCTTTCGTTAATTTGGCATTGGATCGAAAATATTTTTCTAACTGTAGCCATTATAATATCTTTCTTGTCTTCTGCGTGTTTGCCTTTTTTAATGGCTTTTAGGAAGTTTGCTTGATTTAGTGCTCGCGGGTAGTTGTTGTCTCTGAGCTCGTCCCTTAGTGTTCACATGATTTCTTCAATGTATTTACTTTCCGTAATCGTAAGGGTATAATTGATTCTCTCTATTTCTTATACCATTTTGTCAGGAATGCTTCGTCAGTTCTTTGGAACGTTATGTCCAAGTAGTTTATGAAACCTCCTTCTTTCTCTTTCTCTATGGTGAGTTGCATGCGCAATTCTTCTTCAAACAATTCCTTGATCTGTGTAATGTTATCCTCCTTCGCATATAATAGGAAATCGTCTACATATATCCTCAATATCTTTACCCCAAGTCCTATTAGTTTGGTGTATATTTTATTGATTGCTAAGTCTATATATAGATTGGCATATTTTGTGGAGGTTTTACCTCCCATTGGGGCTCCCTTCTTTTGGATAAATATACGATCATTGACTCTGAAATAATTTGCCTGTTTGATATCAAAATCGATAAGTTCTTGTAGGCTGTTTATGTTGTAAGTTCCGTTCATCTCAGATCCTATAATTGTTCTAATGCTGCATTTTAAACTGTCCAAATCAACGTTATTGAACATGTCCGTTATGTCCAGACTGAACAGGACATACCCTTCTGCAATCTTTGTATTCTTTATTTCTGTGATCAGTTTAAGTATGTTCTTGACATTCAGATCGATCTTCAGGCATTTCAAATCTCTCATTTTATCCAGGGCTTCATTAATGTGTTTCCCTAGCGGTGTATTTATCGATCCTGTTTTTGCCACTATTGGTCTCATCTGAAGTTCTGCCTTATGGATCTTAATTACTGGATGGAGTATGCTAATCTCATTCTGATAGTTATTAAGCTCAGCTAGCATCCTGGCTTCCTTCCTTTTCTGATGTATTGAGTTTTCTGGATCTTTTCTGACATGTAGACCTTGTTCTGTTATTGCTTGGAGTCTCCATTCGTAGGAGTTTTCTAGAGTTTTTTGTAGTTTCGCAACGTCCTTGTTCCTTATTGCATTGTATATGCCTTTCTGTATTCCTTGATCAATCATTTTGTGTAGTAATTCGTCATGTAGGTTCTTGTACAGTTCTACCGTTACTTTCCCTTTATCCGCTTCCATTAGGATGATGTCTTTCCTTTTGCTTAGGAGCGTTCTTAACTTGTTTAAGGTAGCTGTTAATTTCTGTTCAATTTTGGATGGTTTTTCTCTATTGTTTACTTTCGTGTATTTATTTACTGCTTTCGCTAGTGCCCTTGTTTTGTTTCCATATTGCATTGGTTCTTTCTCTTCGACCTCATCTGCTACTCTATGTATTTAGTGTGTCTATAAGGTCTAATTGGTTCGGTTTGGTGCTTGGCATAATGGATTTAGGGCCATAAGAGAGCAACGCTCTTATGTCCAGACCTGGCTCGCAGTTGGTGAGGTTCTTGAAGCCTCCTGTTACTCCCCGGAGGGTCATCGTTACCTTATTTTGAACTGTTGCCTGAGGATAGTTATAATCTTAGTTCTGCTTGGTACTATCTGTTTTGAGTTGTAGTTTTGTCGTTCTTCCGTGTATATGCTGTATGGTGTAGGTGCTTTGAGTGCTGTTTGTGTTTATGTTTTTGTTATGCTGTGTTTTGTTCTTGTGTTAGATTATAAGCTTGGTTGATATCTCTGGCAGTTTATTTGTAATTATTCTCCAGATTTTATTTGTATATGTTTGCTTGGCTATTATTTTCAAGGTTTTCCGCCCTGTTCGTCCATCCAGTGCCCCAGGTTGGTGTTCATGTTATTTTGAAATTAATCGTGTTTTGGGCTCTATGGCCCGCTCCATCTCCTTTGTGCCTACTTTAGCATTCGCCTTCAGATACTGTTCACCCCAGTGTTTAGTGTTGGCTAGTGTGGTTCGTGTATACCCTCCCAAGCACTCTATTGGAAAATGCAGTACTGTTTGGTGAGGTTCCGTGTTGTCTTCATGGGGTGGCCAATTGACTCCATGCTTTCTTCACGACTCCATATTCAGCCTCTGTACTCCGATACCGGTCTCTTCTAGGAGCTGACTTAGATTAAAATTTTTCCAGTGCATGATAGTATGTCTAGCGCCCTTCACCGTACATATCCCTAGATGTATCTAGAGCACTATGCATAGTGGGGACCGTTGGTTTGCGAAGTGTTGTGCAATCAGATGGTGCACTACTTTCCAAAATTGCATGGTGGTAGTTTATCCACCGTGGTTTCTCTGTATCTCACTGATGCGTTTCACCATTGCCGGTTATGGATGTTTGCTATTTATATTTTGGTTTATATTTGTTAATCCTTAGGCCTTGCTATGCTCGAACAAGGCTCTGTTGTTCCTTAATATTGATCAAATTAAAATTTTTAATTTAATTGATTGGTTGCAGTGCAAGACTTGATACAAAATATAACGGCCAAAAAAAAAAAACTAAATAAATTTCTTGCACTTGGGTTTGAAATATAACGGTATACTTGCATTTTTTTTTTGTTAATAGTATAATTTGAGTTTCTCTTTGTTATAAACGTTTGTTATAGAAAGACAATTTTATATTTTTAAATGTAACGGTTTCGGTTGAAATTTGTTTGCTTGGGACTGAGTATTTTAATTTACACGTAACAGAACATGATTGTATGCAACTTTAAATGGATGGGTGATGCTCTGCTGGAAACTATGTTATGTGACGAATGAATATATATTGGTTTTTTTTTTTTTTATAAGAAAACCAATAGGAAATTTTAATTATCTATATTGATGCAATTTCCTTTTCTTGTATCGGCATGATACAAATTTTGGCTATTGGTCTTTTTACAACGCCATTTTTTGTCTTTATATTGACTACGCGAACATATTTGTAAGCACCTGGGTGAACATCAATTATTCTACCTAATAGCCAGCGACATGCTACTAAATTCGGCTCCTTGATTATGACTAAATCTCCTATTTTTGGATTTGAGATTGGAGTTTGCCATTTGGATCGATTTTGTAGAGAATTTAAATAATCGTTGGACCATTTGCGCCAAAACTGCTGTTGCAACAGTTGAAGATGTTTCCACCTCGTGAGAGATGAAACATTGTTTTCCATCACAGGTTCAGGTGGAAGTAGTAAGGAAGAACCGATTAAAAAATGTCCCGGCGTTAGAACATTGAGATCGTCTGGATCTTTTGTGATAGGACATAGAGGCCTGGAATATAAACAAGCTTAAATTTGTATCAAAATAGTTGCGAATTCTTCAAATGTCAATGAAGAATTCCCTAAAATTCGTTTTAGATGGTATTTGATTGATTTAACTCCAGCCTCCCATAATCCTCCAAAATGAGGTGCGGAAGGCGGGTTAAAGTGCCAACATATCCCTTCTTGAGCTAGTGTTTCTGCCATATGCTTGTTGGCTTGCAGTATAGCTGTTCTAAATACCCTTTGTAGGACTTTATCAGCTCCAACGAAATTAGAACCACAATCTGAAAAGATATCTGTGCTGAGTCCCCTTCTACTGGAGAAACGGCGAAAAGCTGATATAAAGGCTGCTGTGGATAAATCGGACCCAGCTTCCATATGAATGGCTTTGTTTGTTTGTTGAAAAGGTCTTGTTATGTTGACCCGGGGTGAGGGTAGATTACCCATAAGTTGATTTTTATTGGATGCGGATTGCTTAAAACACACGATGCATTTATGTAATACATGTTTAACAATTTTTCGTCCTTGTGGGATCCAAAATTCACTTCGAATGTTGGACAAAACCAATTGCGGGCCACCATGCAAAGTTTTATATGGAAATATTCAATTATCAAGATTGTTAATTTGCTTTCCTTTGGGAGAATAATTGGATGCTTTTGATTATAATGAATATTGGCATTTTTTAGTCGTCCTCCTACACGAATTAACCCGTCCTTATCTAAAAAGGGATTAAGAGATAATATTTTGCTTTTAGCTGGAAGTGCATTCCGTGCTTGCAAATATTGAATCTCAATACTGAAAAAGGCCTTCTGTGCTAATTTAATGAGCCGAATTTTTGCTTGAGACAGTTCCGTAGAACTAAGCATCTTTGGGTCCATTTGTTGTTCTTGAGTTAATTCTATACATGCGTTCCTGCATTTATGTAGGAACCTGATGCAATATGCGAATATACGTTGTAGTTTGGGAAAACTTGAGAATCTCTCGAACAAATCATTGATGTTTGAATGAGTTGTTGTACGATGAATTGCTCGTCTTTGTTCAGCCTCACTCTGATTAGCTAGAATTGGTTTTGCTCTAGGCCAATTTTCTTCACTGCTTTGCAACCAATGAGGTCCATGCCACCATAATTGATGGTCAATCAATGTTGAAGACTTAACTCCTCTTGAATTGCAGTCGGCTGGATTGTCAACAGACCTTACATGTTGCCATGCTTTAATGTTATTAGGCTTTGAATTTCCGAAATTCTATTAGCCACATATGTTTTATACTTGTTTGGGTGGCTACGTATCCAAGCTAATACAATAGAAGAATCTGTCCAAGCAAATGTAGGAACTTGTTCAAATTGTAGATCTACTTTGACTCGATTTATGAGTTGTGCTAATAATAATGCACCACACAATTCGAGACGTGGAAGCGAAACGGATTTGACGGGCGCCACTTTTGACTTTGCCATAAGTAAGTTAACATCCCATGATCATCCTGCGAGCCATAAGGCTTGCATCAAAATTTTAGCACTAATTACAATTGGAGATATCCAGCCAAGTGGATTGAAAAGCGTTGCGATTTCTGGGAGGACAGAACGCTTTATAGAGAGGCAGTCGAGTCTCTTTCTGTATTGTAGTGTGAAGCAATCAGGTCCTGGATACCAATGAATGCCTAAAGTTTTTACAGACTCATAGCTTGCTAGTCGCAATGGGAGTTGAACTTCTCTATAAGTTTTAGGAATCCTTGATAATAGATCCGAGGAATTGCTGACCCCATTTTCTCAAGTTAAACCCTCCTAGAGCTAACAAGATTGAGTAGTTGATCTTGTATCTTGAACGCTTCTTCCATTGTATCTGATCCTGTAAGAAGGTCATCGACATAGAAGTCTCGCAATATTATCCTTGCAGCTTCAGGATATTTGTCGGCTTCATCGAAGGCTAGCTGATTGAGCGTTTTTATTGCGAGATATGGGGCCGGCGTGGTGCCAAAGGTTACGGTGGTTAATTTGTAATCTTGAATAGGCTCGTTCTGATTATTTCTCCAAACTATTCTTTGATAGTTTTGATCTGGAACTTGAACCTTTATCATTCTATACATTTTTTCTATGTCAGCCGACATAGCGAATTTTTACTTTCGCCATTTGAGAATGATGGAAAAGAGTTCAGGACTGCAGTACTGGACCAGTATGCAGCTATTCGTTTACACTTTTTCCATTAGTTTGTTTTTGCCGAAGCATCAAGACGACGCGAACCTTTGTAGTGGTGCTATCTTTGATCACAGCATGATGTGGAAGATAGTAGCTTTGCTCGTTACTTACTATCTTGCTAGCCACTGTCATGTGACCTAATGTCTTGTATTCGTTTATACAAGCTTTGTATTCCTGATAGAGTTCAGGATTTCGTTCTAATTGCCGTTCTAGGCTGTAGAACCTACGTAATGCCATACCACGAGAGTCGCCTAGACTAGGACTTTCTTCTGTGAAAGACAGACGAACTTCGTAACGGCCGTGTGTGTTACGAATATGAGTTTTTTGATAAAACTCTTCATATTTTTGATCTGCTTTAGACAGCTTTCTTCCTGGATCAACTTCTTCAGTTTTCCAAAACTGACGTAGAAGTTTATCCAGTGAAGTGTCGTCGTCGTAATGAACCTTTGCTGTTAACGCAGATGCTGTTAAGAATGTGGATGTATTTTTTAGCTTTCCGAAAATTATCCATCCGAGAGTACTGTTTTGGGCAGTTGGTGTTCCTGGAGGACCTTTCCGTAAACCTTCCAAGAGAATTTCGCTGTACACATCTGCTCCTAAAAGCAGGTTAATTTTTCCTGGTTTAAAGAAAAACGGGTCGGCAAGTGGTAGCTCATGTATATGACTCCATTCTTTGTTTGGAATGGTTGAAGAGATAAAATGTCCGTAATTATATCCACTATAAGGGTAGTGACCGTGGTTGCCTTAGTAGTGGTTGAATAAGGATAAATGTTCAATACAGTTTGTTTCTGAACATTCGTAGTTTCAGTTTTTCCCAGGCCAGTGATTTGAATTTCCACGTTTGTAGTGGAGGATTGCAGCTTACGTGCGGCGGCTTGGGTTATAAATGAAACTTGCGAGCCTGAATCTATCAATGCTCTTAATACCAACATATTTCCCTTTTTTGAGGGAATGTTTAGCAATGCTGTGGCAAGCAATGCTTGTTTGGTATGTTGGTTTTTTTGCATAAAGCGTGTGAAGAGAGTTATTGGATGTGGAAGGTGAATTGCAAGGTTGAGCTTCTGATTTCTGCTCCCTTGGCTTGAATTGAGTCGAGACCCTTGGAGTGGCATTATTCCTGTGAAGTAAAGAATGATGCCTCCTTCCACATCGCTGACATGAAAACTTACTCGTACAAGTTTTCGTGTTGTGGCCTTTTGATAGGCAGTTATTACACAGTTGATTTGATGCGACAACTTTGAATTTATTGTCTACGTCAAGTTTTAAGAATTTCGGACATTTAAATAATCGGTGCTGCTCTTTGCACAAGGTACATGCTTGGGTAGATGACGTGAAATGGGTTGACGCTCTCGGGACTTGAACATTTTTGTTGGCTAGGGACGGTTTGGTATCGACTATGGCTTCTAAAATTCTAAATCTAGATTGTAAAAATAATGTTAAGGACTCGAAAGTGGGAAGTCCTTCTGCAGTATTGACCTCTTGTTCCATGCACGGTGCGTTTCTGCTGGTAAACATTGTACCACCATATAGATGAGAATTGCATCCCATTGCTTAGTGGAAACTTGCAATGCCTCGAGTTCGAAGATACATTCGGAAGACTTATCTAGCAAGGTTTTGATAGCCTTGGCTGATTCGTGGGCTGTTTAGGTAGATTAAAGAGTGCTTTCAATTGGGCATTTACCAAGACTCGTTTATTATCATACCTTTCAAGCAATATCTTCCATGCGCTGTCATAACTCGAGTTGGTCATAGGAAATTGACGCAATAAGTGCTCTGCTTCTCCAGATACACTTGACTTCAAATAATGCAATTTCTGCACCGGAGATAACGCAGAATTTGAATGCACCAGGGAATTGAATAGATCGTGAAAAGGCCTCCATGAATCGTAAGAACCTGAGATTGGGATTGTGATGCTAGGTAATCTCAGAGACGATGAAGTTTCATGTTCTGATTTTGGACTTGATTCAACCTTTGTTTCGAATGCATCTAATGCATCCCTAAGAATACCTCGAAACATAAAGTATTTGTTTTCCACCTTTGAAAATTGATCGTTTGCGAAATAATCGTACTTTTGAAGTTCACTATCTTCCAAGGCTTGCGTGGCTTGGATAATTGTATAGTGATCTTTCTTATAATCTGACCAAATTTCACTTAGAGCGGTTAATCGCTCAGAAATAAAACCTTTCGTTCGTTTTTCTACATCAGTATTGGTGTAGTTATTGAACGATTTTCGAAGATTATTGCAGAGGTGGCTTGGTTGCCCAAAAGTTTTTGAAGTGCAGACATGTTTAAAAGATTGTCAAAATAAAACAATAGACCTTAAATCCGGCTCAAAGGACCATAAAATGTACTGCCTGTAGTTAGGGACGTACACGCAAATTTGAATTTACTGAAGACTGCAATGAATGCACTGATAATTATGGACTAAGATAAGTGGTCTATCCTCTTATAACTAAAAACACTGTTCACTTCTTTTAACGTTCACTAAACTGACACTTATTTCTTAATGCTGCCCACTAATTATAGTAAGATAAGATTGTGTATATAAGGAATTAGGTCAGAGATGCACACACACTAGAAAACACACTTATTAACATAGATTTGTAATGTACAATTTCCAAGAATAGTGGTATTGGAATAAAGCTCAATATATGTGTTTGGGTCAGAGAAAACACTTATTGCCAAAAGATTGCAATATAAGATCGCTAAAAGGCAATATATTTATAAAATAAATATAGAGTAAGTTGAGTTGATGTATTTGATAAATATGCGCACGAAGTATATAGTATGTATGTAGATATATATATGAGTAAATTTATTATAAAATAGATATATAAATAAATAATAAAATGTTGCAAGTGGCTGGAACTTACGATCTAAACTTGGCACTTGAGGTGGTTGGATATAAGCTAATGTTAAGACCCTTTGTTCTAATATTTCATTAGAACAATTCTTTATTCCCGTCTAGACCAGGAATAAAGTGTTAATGTTAATACTTTTAATCTCAGTCAAGACCCGAGATACAATATGCTTTAAATCAGTCAATGCCCGAATTAAAGTCTTGTCTTAACTTCAGTCAAAACCCGAAGTAAGATTCTTTATTTCAGTCAAAACCCCAAATGAAGTGTGTGTTAGTAAGTGATTATTCCAGTCAATCCCAGAAATAATGCTCTTTAAATCAGTCAATACCCGACTTAAAGTGTTATCTTGACTTCAGTCAATCCCCGAAGTAAGATTCTTTATTTCAGTCAAAACCCGAAATAAAGTGTTTGTTAGTAAATGATAATTTCTGTCAATCCCCGAAATAATGCTCTTTAAATCAGTCAATACCCGACTTAAAGTGTTATCTTAACTTCAGTCAAGACCCGAAGTAAGATTCTTTATTTCAGTCAAAACCCGAAATAAACTGTTTTGTTAGTAAGTGATTATTTCAGTCAATCCCCGAAATAATGCTCTTTAAATCAGTCAATACTCGCCTTAAAGTGTTATCTTGACTTCAGTCAAGACCCGAAGTAAGATTCTTTATTTCAGTCAAACCCGAAATAAAGTGTTTGTTAGTAAATGATTACTTCGGTCAATGCCCAAAATAAAATGATTTAGTAACAAAAGTTTTATATCAGTCGATACCCGATATAAAATGTTAGTCCCTACCTAGTCAACCTATCCCAAGCAATGCCAAGTGAAAAAAGAGATCGAGATCAGTCAGATTGTCGTTTTTATAGCCCTTGCTTGCACACGACACCACTGATGGAGTAGCAGAGGCGCATGATTGCAAGAATTGGCAGTGCAGCTGTGATCATACGGTACTAGCGATAATATGCAAAGCAACGAACCAAAATGCATAGCAACAAGAATTTTAGAGCTACCCATGCTGCTGTGTTAAGTTGAATTATATTGCAAAAAATGTTATCTCTATCACATAGAGAAGAAATCCCCGTTCGATGGTACTTATAATGATGATAGAGTTGCAAATTGATCTGCTTGATCTGATCGTATTTCTGCCATGCATTATATGTTACATGACAATACATGCTTTTGTTATATGTCGTACCTATTTTTAGGGAATATTGTAATTCGATTAAATTTATTTGCTTTTCAGAACTCAATTTTAGCATGGTAATTTTTAATATGTTCCCTTTTCAGGAATTGTTTTTATCACGTATCTAACGGTTCAAACGTATGATAATGATTTTAACTTAATCTGCTCGAAGAGGCTATAATATTGTATTGTATTTATGCAATATGTTATATATATGACAAATACATGGCTTTGTTTGGTTTTGTATCTGTGATTTGATTGAGAGTGATTAGATTAGATTTAATTTTATAAAAATTTTCATGCTTTGTTTTCAGTATGTTTCTCTTATCAGAAGTTTTAATGTTTGGAAAAATATTTTCGAATCAGTTTGGTTCGAACAACCGGAACAATACAAACGGAACACTTTAATAGTGAGAATAAACTATGCCCTCACGATTACGGAAAGTAAATACATTGAAGAAATCATGTGCACACTAAGGGACGAGCTCAGAGACAACAACTACCCGCGAGCACTAAATCAAGCAAACTTCCTAAAAGCCATTAAAAAAGGCAAACACGCAGAAGACAAGAAAGATATTATAATGGCTACAGTTAGAAAAATATTTTCGATCCAAAGCCAAATTAACGAAAGATTTGAATCTGAAGTAATAAACACCGCCCGAAATGAAAGAAGCAACAATGAAAGCCAGGAAGTAGAGAAAAATAGTAGAAAGGACAAACTGTTAGACAAGAAATTTGTAAAAATCCAGTACCATGGAAGCGAAACCACAATATACAAGAGAGACAAAAATAATATCACATCAGTTGTAAAACTAATACAATATAACCCGCCGAGATCAAACTTAAGGAACAAATACAAAGAAGCAAAAATAAGAAAGCAGGCAACGCAGAGATACAACCCAAGCAATGTGATTCAGCACACCACGATCCCGGAGCAATGGAACAGCATATTACTATACAAATGTGCAAACTGCGAGCATAAATTCATAGCACACACGTGAAGAAAATATATGCAGGAGACGGTACAAGCCAAAGTTTACCTAATAATAAGTTAAGAAGCTGGTGAGATATCCGAGTGTTTTACATTTAAAATGCACACGGCAAGAAAAGGAAGAAAGAAAGAAAAAAAATCGAAAAAAAATAGAACTCCCTTTAAAAATTTTATGAATAAAGATAAAAAATGTGAAAGCGCAAGTTGCATGCACCGAAACAGAATGGCAAATGTTTCATTTTCGTAAATAAATGAGAAGGGGCGGAGTTTTCATGTTTTACTCTCATAAAATGCTCCCGCGCTTTTGTGAAAACCGGTTTTCATGAAATATTGATAATGTAAGGACACATGTTGTTGTTGTAAAAGGTATAAAAGGACACATGTTGTTGCTGTAATCTTATGATAATGAACAGAACGTGTTTCTGTTTACATTCGTTTTGCTTTTGAAGAGATTAAGTGGGAGAGCTCATGCTGGATTCTCTGATATTTTCGGGAAAAATGAGAATTTCATTTGAGAGGAATTTTACATCTCCTTTCAGGATCTGGGCCAAAGCGAAATTTATCTTTTTCTTAAAATGAGAGGTAGTGTGGCCCGAAGTACATTATTATGAATATGTCGAAAGGATTTTGAGGGATTTAATAAGATTTTGTCGTTCGGGTAATCCTACGTTCTCTCGATTTTTGTTTTTAGCTCGTTGTCTCAGTTGCACTACAATAGTGCATAGACAAGTTCTTTTTCCCCATTCATGCAAAAGACGAAAGTATATGAAATTACTTGTTTCATTCTAAAAAACACCAGAAATTTGCCCATTTTGCTCTACAGCTTCTTAACTTATTATTAGGTAAACTTTGGTACAAGCGCACCACAATAATGCGAAAGGAAGCCTAGCGCTGCATGTAAAGGAAAGAAAAGCACATGATCCAGCAACATATACAAATAGTGGACAAGGTTAGATGCAGAGCAAAAGCGGCCAAATACATAACAGCATACATTGCCAGCAATGATGGCAACAGACAAGGAACCATCATCAGCCTAAATGCGGAACAGACGACGAACCATTTCAGGAATAGCAGAACACAAGGCGGATCCACCATAGTGAGCAAAAGGACATGAAAATAACTTCCATGAAGTATGCTAACCACGGAAGTAACTAATGGAAATATTATAAAACAAGAGATATATACAAAAAACATATACAAGCGAGTAGAGATACTGAACAAAGCAATACCACATCAATGTAATAAATTTTACAATAATAATCCATAAACAGGAGGCGGCCCCACAAAAAACTGAATTAATTAATTTGTCACAAAAATGAGAGACTGAAAAATAGCAGCAGGCAAGCGGTAAGAAAATTGAAGCAGCATTCGAATTAAAATTAACATCAATTACGCATATTAATTTAAAAATAAAGAAGGAAATAAATAATAAACAAAAATAAAAAAGGTAAAGGATTATAAATTTGTTAAAATTTTTTAAAATTTATAAATAATATATGGAAGGATACACATATGTGAATTTGATAGATTGAAAAGTACATCCAAGCAAGGAGCTATCAACCATAAGGGATTTGAACACCGAATCAACTGGCCAGCAACAGAAAATGGACCACACAACTAACTAAGATAGGCAGCACCACTACTTAAAGCAACAAAGCACCCCCCAAAAAGTAAAAGGAACTAAGAGCAAGAAATCACAGAACGTCAAAGGTAAGACTGTTAGATTTAATATTAAGATAACTAGAGGCAATTTAGAACACGCAAAACACGGCGACTACAAAATAACCCAAATAAATCACAAAGATAGAACTGATCCACAATTTATGGAAGCTGCAACTAAAAGTGGTTTATTAATGGAATATAAACAAATAATAAAAATAAACCTAGGTATAAATATTAAAGTTCCACAAGCTTAGCATGGTAGACATGCAGCAATCACCAAACGTATGTAATGTGTAAATGAGATCAATTGAGCAAAAAGACAGTATCTACAGCGCATAGGAGGAATTAACGCACAATTACCTGAAATAAAGAAATACAAAATATATTACATCCAATAATAGAAGCAAATAAATTAAAGTTTTGAAATGATGAATTTTTGAGATTTTTTAGAAAAGTATTTTTGAAAAATAAAAAAAAATTTAAGATTTTTTGGGGTTTTTAGAAATTTGGGAATTTCTTGAGAGTTTATAAAGATTTTAAGCAATGCATCCAATAATATAAGCAAGCACATTTATTTAAAGGACCATTTGAATTAGCACTCCCATACGGCAACCGGCAACCAACAATAGGAAATTACAGCAGATTTATTTATTTTTAAGAATCCCAACGAACTGTAAGAAATAATCAAATGGAATGAAACTAGGGAAAATAAAATAAAACAGCGAGACAACCGCATGAACTGATCCTAAGCAGGACACAACACAAATCTGTCAACAGCTTGAAGAATATAAAAAACAAAAAGTAAAAAATTTAGAATGGATTCACATCAAGGCGTAGGCAATGCAAGACATTCTCATTGGGAATAAAAATTTTCTTAACACTACAGTTGTGACGTGTTTCACCTTATACCGTATACATTTCTATTGAAAAGACAAAGAAATGAGTAAGAATATTGTGTTTTCTGTACCATACTTTCCTATGCAATCGGACACAAAATGGCGGAACGTGGTTCATAATGAGAATGCCTTGTATCCCTATACCGTGGGTTCACTTAGAGACATCTTCTTCTACCCATAAATATAAATCATTGAGGTAAAACGCAATGATCTTCAACAAACTAAAACGAAGGATGAGGTTACTCGCGCGCACATATAATATAGAACCCCCACACAGCATAATAAAGCAGAATTTGGGTGAAGCGTTCAACTTATAAGTTAAGATGAGATTTATCGAAGATTTTCGAAGGGTTTGTAGGTATTTCTGGAGATATCTTATGGATTCTCTGCAAAGATTTTTTAGAAAATCTGAATGAAAGCGATGCACATAGATAGTAGCAAAAAAGGGTGCTAACCACACGCTTAGACATGTATTTAAATTTTTTTTTTAAAAAAATGTAATATTTAAAAAGGTTTTTAAGGTGTTGGGATTTTATTGGAGGTTTGAACCTTTTGAACCTTTTGGTTTCTTGGGCTCCACACAGGAGTGACCCAAGTAGTTGTTCTATGGGAGTTCTGGATCACTTTTTCCATACAAAAAGTGCACGGAGAATTCCAACTCATTTGCATCTTCTTCTTCCTCTGGGGTAGGAGGTAAGGGGAGCAATTTTGAGGTGGTTCTGGGGTCGCTTTTGTACTGAAAATTAACATTTTACTATGACAGCACCAGCTAATTTTTCCATATTAAAAATTGTCTGGTTAATTCCAACTGTTTTGGTTTACGTCAACAGTTGCCTGGGAGAATTCCTTTCCTTCTGGCTGACTAGGTGATGATATCAACTGGTAAGCTGGCCACTTGTAAGCTGTTCAAACTCCTGTCTTAGCTGATTTTTTTAATAAAATAAACGTTGGATTTTTGCTGGAATCGAACCGAGCACGCTTGGTTTTGTAAAATCCCAGGCGCTCTACCATGAGACCATGGAGGTGTTGTGTGAATATTCTTTAAAGTTGATACATATGGGTAGAGAGAGTTCTGGACCAGAGTTTTTATCTAGAACTCTCGCCCGCAGATGGCACCACCATCGCTATGTGGTTTTGAGTCCATACTAAATATATGTTTGTGTTTTGGATGTACCATTGAGTCTTGACTGGCTTATGTCTTGGATACACTATTGTGTCTTGACTGGCTTATGGCTTGGAGGTGTCATTTGGTCTTGACTGCGCCCTAGCGGCATTGGCCGGTACTACCAGCATGCTCCGGTACTACGGTTTTGCTGTTTTCTTGATGCGCCTAAATGTAGGCTTTCTATTATTATTTTGCGTTTTCAAGTGTTGCGCCTAAATGTAGGCTTTTGGTTTTGCACTAATATTAGTAATAATTAAAGTTAGCGCTAGGAAATTTTTGTTCATACCAATGGATTCTAGATGGTTGGGGTGGGCTTGTTAGGGGAGATAAAATTTTCATCAGAAATCCTCTACGGGCTCTGGTTTTCGAGATATTAGCGATTTTACCTTTTCAGATATAGTTAATATTATTAATAATTCTAGGTAGCTAGGATAGTTTTGTTCATGCCGATAGATTCTAGAAGGAGTTAGAGGGGCGGGGGTTATAGGGGGGATACAATTTTTGTTAGAAATCCTCTACGGGCTATGGTTTTCGAGATATTAGCGATTTTACCTTTTTAGATATAGTTAATATTAGTAATAATTCAAGTTTTTTTGCTCATGGGGTGCTGCGCCTAAATGTAGGCTTTTTTACTATGATTTTTCTTCAGCACCTAAATATAGGCTTTTCAGGTTTGATTTGAATTAATATTAGTAATAAATAAAGTTAAAATTAGAATACTTTTTTTTCATACCAATAGATTCTAGAAGGTGCCAGTGGATAGGGTATTGGTACTGTTGGGGGACGAAATTTTCATCAGAAATCCTCTACGGGTTCTGGTTTTCGAGATATTAGCATATTAATAATTCAAGTTATTTTTGTTCATGTCAATGGATTCTAGGTGGTGTGGTGTCGGGTGGGAGGGGGAACGAAATTTTCATCAGAAATCCTCTACGAGCTATGGTTTTCGAAATATTAGCGTACTAATAATTCAAGTTACCCTAGGGAGCTGTAGATATCAGCATGATGTAGCCTTGGATTCGCTGTTTTCTCTCTTGTAGATTTCTTGGCGCAGTATTTGTAGATATCAGAAGTTCTGGATCACTTTCTATGGGGGTTTTGGGTATCAAATATTAAATGTTTACCAAACATTAGGCATGCTTCCCCTGTTTATGATGTAATTTGATATAACCGCTGTAAACAAATTCGCATTTAAGCTGAATGGTTCATACACACCCGTGTAAACTTCCTATTTACAAATTCGCATTTTAGCTGAATGAGTCATGCACACCTGTGTAAACAAATTTAGGCAATATCAGCACATTTATTCTTTTCATGTAATTTGATAGCACACTTACTGTAGGCGGCCAAAAAATTTTATTTTATTGTTCCAAGAATTGTGTTTTATTGTTTATTCGATATCATCCCAGCCTGTAAGCAAATTCGTTGGAATTCATCCTGTGCAATGATTATTGTAGCAGCAGGATCATTCATGTTTACAAACCGTTCCTATAAAAGCTCAAGCAATCTCTTGGGAAGCATCAGTCAGTTGTAGTGAGTCTCCGTGAAAGTGTATAAAAAATAAAAATGTCTTCGGTGTTAGTAAATAAAAGTTTTTCAATAATTGAAAACTTGAGGAAGGATGTGTCGAAGTGTTTAACAAATTCAGAGAATAAAGACTATATTGTTCAAAAGTGTAATAGAAACATCCATAGATTTCAAGTTGCATTTCGGAAGTGCAATAAGAGTGCTAGGAAACGACGTTTCGAGAGCTGTCTCGAGCAAATTAAAGCATTGAGAGCACTATTGAGAACTCCCCGCCGAGGTGGCGGAATTACTCGCGTAAGAAGGAGTGATTTTGTAAAGTGGGAGGAAATAAAGACAGCGTTCGCAGACAGAATTCGGCAAGGTGTTATTGCAAATTTAAAACATATCGATCCGAAGCTATTTATGCAAGACGCTGCCAAATTATTTACGCGTCGTATTGAGAACACTCCAAAACGTTATTTTAATAGTAAAGTTGCTACAACGTTTTGCGGCGAATTTATTAAACAAAGTGCTGACAATGAAAACATAAAAGACATTAAATATTTCCAAGCAAGAACTGCTCCAATTAGTGCAGATGATAATTTGGATTAGTGGTTTAAATCAAACATTTTGGATCCAATAAACACTCAGCTGGAAGAATTCCAGGAAAAAGACAGTGGCTGGGCACTGCATTCTATAATACATTTAGCGGTGCATATCAACAAGTTTGAGCCGATTCGGGGATTATTTTATATACTTCTGCCAAAGGAGATTGCATCAAAGAAAGCATGTATAAATGTGAAAAACAATGCGCTATATCCTGAAAATATTAACACCAATAGGATCTCATCATATCCACATTATTCTACTGTGCTAAATTTAACTGGAATAACATTTCCCATGACGCTTAAGCAAATTACACAATTTGAAGGCCAGAACGATTTATCAATAAATGTGTTCATCCTAGAGAAAGAGCGTATCTTCACCACAGTTCCAGTTAGACTTACGAAACACAGGATTGAGCGACATGTAAATCTCTTAATGCTACAAGATGACTATGACCAGGATGATAATCATATGGAAGATGATGATGATGATGATGATGATGATGATGCTGGTAGATATCATTTCTGCTGGATTAAAGATCTTTCGCGCCTTGTATCGAAACAAACTTCGAAGCGTAATGGTAGACGCTATATATGTGACAGATGTTTGTTCTACTTTTACTCTGAAGAAAACTTAACATCACACACTCCCGAATGCGAGAAACAAAACGACTGTAGGAATATGTTTCCATCAGAGGAAAAGAAATGGTTAGAATATAAGAATTATAACCATAAGAATCCAGTCCCGTTTTGTGTGTATGCTGATCTTGAATCACTATTGAAGCCGATTCAGGGAAACGATCAGAATACACAGCGAATCCAGGAACATGAAGTTCACAGCATAGTATTCTACTTCCACTGCAAACATGATGCTAAGCTCTCATATTACAGAGCATATCGAGGCAAGGACTGTCAAAAATGGTTTGCATTAGAATTGCAAAAGATTGCATCCATAGCTGTACAGGAGAAGCTGAACATCTGGCCAATGCAACCCCTGACTAAAGAGGAACGGCGTTCACATATGGAAAATACTTGCTGCAATATATGTGAAAAAAAGGTTTGCAGCCGATGAGGAACGAGTCCAAGACCATTGCCACTTAACAAGTAAATACTGAGAATCTTAATTCAATTCATTTTTTCATAAATTCTTTTAACAGGAAAATACCGAGGGCCAGCGCACAATGGATGCAATCTGATGTACCAAGATTGCTCCATAGTTCCAGTCATTTTTCACAACTTATCTGGATATGATGCTCACTTCATTATTAAGGATATAGCTACATCTATTCCTGGGAAAGTGGATCTCCTACCAATAAATAAAGAAAGATATATCTCATTCACCAAGCACGTTGAAGGCAGCCATATCAAATTCAGATTCATCGATTCCTTCCGTTTTATGGCAGAATCATTAGATAAGCTATCATCATTGCTACCAATGGATAAATTAAATATTACAAGAGCTGTATAGCAGGAATTCGATGATGATGACTTTAAACTACTTACGCTCAAAGGTGTCTTCCCTTACGACTTCGTTGGCGATTGGGCAAAATTGGATTTCCAACACTTACCGGCACAGGAGCAATTCTATAATAAAATGACTGACAGTGATATATCTGCTGAGGACTACAGCCGCGCAGAAAAGGTGTGGAGGGCATTTGAAATACAGACACTTGGCGAATATTCCGATCTATACCTGAAAACTGATGTCCTTCTATTGGCCGATGTCTTCGAGAACTTTCGAGATGTCTGTATAAAACGTACAATTTAGATCCTGCACATTATTACACCATGCCAGGTCTAACATGGGATGCAATGTTGAAATATACCAAAGTGAAACTGGAGCTGATAACTGATGTTGACATACTGCTATTCGTAGAGAGAGGTATTCGAGGAGGTATAAGCCAATGTTCCAATAGATACAGTAAAGCCAACAATAAATATGTGGATGATTTTAACCCAGATGAAAAACAAAAATACTTGATATATAATGATGTTAACAACCTTTATGGATGGGACATGTCACAACATTTACCTACCGGAGGATTCAGATGGGCTGATAGTCTCGATATTGATGTTTTCCAAATTCCTGATGATTCACCAACTGGATACATACTCGAAGTTGATTTAGACTATCCAGCACATCTGCATGATAAGCATAAAGACTTACCGTTTTGCTCTGAGCATACAGCACCACCAGGTTCAAAATTAGCAAAACTTTTAACAACATTACACCATAAAGAAAAATATATTATACACTATCGAAATTTGAAACAATGCTTATCACATGGCCTCATCCTAAAAAAAGTACACCGGATCCTGCAATTCAAACAGTCAGCTTAGCTTAAACCATACATTGATTTGAATACCTCCAAACGGAAACAGGCTACCAGCGATCATGAAAAAGACAGCTATAAAAAGATGAATAATGCTGCGTTTGGTAAAACCATGGAAAATGTACGCAAGTATAGTGACATCAAGCTTTGCGTAAAGTGGGAAGGCCGACATGGTGCCAAAGCTCTGATTGCAGCTCCCAACTTCCACAGTACGAAAATATTTGATGAGAATTAAGTTGCTGTGGAATTAAGTAGACTGAAAATGTGGTTTAATAAGCCACTCTATATTGGCATGGCAGTCTTGGAAATTTCAAAAAACATGCCTCTACGACTTCCATTACAGTTTTATGCAGCGCGAGTTTGATGATAAATGTAAAGTCATGTATACCGATATAGACTCCTAATATATGAAATTGAAGAGAGATACATATATGACATTATGGCTGAAAATATTGATAAATTCGATACAAGTGATTATCCTGTAAATAATCAGTTCAATATACCGCTTATGAATAAAAAGATTCCTGGTCTTATGAAGGATGAGCTGAACGGGAAAATCATGTGTGAATTTGCAGGACTCCGCCCGAAAATGTATAGCATACGCATAAATGATGGTAAAACTGTAGAAAAAGCCAAGGGAATAAAGACAAATGTTGTTCAGAGGCATATAAAGTTCCAAGACTACGTTGAATGCCTGAACAACAAGCAGCTTTTAACTGCAAATCAGAGCTGCATACGATCGCATAACCACAATGGCTACACCATCAACCAGAAGAAGATAGCTTTAAGTCCACATGATAACAAGAGGTATATTTTGAGTGGTACAACGGATACTCTACCATGGGGAAATTACTCTATTCCACCAGAGCAACAAGGAGCAGACGCAGAAAACATATAATATAAGGCTAGTCTAAGATATGTATTGTAAAGAATAATTGTATTATAGTTTTAGTTTCATTTATATAAGTAATTTGTTTTAATTGTATTATAGTCTAAGATGATATACAATATTGTAAAATAAAGAAAAATATTATAATTATAGGGTAACCGATTTAAGGAAGCTTAATATAGAATGATACCTTAAGAATTAAATGTTAATCTAGAATGATACCTTAAGAATTAAATGTTAATATTTTTCAATTTATAATAAATCAATAATAATATTTTATATACGGTATTCTTTTGATTCAACTTCCCTACTAAGTCCAGAGCTCCTGAAGGTATTATTTATCAATATTTGCCCACTACAGCGAGGTCCTAGTCGGGCGGTTGAGCGTTTTACCCAGAATGCTAGGAAGACTTGCGAAAAAAACATTTAAACGTGGGCTCGACCTTGACCCCTGGCATCACCTTTGAAACCGGAAGGGCGTCTGACCCTTGACCTTCATCCGGAAGTGTACTATATATAAGTGTATAATCAAGCACATCACAGGGGATTCCATATTGCTTTTCAAAACAGGTCTGATAACTGCTTAACAGCTTTTAAACAGGTCAGATAACAGCTAAACAGCTTTTCGAACAGGTCTGATAACAGCTTAACAGCTTTTCAAACAGGTCAGATAACAGCTTAACAGCTTTTAAACAGGTCAGATAACAGCTAAATGTTTTTTGTATATATCTCTTGTTTTATAATATTTCCATTAGTTACTTCCGTGGTTAGCATACTTCATGGAAGTTATTTTCATGTCCTTTTGCTCACTATGGTGGATCCGCCTTGTGTTCTGCTATTCCTGAAATGGTTCGTCGTCTGTTCCGCATTTAGGCTGATGATGGTTCCTTGTCTGTTGCCATCATTGCTGGCAATGTATGCTGTTATGTATTTGGCCGCTTTTGCTCTGCATCTAACCTTGTCCACTATTTGTATATGTTGCTGGATCATGTGCTTTTCTTTCCTTTACATGCAGCGCTAGGCTTCCTTTCGCATTATTGTGGTGCGCTTGTACCAAAGTTTACCTAATAATAAGTTAAGAAGCTGTAGAGCAAAATGGGCAAATTTCTGGTGTTTTTTAGAATGAAACAAGTAATTTCATATACTTTCGTCTTTTGCATGAATGGGGAAAAAGAACTTGTCTATGCACTATTGTAGTGCAACTGAGACAACGAGCTAAAAACAAAAATCGAGAGAACGTAGGATTACCCGAACGACAAAATCTTATTAAATCCCTCAAAATCCTTTCGACATATTCATAATAATGTACTTCGGGCCACACTACCTCTCATTTTAAGAAAAAGATAAATTTCGCTTTGGCCCAGATCCTGAAAGGAGATGTAAAATTCCTCTCAAATGAAATTCTCATTTTTCCCGAAAATATCAGAGAATCCAGCATGAGCTCTCCCACTTAATCTCTTCAAAAGCAAAACGAATGTAAACAGAAACACGTTCTGTTCATTATCATAAGATTACAGCAACAACATGTGTCCTTTTATACCTTTTACAACAACAACATGTGTCCTTACATTATCAATATTTCATGAAAACCGGTTTTCACAAAAGCGCGGGAGCATTTTATGAGAGTAAAACATGAAAACTCCGCCCCTTCTCATTTATTTACGAAAATGAAACATTTGCCATTCTGTTTCGGTGCATGCAACTTGCGCTTTCACATTTTTTATCTTTATTCATAAAATTTTTAAAGGGAGTTTTATTTTTTTTCGATTTTTTTTCTTTCTTTCTTCCTTTTCTTGCCGTGTGCATTTTAAATGTAAAACACTCGGATATCTCACCAGCTTCTTAACTTATTATTAGGTAAACTTTGGCTTGTACCGTCTCCTGCATATATTTTCTTCCCGTGTGTGCTATGAATTTATGCTCGCAGTTTGCACATTTGTATAGTAATATGCTGTTCCATTGCTCCGGGATCGTGGTGTGCTGAATCACATTGCTTGGGTTGTATCTCTGCGTTGCCTGCTTTCTTATTTTTGCTTCTTTGTATTTGTTCCTTAAGTTTGATCTCGGCGGGTTATATTGTATTAGTTTTACAACTGATGTGATATTATTTTTGTCTCTCTTGTATATTGTGGTTTCGCTTCCATGGTACTGGATTTTTACAAATTTCTTGTCTAACAGTTTGTCCTTTCTACTATTTTTCTCTACTTCCTGGCTTTCATTGTTGCTTCTTTCATTTCGGGCGGTGTTTATTACTTCAGATTCAAATCTTTCGTTAATTTAGCTTTGGATCGAAAATATTTTTCTAACTGTAGCCATTATAATATCTTTCTTGTCTTCTGCGTGTTTGCCTTTTTTAATGGCTTTTAGGAAGTTTGCTTGATTTAGTGCTCGCGGGTAGTTGTTGTCTCTGAGCTCGTCCCTTAGTGTGCACATGATTTCTTCAATGTATTTACTTTCCGTAATCGTGAGGGCATAGTTTATTCTCACTATTAAAGTGTTCCGTTTGTATTGTTCCGGTTGTTCGAACCAAACTGATTCGAAAATATTTTTCCAAACATTAAAACTTCTGATAAGAGAAACATACTGAAAACAAAGCATGAAAATTTTTATAAAATTAAATCTAATCTAATCACTCTCAATCAAATCACAGATACAAAACCAAACAAAGCCATGTATTTGTCATATATATAACATATTGCATAAATACAATACAATATTATAGCCTCTTCGAGCAGATTAAGTTAAAATCATTATCATACGTTTGAACCGTTAGATACGTGATAAAAACAATTCCTGAAAAGGGAACATATTAAAAATTACCATGCTAAAATTGAGTTCTGAAAAGCAAATAAATTTAATCGAATTACAATATTCCCTAAAAATAGGTACGACATATAACAAAAGCATGTATTGTCATGTAACATATAATGCATGGCAGAAATACGATCAGATCAAGCAGATCAATTTGCAACTCTATCATCATTATAAGTACCATCGAACGGGGATTTCTTCTCTATGTGATAGAGATAACATTTTTTGCAAATATAATTCAACTTAACACAGCAGCATGGGTAGCTCTAAAAATTCTTGTTGCTATGCATTTTGGTTCGTTGCTTTGCATATTATCGCTAGTACCGTATGATCACAGCTGCACTGCCAATTCTTGCAATCATGCGCCTCTGCTACTCCATCAGTGGTGTCGTGTGCAAGCAAGGGCTATAAAAACGACAATCTGACTGATCTCGATCTCTTTTTTCACTTGGCATTGCTTGGGATAGGTTGACTAGGTAGGGACTAACATTTTATATCGGGTATCGACTGATATAGAACTTTTGTTACTAAATCATTTTATTTTGGGCATTGACCGAAGTAATCATTTACTAACAAACACTTTATTTCGGGTTTTGACTGAAATAAAGAATCTTACTTCGGGTCTTGACTGAAGTCAAGATAACACTTTAAGGCGAGTATTGACTGATTTAAAGAGCATTATTTCGGGGATTGACTGAAATAATCACTTACTAACAAACAGTTTATTTCGGGTTTTGACTGAAATAAAGAATCTTACTTCGGGTCTTGACTGAAGTTAAGATAACACTTTAAGTCGGGTATTGACTGATTTAAAGAGCATTATTTCGGGGATTGACAGAAATTATCATTTACTAACAAACACTTTATTTCGGGTTTTGACTGAAATAAAGAATCTTACTTCGGGGATTGACTGAAGTCAAGATAACACTTTAAGTCGGGTATTGACTGATTTAAAGAGCATTATTTCGGGGATTGACTGGAATAATCACTTACTAACACACACTTCATTTGGGGTTTTGACTGAAATAAAGAATCTTACTTCGGGTTTTGACTGAAGTTAAGACAAGACTTTAATTCGGGCATTGACTGATTTAAAGCATATTGTATCTCGGGTCTTGACTGAGATTAAAAGTATTAACATTAACACTTTATTCCTGGTCTAGACGGGAATAAAGAATTGTTCTAATGAAATATTAGAACAAAGGGTCTTAACATTAGCTTATATCCAACCACCTCAAGTGCCAAGTTTAGATCGGTAAGTTCCAGCCACTTGCAACATTTTATTATTTATTTATATATCTATTTTATAATAAATTTACTCATATATATATCTACATACATACTATATACTTCGTGCGCATATTTATCAAATACATCAACTCAACTTACTCTATATTTATTTTATAAATATATTGCCTTTTAGCGATCTTATATTGCAATCTTTTGGCAATAAGTGTTTTCTCTGACCCAAACACATATATTGAGCTTTATTCCAATACCACTATTCTTGGAAATTGTACATTACAAATCTATGTTAATAAGTGTGTTTTCTAGTGTGTGTGCATCTCTGACCTAATTCCTTATATACACAATCTTATCTTACTATAATTAGTGGGCAGCATTAAGAAATAAGTGTCAGTTTAGTGAACGTTAAAAGAAGTGAACAGTGTTTTTAGTTATAAGAGGATAGACCACTTATCTTAGTCCATAATTATCAGTGCATTCATTGCAGTCTTCAGTAAATTCAAATTTGCGTGTACGTCCTAACTACAGGCAGTACATTTTATGGTCCTTTGAGCCGGATTTAAGGTCTATTGTTTTATTTTGACAATCTTTTAAACATGTCTGCACTTCAAAAACTTTTGGGCAACCAAGCCACCTCTGCAATAATCTTCGAAAAATCGTTCAATAACTACACCAATACTGATGTAGAAAAACGAACGAAAGGTTTTATTTCTGAGCGATTAACCGCTCTAAGTGAAATTTGGTCAGATTATAAGAAAGATCACTATACAATTATCCAAGCCACGCAAGCCTTGGAAGATAGTGAACTTCAAAAGTACGATTATTTCGCAAACGATCAATTTTCAAAGGTGGAAAACAAATACTTTATGTTTCGAGGTATTCTTAGGGATGCATTAGATGCATTCGAAACAAAGGTTGAATCAAGTCCAAAATCAGAACATGAAACTTCATCGTCTCTGAGATTACCTAGCATCACAATCCCAATCTCAGGTTCTTACGATTCATGGAGGCCTTTTCACGATCTATTCAATTCCCTGGTGCATTCAAATTCTGCGTTATCTCCGGTGCAGAAATTGCATTATTTGAAGTCAAGTGTATCTGGAGAAGCAGAGCACTTATTGCGTCAATTTCCTATGACCAACTCGAGTTATGACAGCGCATGGAAGATATTGCTTGAAAGGTATGATAATAAACGAGTCTTGGTAAATGCCCAATTGAAAGCACTCTTTAATCTACCTAAACAGCCCACGAATCAGCCAAGGCTATCAAAACCTTGCTAGATAAGTCTTCCGAATGTATCTTCGAACTCGAGGCATTGCAAGTTTCCACTAAGCAATGGGATGCAATTCTCATCTATATGGTGGTACAATGTTTACCAGCAGAAACGCACCGTGCATGGGAACAAGAGGTCAATACTGCAGAAGGACTTCCCACTTTCGAGTCCTTAACATTATTTTTACAATCTAGATTTAGAATTTTAGAAGCCATAGTCGATACCAAACCGTCCCTAGCCAACAAAAATGTTCAAGTCCCGAGAGCGTCAACCCATTTCACGTCATCTACCCAAGCATGTACCTTGTGCAAAGAGCAGCACCGATTATTTAAATGTCCGAAATTCTTAAAACTTGACGTAGACAATAAATTCAAAGTTGTCGCATCAAATCAACTGTGTAATAACTGCCTATCAAAAGGCCACAACACGAAAACTTGTACGAGTAAGTTTTCATGTCAGCGATGTGGAAGGAGGCATCATTCTTTACTTCACAGGAATAATGCCACTCCAAGGGTCTCGACTCAATTCAAGCCAAGGGAGCAGAAATCAGAAGCTCAACCTTGCAATTCACCTTCCACATCCAATAACTCTCTTCACACGCTTTATGCAAAAAACCAACATACCAAACAAGCATTGCTTGCCACAGCATTGCTAAACATTCCCTCAAAAAAGGGAAATATGTTGGTATTAAGAGCATTGATAGATTCAGGCTCGCAAGTTTCATTTATAACCCAAGCCGCCGCACGTAAGCTGCAATCCTCCACTACAAACGTGGAAATTCAAATCACTGGCCTGGGAAAAACTGAAACTACGAATGTTCAGAAACAAACTGTATTGAACATTTATCCTTATTCAACCACTACTAAGGCAACCACGGTCACTACCCTTATAGTGGATATAATTACGGACATTTTATCTCCTTCAACCATTCCAAACAAAGAATGGAGTCATATACATGAGCTACCACTTGCCGACCCGTTTTTCTTTAAACCAGGAAAAATTAACCTGCTTTTAGGAGCAGATGTGTACAGCGAAATTCTCTTGGAAGGTTTACGGAAAGGTCCTCCAGGAACACCAACTGCCCAAAACAGTACTCTCGGATGGATAATTTTCGGAAAGCTAAAAAATACATCCACATTCTTAACAGCATCTGCGTTAACAGCAAAGGTTCATTACGACGACGACACTTCACTGGATAAACTTCTACGTCAGTTTTGGAAAACTGAAGAAGTTGATCCAGGAAGAAAGCTGTCTAAAGCAGATCAAAAATATGAAGAGTTTTATCAAAAAACTCATATTCGTAACACACACGGCCGTTACGAAGTTCGTCTGCCTTTCACAGAAGAAAGTCCTAGTCTAGGCGACTCTCGTGGTATGGCATTACGTAGGTTCTACAGCCTAGAACGGCAATTAGAACGAAATCCTGAACTCTATCAGGAATACAAAGCTTGTATAAACGAATACAAGACATTAGGTCACATGACAGTGGCTAGCAAGATAGTAAGTAACGAGCAAAGCTACTATCTTCCACATCATGCTGTGATCAAAGATAGCACCACTACAAAGGTTCGCGTCGTCTTTGATGCTTCGGCAAAAACAACTAATGGAAAAAGTGTAAACGAATAGCTGCATACTGGTCCAGTACTGCAGTCTGAACTCTTTTCCATCATTCTCAAATGGCGAAAGTAAAAATTCGCTATGTCGGCTGACATAGAAAAAATGTATAGAATGATAAAGGTTCAAGTTCCAGATCAAAACTATCAAAGAATAGTTTGGAGAAATAATCAGAACGAGCCTATTCAAGATTACAAATTAACCACCGTAACCTTTGGCACCACGCCGGCCCCATATCTCGCAATAAAAACGCTCAATCAGCTAGCCTTCGATGAAGCCGACAAATATCCTGAAGCTGCAAGGATAATATTGCGAGACTTCTATGTCGATGACCTTCTTACAGGATCAGATACAATGGAAGAAGCGTTCAAGATACAAGATCAACTACTCAATCTGTTAGCTCTAGGAGGGTTTAACTTGAGAAAATGGGTCAGCAATTCCTCGGATCTATTATCAAGGATTCCTAAAACTTATAGAGAAGTTCAACTCCCATTGCGACTAGCAAGCTATGAGTCTGTAAAAACTTTAGGCATTCATTGGTATCCAGGACCTGATTGCTTCACACTACAATACAGAAAGAGACTCGACTGCCTCTCTATAAAGCGTTCTGTCCTCCCAGAAATCGCAACGCTTTTCGATCCACTTGGCTGGATATCTCCAATTGTAATTAGTGCTAAAATTTTGATGCAAGCCTTATGGCTCGCAGGATGATCATGGGATGTTAACTTACTTATGGCAAAGTCAAAAGTGGCGCCCGTCAAATCCGTTTCGCTTCCACGTCTCGAATTGTGTGGTGCATTATTATTAGCACAACTCATAAATCGAGTCAAAGTAGATCTACAATTTGAACAAGTTCCTACATTTGCTTGGACAGATTCTTCTATTGTATTAGCTTGGATACGTAGCCACCCAAACAAGTATAAAACATATGTGGCTAATAGAATTTCGGAAATTCAAAGCCTAATAACATTAAAGCATGGCAACATGTAAGGTCTGTTGACAATCCAGCCGACTGCAATTCAAGAGGAGTTAAGTCTTCAACATTGATTGACCATCAATTATGGTGGCATGGACCTCATTGGTTGCAAAGCAGTGAAGAAAATTGGCCTAGAGCAAAACCAATTCTAGCTAATCAGAGTGAGGCTGAACAAAGACGAGCAATTCATCGTACAACAACTCATTCAAACATCAATGATTTGTTCGAGAGATTCTCAAGTTTTCCCAAACTACAACGTATATTCGCATATTGCATCAGGTTCCTACATAAATGCAGGAACGCATGTATAGAATTAACTCAAGAACAACAAATGGACCCAAAGATGCTTACTTCTACGGAACTGTCTCAAGCAAAAATTCGGCTCATTAAATTAGCACAGAAGGCCTTTTTCAGTATTGAGATTCAATATTTGCAAGCACGGAATGCACTTCCAGCTAAAAGCAAAATATTATCTCTTAATCCCTTTTTAGATAAGGACGGGTTAATTCGTGTAGGAGGACGACTAAAAAATGCCAATATTCATTATAATCAAAAGCATCCAATTATTCTCCCAAAGGAAAGCAAATTAACAATCTTGATAATTGAATATTTCCATATAAAACTTTGCATGGTGGCCCGCAATTGGTTTTGTCCAACATTCGAAGTGAATTTTGGATCCCACAAGGACGAAAAATTGTTAAACATGTATTACATAAATGCATCGTGTGTTTTAAGCAATCCGCATCCAATAAAAATCAACTTATGGGTAATCTACCCTCACCCCGGGTCAACATAACAAGACCTTTTCAACAAACAAACAAA
>OZ005740.1:184723823-184743284 GCA_963930735.1 Dioctria linearis
ATACATCGTGGTACATCAATATATTTTTTTCTTAATTCTTCTGATATAGGACATCCCTTTTCATCTAAATTGTAAATTGGTACATTATTTTCCAACTTTAATATATCGGTAATCCACTTGATTTTTTCATTTCCTTTCACATATATGATTTTGTCTTGGAGAATATCTTTAAAAAGGGTAGTGACACTATCTTGTGAAGTAAATCCTCCATTCCAAACAAATCCATGGTGATATTGATTTAGCCATCTTGCTTGATTTTGTAGTTCCGGAGGTAGATTTTCAAAGTTGTATATTGGTTTCAAAATAAAGTGCTGTAGTTGCTTATTCTGAGTTATAATGGCAATTTCCTTTAAGATGAACGTATTTCTAGGTCCTTTGAACCCTTGAATATCAATGATGCAATTCATTTTTACAGTTTATGAACTTCACTAGTTAGAGGATTGTACTGAACTATTCTATCATGTATAAGTAGACAGTATGCAGCAGTATTTTTCGGTATATTTACAGATGTTTGAAACTCTATGCTGACATCTACAGGACCAGTTTTGAGATATTCATTTTGGCGTGAGCAATCAATAACAACTAAAGGAGCCAAATTTTTGAACTGCTCTTTAGTGAGTAATGGTTCAGATCGGCGGTTGTAATATGACTGTTGGAATTTACAATACATCTCATATAATATAGCGTATTGATCTATGTTATATTTTATATTCAAATCATTGTATGGATATTTTTCAGAATTTAGATAAACTTTTAGGTCTGTTAGGTTGCAGTGATTAAATTTGGATGCATCTTTTTCACTTGAATCTTTACGGTCAGTTTGTAAAGCAAAAATCACACATCTTGGTTTTTCTAGTTGATTAACTGTTTTAACAGTCCATTTATGGCGGGTGGACTGTGGTGGTGATGGATATTCATACAAATCCCAACTTCGAAATACCATTTCAATTGGGTGATTGCTTTCAGTAATTTTCAATAGAGACAACTTTTCCATATCAGCTACAGTAACATGTGGCAGATGCCATTGTAATTTAAGTATATTTACTGAGCCATCACAATCTTTTGCATAAATTGCATTTAGTTCCGTTCTAGAACGAATCAAAACTAGTTCATGTTTGGCATTAATAACTATTTTCTTATAGTCTTCAGCAAATCCAAGAAGATATTTTAGTGGTATACAAAAATTAAAGTTTCCTTCTGAGTTAAGAGATATATTGGTGAGAGACCATCCTGAATTTAGAAGCATTTTACTTTCACTTTCGTTTAAAGAAAGCTTATTCTTTATCGTTGAGGTAAGACCAACATTTTTATTGCGATCAATTTGTACTCCATTTATTTCATACCGGATCTCCTCGAATAAAAATGCCATCGCATTATTAGTTAATTTTACATCTGCAGTTTTGTCAATCGCCCTAGGAGTGCATTCCAATTTCCCTTCAATGTAAATAAAACTTTCGCTTGGAAGTATATAGATATCTTGATGCTGAATAGCTATACGTATTTCATCATTGTTTTTGAAAGAGTTCGTGAAGGGTGAGTAACTATGATATTCAATTTATGCAACACTATTATCATAGCTTACAGCATCCTTTATACTCAAAACTTCACTCATTGCTTGTCTTTTATGATAAATCCTAAAGTTATCAAGTATTTCTTATTTTGTGGGGTAAGTTTGAACCTTTTTTCTCTTTGAGGTCTAATTTCGGTGAGAGTTGCAGAAGAACTGTTGTTGATGGCAGCTAATGTTCGTAATTTATCCTTATTATACAATATCATGTTGTGGTTTAAGATGTAACCGAGCTGTTATTATTTCACCCCTAAAATTTATTAAATCACCGTCCTGATCAAGTAGCTTTAAGCTGATTGAAGTAATTCTTCGAGTGGTTAGCGGTAAATAAATGACGTTCTTTGGTACCTCAACAATCTTATAACCAGGCCCCACCTTTGGAGAGAATTCGCGTAGTGTATGTACTCGTGTATCGTTCATGAATGATCCACTTATTATATTACATTCTACTCTTATTGTATTAACTTTAATTATATTAACTGGTAAATCTGACACATGCAATTTAATAGCATCCAGTTGTCGCCTACTAAACCCTAAAAGTGATCCAACTGTACCCTCTTTGTCAAAGTAAATAGGTCCACTAGATTTGATTTCACTTTTCAAAGTGTTATTGTTCGCACGCAATTTTATATAGTAACTCTCTTTACTTAATTTACTTAATTGATTCTCAAGATATTCAGCTATGTCATCTATCTCATATGATCCTGTAGGTATTTCTATAACCGCATTCCCAATGTGAAATAGATTATTTTTTTTATTCTCAATATTTGGTATTGAATTGTAAGTTTGGAAATCAATTAACCCGCATACATAATCCCTTGACAAATCTATGGGTGGAAAATACTCAGTTGTTAATACAGATGAATTTCCGCTTAATGTAAGTGTTAATGACATTGTGGTGTAATTCAAAATGATGCAATTATGTGGTTTCCTCCTCATTTATATAGATTTGCAAGGGCATGAGAGTCATTTCAGTTTTAACCACAGGTGGATTCAGTAGTATAAAAATTTAAAACAAGGAAGAAATAAAAAAAATATGGAAAGATTAAATGATGAAGTGCAAATATTTCTTAAACATTTCGATATTAGCAGATTCTTGCAAGAGTATGACAAGTTGTTACTAGAAGAACATAACGAGGAAATAGAAAAATCCTACCGCTTTTTGGATAAGTATAGAAAAATCAACATTTTGACTTCAACATATGGAGAGCATTATGAATCCTGCAGTTGGGCTTACAATACTTCAACATCAGGTCCAGATACTTGTAACTGCCAGTATGTTAAAAGAGAATTTATGCGAATATCCAAACTATTGAAGTTATATAATAGAATTAAGAGACCCTGTTGCTCCTCTTGTATAAAGGCAATATTTTAAATAAATCGAAACATATCATCATATTCTTTTATGTATCGTAACAATCATACAAAAATTTCAAACATAAATGACCGCATATTACTGAGTTATATGTTTGATATGGGGAATAATTATACTTTACATTACTAGTTAAATATTTTCTAATTTCTAATGGTGGCTGTAAATTTCCAAAGCTATCAAAGTACGCTACTCAATGAGTTCCTGGACCTGATGATATATCCAAGTTGATAATACCGCATTCCTTCTTGTTTAGTTTCTTTGGAAGCTTATCTCGCATGAAAACTCCTCGAAAATATGGTAGATCTTTTACATATTTATGCAAATATACCTCAGTTAATGGCCTTTTAGGTAGCGTTTTCAATAGTTTTTTGGCTCTGGGTTTAAGTATAACCCCAATCCTTTTTTATGAGGTTTGAGATAAAGACTTTTCCCTATTAGACGGGATTCCATTTCTTCATTATGCCTCTTGTTCTCTTTAAGCTGCTCCTTTGCTTGCTTAACAGCATTAACAGCTTTAACAATTGTAGCAGCACCTCCTCCTAAAGCAGAAAGGCCAGCAAATAAAGGAACGAGGAATGGTAAAATACCTCCAGTTTTTGGTATAGGTATGACTCGTGGAACTTTCACATTTTTCTTCCTATATTTAATTATATCTCCTACTTCCTTTCGTGCTAACGCAATGGCTCTGTTCAAAGAATCAGGTTTTTGCCTTTGAATTGTACGTGCCTTGGAGATAACCGTTCTCAGGGTAATGTTTTTCTTAACTTTTTCATTTTTCTTTCGTGTGCTCATTTTCTTCTTACTCCTCATTTTCGCCATACCCATCCCAAATTTAGCCTTAGCATTCATGATATTGGTAACTAGCAATGCGTTTGTACGTTCACCTAGGTTTGCGTCACTAGATTTAACTCGACTCCAAGCCTTTTCAGCCAAAATCCGATCTGCTATGTTGCGATCTGATGTACTTTTTAATTTAGAGTAGGCAATATCGTGTTCTTTACATGCACTATCTAAGGGATTAATACCGGGGTCACCACGAGCTAATCTTTTTGCTAGCTTCGTACCAGGTCCACAATACTGGTAGCCTGGTAAGTGTAATTCAAACGGCAGTTTATTAATGAGTGTATTAATTACCCCCGAACCTTTCTTATTATGCTCAAGCATAAGTATGAATGACTTTAACCTTCAACATTCAGATACAAACTAAAAAAGTATTTAAATTTAGTATGCATTTATAGATTGGAGTTAGTATTCAAAATGAAATTCATTAAGCAAAATCTATCGCTGTCAATTAGAAATAATGATTTTCGGAGCAATATTACAGAAATTGGTAGACATAGTTCATTATTACCAAATAGTATACGTGCACTAATAGTTGGCCCTTCCAATTGTGGAAAAACAAATGTTATGATTAGTTTGCTGGAGCATCCTAATGGTTTGAGCTATGAAAACGTTTATGTGTATTCCAAATCACTCTATCAATCAAAATATTTATACTTAAGAAAACTTTTGTCACCCATAAAAGGATTAGGATATTATACATTTTCTAATAATGATGATGTTATACCATTTGATGAGGCAAAACAAAATTCAATTTTTATTTTTGATGATGTAGCATGTGGGAAACAAGACAACATACGCTCTTATTTTTGCATGGGTCGACATAATAACATTGATAGTTTCTATCTTTGCCAGACTTATACTCATATACCAAAACACTTGATACGAGATAATGCTAACTTTCTCATTTTATTTAAACAAGATGACACAAATCTTAGGCATGCTTATGATGATCATGTGAATACGGATATGAGCTTTGATACTTTCCGAGATATGTGTGCTAAGTGTTGGAAGGATAAATATGGGTTTCTGGTAGTAGACAAAGACAGCCCCTTAAGCAAGGGACGTTACCGTCAGGGATTCGATACATTTATTTCCCTATAAATATAACATATCCATTAAAGCAGTCAACAGATCAGATAAAGCAGTTAGGAGAGCAGTTGAAGCTGTTAATAGACCAGTTAAAGCAGTTAAAGCTGTTAACAGACCAGTTAATAAAGCTGTTAATAGACCAGTTAATAAAGCTGTTAATAGACCAGATCGGTTTTGAAAAAAATTATCAATACAAATGGGTAATAAGAGGGAGTTAATCAGGGATATTATGCTATCAAGAAAAAGTATCGAACTATAAAAACGGGGCGAATCGATGTTGAATCTCAACTTGAAGAAACATTTAAGCCCATAACAAAACCACTTAAAGAGCTTATAAGTGAAACAAAAGTAAAACAGGGACTTCATGCTGATATCAAATAAGAGCCTAAAAAGGAAAATAAAATAAATGATGATGATGATGATGATTATGATGGCTTCGAGTTAAACCCAAAACAAATGTATATGAAAATGGAACCAACAAGCACACCACTGAAGTATAGAGACTCTTCTTTAATGTCATCACAAGACGAGTATGGAACACCAACTCATTCAAGAACCTTAGCTAATAAATCAGATTCCACCCTCAACTTATCAACTGGGGTAGTTAATAAATATTTAGGATTTTACCAAGCCAAAAGTCCTAAAATTGACCGAACTTATGGTGTTTATATGGATAATGGGAGGTGGAAAATTGGAAAATCTAGCATTGACATTGATGCACAAAATTTTGTCATTAATGGGAAGCACTATAACATAACAGCTGGCTTATGCGAACTACTTTTTATGAAAGAACCATCAAATAGATTATATGATGAAAAAGACTTGGCTAATTATCGAGAGATCTTGGAAGATTCTAATGCCCATAGACGTGATTATAGTGCAGATGGGCAAATAAAAGGTAGTAAAGGACCTAAATATATGAGGATTATTAGAAAATTTATCACTCATGACGGTATGGGTCTCATGAAGCTTCCCAGAGACGCTATTGACTATGTTTACTGGGATGATCCAAATGAATTGGTGGACAGATTACGGCTTTTAATTGGCTCTCAAGTAGCTGGGAATAATAGTCATAACAATGATCACTCATGATGGTATGGGTCTCATGAAGCTTCCCAGAGACGCTATTGACTATGTTTACTGGGATGATCCAAATGAATTGGTTGGACAGATTACGGCTTTTAATTGGCCCTCAAGTAGCTGGGAATAATAGTCATAACAATGAAATTGTTTCCATTATTGAGGAGTTAAGAGAGTCTGATTTAATTTTATAAAAAGCCTCCTTCTGCTTTTTATATATTTATTCATGAAATGAGTGTTGACAAGTTCGGACGATCACTAATAGATGGTAATATTGGACGAGGTTCTCCTGGACCTCGAGGAGAACCGGGTTCTTCAGGACCACCAGGTGAAAAGGGTTCCACCGGACCTGCTGGAGTAGGTTTTCTGCTAACATCAGATAAAAACTATGATATGCAATTCAGCAATATTAAGAATCTCAAAAATCCAGAAGAAGATAGTGATGCTGTAAACAAACTATATATAGATGTGGCAATAGATAAATATTTAGATTTATGCAAATCCCATAGTAGTTTAGAAACGAAAACAGCTAAGAGTGAATTAGAGAAAGAGCTTGTGAATGTACATAGTATTATTAAAATAACTAGGGAAAAACTGGAAACATTGACTCAATCGCACATAAATAAGTCATTTGAAAAGTTAAAGGTTTATATTGATACAAAGTTCGAAGACATTGAAAAGAGTTTACGTGGACTTATAAATGTAGAATCACTTATAGTCAAACCTAACAATGAGTAAAAAGGCCCTTGTGAGCGAGCTGCACAAAGCAGCTCGTCGAAATTTTCCTCGACGTCGAGTAATTATGAAAGATTTGGATGATCTCTGGCAAGCAGATTTGGTTGAAATGGGTGCTTATGTTCGCGAAAATAATGGATACTACTATTTACTAACAGTAATTGATACATTTTCAAAATATGCTTGGGTAGAACCTATTAAAAATAAAACTGGAAAAGAGGTAACGGCTGCAATGAAAAAAGTTCTAAAAAGCGGTCGGATACCTAAACATTTGCAGACAGATGATGGTAAAGAGTTTTATAATAAAATATTCCAGACACTAATGGTAAAGTATGGAATCAAACACTATTCGACTTTTAGTATAATGAAAGCCTCAATAGTTGAAAGATTTAATAGGACGTTGAAAGGCATGATGTGGAAAGAATTTAGTAAGAATGGTTCCTATCGTTGGATTGATTTTGTACACAATCTAGTTCATGAATACAATAATAAAAAGCATAGGACAATTAAAATGCGCCCCTCTGATGTTAATCATATTAATAAAAATTTTCTACTACATACAGTATACAATCACATAAAAATGGTGAAGAGAGCAAAATATAAGGTTGATGACTATGTTCGCATCAGCAAGCACAAACAAATATTTGAAAAGGGGGAACACACCGAACTGGACGACTGAGATCTTTAAAATTAAAACCCTACAAAACACGAATCCGGTGACATATCTTCTAGAGGATTATGAGGGACATCCAATCAAAGGAGGATTTTATGAAAGAGAACTACTAAGGACGAAATATCCGCATAATTTCCTTGTTGAGAAAGTATTGAAGAAGAAACGGAATAAATTTTTTGTAAAATGGCTAGGGTTCTCTGCAAAACACAATTCATGGCTCAATAAAAATGAAATATTATAAATTTGTTGTATAAATAAAAAAAAAAATAACATTTTAAGTTATCAAACCATCTTTTATTTTTTATACTAAAATGCCCCCAAACAAGTGTGTCTGTTGAATTTTCTTTTAAAAACCGCTTATTATCATGAGAGCTTAATGCAATCTTACTTTGTCTTATACTATATACATTGTGCTTATCTGATCGAATGCATTGTTGGGTTCTTATCTGTTCAATGGAGTTATTCAAACATGTTAAGTAATCATCAAAACTAATACTATTTTTTATTACATTTAATTTGATGCCTTTGGCTTTTTTTATCAAATCTTATACTATACATTTTTGATCTTAATCCTATAAATTCAGTTATTATTTTCCCATTCAATTCATTTTTCATAACCCCAGGAACTTTTTTATTTACTAAAGGAATATTATATACATTGTTCTGCGGATAATCGCTAGTATCAAAATAATTAACATCAGATCTAATGATTCTATAAATATTATCACATTTAAATTCATAAATTAGAGAGTCGGTATCAGTATACAACAGTTTACAATTTTTCTCCATTTTTGGTAAAATATAATCATAATGAAATTTATAAACACATGTTTTAGAGATATCAAGTATACACATTCCTATGTAAATGGGTTTATTAACATACACTTCAGTCTTATTTAATTCAATGGCAACCAAATTTCTATCGAAAATAGATCTGCTGTGGAAATTCGGTTTAGCTATCATAACTTTGGCTCCATATCGACCTTCCCACTTAGTAAGCAATTTTACTATTGAATGTTTACGTACGTTTTCCATGGTTTTTCCAAACACTGCATTATTCATAAGCTTATATTTGTTTTTATCAAATTCATTTCTAGCTTTCTTACGCATTTCAGTATTTAAGTCAATATATTTCTTTAACCACGGAGACTGATTGAATTGAAGAACTCGATGTACTTTTTTCAAAATAAGTCCATGAGCTATGCACTGCTTCAGATTTGTATAATGAATAACATACGTTTCTTTATTAAATAATGTAGTCATCAGTTTTTGTTCCTTAGATCCTACAGGTGCTTCATGTGTTGAACAAAATGGTAAATCTGAATGTTTATCATGCAGATGTTGTGGGTACTCAAGATCGACTTCTAATATGTAACCAAATGGTGATTCATCCGATACGTGAGTAATTTCTATATCTGTATTCACCCATTTGAAATCATGTGTTGGAAGATACTGGGACATTGCCCAACCATATAAATTATTAACATCAAAGTACATGAGATATTTGGAATCCTCTTGATCGTTATAGTTTTTCATATAGCTATTATTCGCTTTGCTATATCGATTTGAACACTGACTTATTCCACCTCGAATTCCTCGTTCTATGAACATAACCATATCGATATCAGTTAATAACTCCAGCTCTATTTTGGTGTATTTCAGCATAGCATCCCATGTTAATCCTGGTAGAGTAAAATAGTGCGCAGGATCCAAACCATATGTTTTTGCACATACCTTTCTAAAATTCTCAAAAACGTCAGCTAAAAGTAGAACATCGATCTTTAAATACAAATCTGAATATTCACCAAGAGTTTGTATGCGAAATGTCTTCCACACAGTTTGTGCATGTAGGTAATCATCATGAGAAATATCAGATTCATTTAATTGGTTATAAAACGCTTCCCGAGGTGGTAAGGAAATACACCTTTTCTCGTCACTAGCTCAAATTCTGAAGAATTCAAATGGCTCCACTCCTTTTTTGTTATAAGCAACTGTTCTTTAGGTAAATATGACACCAGTTTATCTAAAGATGACGCCATAAATTTGAGTGAATCAATAAAGCGGAATTTAATTTCACTATATCTAACATTCTTTGTAAATGATATATAGCGTTCTTTATTAATTGGCAAAAGATCCACTCTGCCTTCAAATGCAGTTGCAAGTTCCTTTATTACAAAGTGAGCGTCATAACCGCTCAAATTGTGGAATACTACCGGAATTAAACGTGTATCTTGATAATTAAGATTACATTCTTCATGAGCTGGACCTCTATATTTTCCAGTTAGATGGCAATGATCGCGTACACGTTTTATTCCAATTGCAAAAGGTTGTTCACAAATATGACAATATTTGTCTTGTGTAAATTGCACTTTCTCATCTTCAGTTAACCTGATTAGTGGTTTAATCTCTGAAAATATGTCCTCTGCCTTTCTCAGAATCTGTTGTAGTTGGTCTACGAACCAATGCTGACAATCAGCACCTCTATAAGAACGAAAGACACTCAGGCTGCTATTAAAAGAACAGTTGAAATAATATCCGACACTGTAGACCTCATGTTTTTGGTATCTTGTTGTTTTCCCCAATTCATCATTAGAAAGAGGTTTCAACAAACAATCTAAATCAGCATATATTATAAAAGGTGCGCTTTCCTTAAAATTAAAATTTTTAAATTCCAACCATTTATTGTATTCTGTTGGCAAGAGAATTTTGCACTCATTAATTTTCGCGCAGTCATCAACATGTGCAGCTAGTTTTTCTTCTGAATAGAAGTAATGAAGGCACCTATCGCAAATATACTGTTTTCTATGTGTTTTAGAGAGTTGACGGGAAACTAGGCGTGACAAGTCTTTAATCCAACAATAATGGTATTTAATTTCAAAGTTAGAATCCTCCTCCTCCCCATTTTCATCACCATCATCATCATCATCATCATCATCATCATCGTCATAATAATTCTGAGTTAATAATAAATTAACGTGTTTATCTTGCCGGTCTTTTGTAAGACGAACTGGAACTGTGTGAAGTTGTTTTTTTCTTTTTTCCAAAGCAAATATATTTATGGATATAGCATTTAACTTTTCAAATTTAGTTATTTCATTTAATTCAGGAGGTAAACCAATTCCATTCAAATTCAAAATCTCGCTGTAATGTGGATAACTTGATACTCTATTTGTATGATGTTCGGCTGGGTAAAGTGCTGAAACTATAGCCCATGCAAAGCATGCAGAATCCTCATTATTAATGTTAATGCACGCATGATTACACTTTATTTCAGGTGGTAAGTCGATATATGATGACCCTCGAAAGGGTTCGTACTTATTAATATTCACGGCTAAATTAATAATACTTGATAAAGCCCATCCACTATCACGCTCTTGAATTTCTTCTAGTTGAACTAGTATATTCTGTTGAATATTTTCAAAAAACCATTGCTTTAAATCTGTACCACTATCTACCACCACATTCTTTGTATTAAAATATTTAAATTCAAATACGTCATCATCCTTTCGAGTAATTTTAAACTCTCCACAGAAAGTAGTATTAATCTTAAGTGTGTTACACTTCTTTAAAATGTTTTGAATCCGTCGTGAAAATAAATGTTGAGCATCTTCTAAAAATATTTTGGGGTCCTTATGAATTAAATTAACTACTACTCCTGTCCTGATTCGATCCATAAATGCTGATTCTACATCCTCCCAAACGACACGAGATTTTCTAGACTTTGCTTGAGAACTATTACCACGACCTTGATGCAATAGTGAGTAGAGCTTTATCTTAAATCCTTTGAGTTCTATAATACATCTTTGAAGACTCCTTTTAGTCCCCACATTGGAACTCATCCCTAACACTGAACGCGATCGCCGAATATATAATACACATTTTTTAAGAGCGTCATTGATTTCCTCCGGACGACCACTTAAATTCCTGAAGGCAATTTCGATTTCTTCAACCATATTCACTATGTTCTTTGTAATTGAAGCCATTGTTCCATAAATCTAAAAACTCACAACAATATCAGATTGAAATATTAGCTGTCGCTTTGGGTATTATCACGAACTTTGATAATTAATATTTGTACCAACATTAACCTTCTGCGTAGATATTATCAGAAACTTTGATAATTCACACATTAAGTGCCCCATTTTATACCAAAAAAAAATGTCTGCATAAAACTCCAACTTCAAAGAAGCCGCGCTATCCGGCGGTTGGCTTTGTGCCACACACACATTTTCTGTTGCGCAAAACCGCACATGCACACCAACCCCAACTTCAAAGAAGCCGCGCCATCGGTTCTCTTTGATAATTAATGCATGAGTGTACCATTTTTTATAATAAAATCACCCAACTCCTATTTCTTAGTTAAAAAGAAAAAACGAATAATAAAAACAGCCATATTTTGACTCAGTTCAGTTTTTTTATTTTTTTTTTATAAAATACATTTTTAATATGATAGATTATAAAAATTTGCAGACTCATTCAATTCAGTTTGATGTGAAATTCTTAGATTAAAAGATTTTCCTATTTCACCTTCATTAACTATGTAGAAACTGCCTTCTTTGTTGATATTTTCGAGAACCTCATCGGATAAAATATCGAAACGCTTTGGTAGGTAAATAACATTCGACTCCAGTTCCAATAAAATCTTTTGTCCATATTGGGTTGAACTTCTACGAGCGTTTATTACCTTATATGCTTTATTAACCTCCATGTCCTTTACCTTCAATATTTCTTTATAGCCACAAGCGTTGACACTGCTCAAAACGTTATTTATCCTTTGGTGCTGATCCATTTTTTTCCCTCTGATCAGATGTAACTTCAGCTGAATTTAATCTTATACTGATATATTCATGTAATTATCTCCATCTTATATAGTGCATTATTCTAGGCTAAAAGGCCAAGTTAAAGGTAGTTGCACAAACCCATGTTAGTGATCTGAACTTCTCACCACAGTTTTCCCACACATCTGGCGGTCCCTTTGTGCCCACTTAAAGACGACTGCACAAATGCATGCCAGCCATCTGAACTTCTAACGATGGCGGCACCTTTGTACTTCAAAGAAGCCGCGCACATTTAATTCACTCCCACACATTTTCTACTGTACATCTAACCGCAAATTTTACGGCGGCCCCTTTGAACTTCAAAGAAGCCGCGCACATTTAATTCACTCCCACACATTTTCTACTGTACATCTAACCGCAAATTTACGGCGGCCCCTTTGTACTTCAAACAAGCCGCGCACATTTAATTCACTCCCACACATTTTCTACTGTACATCTAACCGCAAATTTACGGCGGCCCCTTTGTACTTCAAAGAAGCCGCGCACATTTAATTCACTCCCACACATTTTCTTCTCTGCATCTAAGTGCAAATTTTACGGCGGCCCCTTTGTACTTCACACACACACACACACATACACACACACAATTCATGCCAACCATCTGAACTTACTTCTAACAGCAAATTTTACCACCCACCCAACCACCCACTCAAGGTCGAATAAGTACACATGCACTTGGTCCAGAAACTGCATAGTTTACCTACTTACGCTCTTTCTCTAGGATGAACACATTTATTGATAAATCGTTCTGGCCTTCAAATTGTGTAATTTGCTTAAGCGTCATGGGAAATGTTATTCCAGTTAAATTTAGCACAGTAGAATAATGTGGATATGATGAGATCCTATTGGTGTTAATATTTGCAGGATATAGCGCATTGTTTTTCACATTTATACATGCTTTCTTTGATGTAATCTCCTTTGGCAGAGGTATATAAAATAATCCCCGAATCGGCTCAAACTTGTTGATATGCACCGCTAAATGTATTATAGAATGCAGTGCCCAGCCACTGTCTTTTTCCTGGAATTATTCCAGCTGAGTGTTTATTGGATCCAAAATGTTTGATTTAAACCACTCCTCCAAATTATCATCTGCACTAATTGGAGCAGTCCTTGCTTGGAAATATTTAATGTCTTTTATGTTTTCATTGTCAGCACTTTGTTTAATAAATTCACCGCAAAACGTTGTAGCAACTTTAATATTAAAATAACGTTTTAGAGTGTTCTTAATACGGCGCGTAAATAATTTGGCAGCGTCTTGCATAAATAGCTTCGGATCGATATGTTTTAAATTTGCAATAACACCTTGCCAAATTCTGTCTGCGAACGCTGTCTTTATTTCCTCCCACTTTACAAAATCACTTCTTCTGACGCGAGTAATTCCGCCACCTCGGCGGGGAGTTCTCAATAGTGCTCTCAATGCTTTAATTTGCTCGAGACAGCTCTGGAAATGTCGTTTCCTAGCACTCTTATTGCACTTCCGAAATGCAACTTGAAATCTATGGATGTTTCTATTACACTTTTGAACAATATAGTCTTAATTCTCTGAATTTGTTAAACACTTCGACACATCCTTCCTCAAGTTTTTAATTATTGAAAAACTTTTATTTACTAAGGACCGAAGACATTTTATTTTTTATGTACTATCACGGCGACTCACTAAAACTGACTGATGCTCCCCAAGAGTTTGCTTGAGCTTTTGTAGGAACGGTTTGTAGACATGAATGATCCTGCTGCTACAATAATCATTGCACAGGATGAATTGCAACGATTTTGCTTACAGGCTGGGATGATATCGAATAGACAATAAAACACAATTCTTGGAACAATAAAATAAATTTTTTTGGCCGCCTACAGTAAGTGTGCTTTCAAATTACATGAAAATAATAAATGTGCTGATATTGCCTAAATTTGTTTACACAGGTGTGCATGACTCATTCAGCTAAAATGCGAATTTGTAAACAGGAAGTTTACACGGGTGTGTATGAACCATTCAGCTTAAATGGGAATTTGTTTATAGCGGTGATATCAAATTACATCATAAACAGGGGAAGCATGCCTAATGTTTGGTAAACATTTAATATTTGATACCCAAAACCCCCATAGAAAGTGATCCAGAACTTCTGATATCTAAAAATTCTTCGCTAAGAAATCTACAAGTGAGAAAACAGCAAATCCAAGGCTACATCATGCTGATATCTACAGCTCCCTAGGGTAACTTGAATTATTAATACGCTAATATTTCGAAAACCATAGCTCGTAGAGGATTTCTGATGAAAATTTCGTTCCCCCTCCCACCCCACACCACCAAGAATCCATTGAAATGATCAAAAATAACTTGAATTATTAATATGCTAATATCTCGAAAACCAGAACCCGTAGAGGATTTCTGATGAAAATTTCGTCCCCCAACCGTACCAGTACCCTATCCACTGGCACCTTCTAGAATCTATTGGTATGAAAAAAAAGTATTCTAATTTTAACTTTATTTATTACTAATATTAATTCAAATCAAACCTGAAAAGCCTATATTTAGGTGCTCAAGAAAAATCATAGTAAAAAAGCCTACATTTAGGCGCAGCACCCCCATGAGCAAAAAAAAAATTCAATTATTACTAATATTAACTATATCTAAAAAGGTAAAATCGCTAATATCTCGAAAACCATAGCCCGTAGAGGATTTCTAACAAAAATCTTATCCCCCCTCTAACTCCCGCCCCTCTAACACCTTCTAGAATCTATCGGCATGAACAAAACTATCCTAGCTACCTAGAATTATTAATAATATTAACTATATCTGCAAAGGTAAAATTGCTAGTATCTCGAAAACAAGAGCCCGTAGAGGATTTCTGATGAAAATTTTATCTCCCCTAACAGCCGCATCCCAACCATCTAGAATCCATTGGTATGAACAAAAATTTCCTAGCGTTAACTTTAATTATACTAATATTAGATCAAAACCAAAAGCCTACATTTAGGCGCAACACTTGAAAACGCAAAATAATAATAAAAAGCCTACATTTATGCGCACCAAGAAAATAGCAAAACAGCAAAACCGTAGTACCGGAGCATGCTGGTAGTACCGGAGCATGCTGGTAGTACCGGTTAATGCCGCTAGGGCGCAGTCAAAACCAAATGACACCTCCAAGCCATAAGCCAGTCAAGACACAATAGTGTATCCAAGACATAAGCCAGTCAAGACTCAATGGTACATCCAAAACACAAACATATATTTAGTATGGACTCAAAACCACCTAGCGATGGTGGTGCCATCTGCGGGCGAGAGTTCTAGATAAAAACTCAGGTCCAGAACTCTACGCATATATAGCAACTTTAAGAATATTCACACAACACCTCCATGGTAGAGCGCCTGGGATTTTACAAAACCAAGCGTGCTCGGTTCGATTCCGTATCTCCTACCTCCAGAGGAAGAAGAAGATGTAAATGAGTTGGAATTTTCCGTGCACTTTTTATATGGAAAAAGTGATCCAGAACTCCCATAGAACAACTACTGACCCAGTGTTTAGAAGAACAAAAATAATGAAATAATTGATAAATTAATATTTAGACCCAAAACCGGGTGAATATGAGATAATAAATTTGCATATACATATCCTCTCTACTTATTTAGTATTCAGCAGTAACTAAGCGCAAAAGCTGAAAGAAAGTTAGTATAATATATACCCATATATATGTATATGTAAAGAATAATAATATTCCACGCACATATATAGAATTTCGTGCACTTAACACAAACTAGAGAGTAATCACGTACTCATTAAATATCTAAAACCGTTGATGACGCTCTGTGGCTAGAGCAGAAAACGTTTCGGTAAAGCCAATTAAGCAGCCTACACGGCAAAAATGCAATATAACATATTGCAAGATTAGGGATAAAATCGGCGGAGGCATATACGTCAAATATGCCAAAGGCCCACTCATGTTAAGTGCCATCATCGCTACATTTATCGGGACGTAACGAAGATGAACTTAACATACACATAAAAGTCAAAAAAATTTCTAAATGCAAGATCGTAAAACTATGAAAACATTACTAATAATAATTTCCTAAGGAATCTAGCATAACTGAATGCACACTGAACATAATATAATTAAGAAGAGAGAAGAAAAAACAAGTAGAAAACCACGCAAATTATTTAACAAGTAAAAAACCACGCAAATAATTTAACTATAATTTATTAATGTAATTAAAACACATGAACTGATCTTATAAAATATATCTATTTGTTAGCAAGCAACCTACATAGCAAACATACTCACCCACAAAATGAACACATCAACACTAGACGAACACACAGTCATGCTCCAAAGCATCCATAACAAAGGATAATCCACATCACTTACCGATTCACAAAACACTAACAAACACAGACATTAGAACAGTCAAGTGAAATAACAATAACAACTTAGTATAAACAACACCATGCCTTGAGACAAACAACAGACGAGATAAACAACAGAATAACAAGAAACACACAGCATCAAAGGTTTTTGAAATATTTGAAATTTTGAAGACTTTTGAAGTTGTTTAGGAATTCTAAGGATTTTATATATATATAAAATTACATCTCTGCGGCCTAACATTGAATCTAGATTTGATCAATATTAAGGAACAACAGAGCCTTGTTCGAGCATAGCAAGGCCTAAGGATTAACAAATATAAACCTAAAATATAAATAGCAAACATCCATAACCGGCAATGGTGAAACGCATCAGTAAGATACAGAGAAACCACGGTGGATAAACTACCACCATGCAATGTTGGAAAGTAGTGCACCATCTGATTGCACAACACTTCGCCAACCAACGGTCCCCACTATGCATAGTGATCTAGATACATCTAGGGATATGTACGATGAAGGGCGCTAGGCATACTATCAAGCACTGGAAAAATTTTAAAAATTTAAAATTTTTTTAAAAATTTTAGTATATATATATATATGTTTCTTTTCTTATTTTATAAATTTATAATAATATTTATAATTGATACATTAAAAAAAACTAATTGATATTCTGGACAGTATGTGCATGTACATATCATATTATAATATTATAACATGTATAAAGTGGTATATGATCAGTACAAATAAACAAAATTTTTCTACCATAATATCGTCTTTTTATTATCATTTCTACACCTTAGATGAACCAATTAAGTTGTTCTAACTTTTACAACATTTATGATTTCTCGGCTGGTACTGGTGAAGGAGGGCATCCAGTTTTGAGTCACCATTTATGTTGCATATATAAATTAACAGTGTTCTATGTTAAAATAACCGATGTTACTATTTAAATTCCTAATATGGTCGCTATAAAAATCACCATGACTATTTAAATTATGAAGGATTATGCTATAATAACATGTAAGAGACGTACTTTTATAAAGACATACTCACTGTTTCATCGTCTACAATCTGTTAAACTAAGGTGTAAGCATTTATTTTAAACAAAATGCGCTGTTAGTTTAATTTTGTGGCAAGCTATAATTGAAATTGAACAACGTTAGTTTCAATGTGTGATAATGTTGAATTTTGAATGAGGAACTCTTTACTATTATCGATATTAATTTAATAAGAAACGTTTATGGAGCCATTTTATATCGAAAAAATGTAAAATCTTAAACGATTTCACCAATTTTTGCTCTGGGTGCGCAAACTAGATAAAAATCAAGAGCTAAAACCACAATATCAGGCCTTCATGCGAGAATACGAGCACCTGGAGCACATGCAAGCAATACACAAGGAAATCATCCCTTCCGAGAATTATTACTTACCACATCACTGCGTTGTTAAACCTGAGAGTTCGAGAACGAAACTCCGTGTAGTGTTCGATGCGTCAGCCAAGACTACAACTGGAAAATCTCTCAACGACATCCTCAAGATTGGACAAACTGTACAGTCAGACTTGTTCTACATTCTAATAATATTTAGAATGCACAAATTCAAGTGGATCCCGATCAAAGAAAATATCAACTTATTCTCTGGCGCGAGCACAAAGACAGGCCTCTTCAGACATACCAGCTCAAAACAGTGACATATGGCACGGCTTCAGCACCATTTCTCGCTACAAGGTGTCTTAATCAATTAGCACTTTTGGAAGTCGACACCTTTCCTCGAGCAGTTAAGGTCATACGAACTGATACATATGTTGATGACATCCTAACTGGAACAGACTCCATTGATGATACCATCAGACTAAGAGAGGAGTTAGTGGCACTTCTAAAAAGTGGAAATTTCGAGCTAATGAAGTTCTGTTCAAATCACCCAGATATATTGCGTACCATTCCTGAAGAATTAAGAGAAAAACTACTACTGCTCCAAGGAGACGAAGTCGTGAAAACCCTAGGAATGATTTGGCAACCAAGGGATGATGTCTTTCAATTCAAAACAACACACCATGAGTCAGATAAGACTACAAAGCGAACAGTTCTGTCAGACATCACTCGTATTTTTGACCCACTTGGACTAATTGGACCTGTGATAGTTCTTGGCAAACTATTTGTACAGGATCTATGGAAATCAAACATTTCGTGGGATGAAGAACTTCCAATACAGTTAAAGAAAAGGTGGCAACTCTTTCAATGCCAATTGAAAGATCTCAGTTGTCTCAAAATCTCAAGACACGTATCATTCACCGATCCAGTGGAGCTTCAATTGCATGCGTTTTCTGATAGCAGTGAATCTGCATATGGAGCATGCTGTTATATCAGGATGGTAGATAGCTTCGGCCAAATACGTGTTCAATTGTTGTGTTCAAAGCCAAGATTAGCACCCTTAAAATCGACAACGCTAGCAAGACTAGAACTGTGCGCTGCTGTCCTCTTAGCAGAATTGGTGGAGCGGATACGTCAATGTCTACCGAAGAATTTATCAAAGGTTTACTACTACACGGATTCAACAATCGTTCTTTCATGGATTGCAGCACCGTCCTACACTTGGACCACCTTTGTTGCAAATAGGGTGGAAAAAATCCAACAATTCACGACTAAACATCAGTGGCATCATGTAGAAGGTACCCAAAATCCTGCTGATATTATCTCTCGGGGCATGCTTCCAGCTAAACTACACTAATATAAGCTATGGTTCAAGGGCCCAGACCTCTTATTTGAACCAGCATCAAGGTGGCCTAACCAAAAATTTCAACCACTGCAAGAGGTGCCTGAAGCTCGAGAAAGAAAATTCGCATTTTCAACAAGGAAAATTATACGGACATAATTGCATCTGTCAACCACAAAAATTCCTTC
>OZ005740.1:184743484-185014068 GCA_963930735.1 Dioctria linearis
ATTGATCCCATTTCTGGATGAAGCAACTAGCGTCATCAGAGTTGGTGGTCGATTAAAACATTCCCAACTGAACGCAGAGGCAAAACATCAAATGTTACTTCCAAGGAATCATATACTCAGCGAGTTGTTGCATAATCATATTCACAGAAAGCACATGCATGCAGCTCCACAGACCTTAACAGCAATCGCGAGACAAAGATACTGGATCATAGACATCAGGACACTAGCACGACAAATAGTGCATAGGAGCATTCGCTGTTTTAGATGCAAACCACAGAGTATCACTCAAATCTTGGTCGATCTACCAGCCAGAAGGGTAACTCCTGCACAAACATTTCACAAAACAGGAGTTGATTTTTGTGGACCGATTGTCATTCACCACAAGCTACGAAGAGCCATCTCAGATAAAGCATATATCGCAGTCTTTGTTTGCTTCGCAACAAGGGCGGTTCATCTAGAAATCGTCAGCAATTTAAGTTCTATCGCCTTCATAAATGCACTAAAACGATTCATTTCTCGAAGAGGACTTTGCGCGACAATTTTCTGTGATAATGCAACCAATTTTGTTGGTGCTAAATCTGGATTAAAGGAGCTTGATGACTTATTCAAATCACAGGAATTGAAGGAGTCCATACACGAACCTTGCTCACAAAATCGCATAGACTGGAAGCCAATACCCCCACGTTCACCGCATTTTGGAGGTCTCTGGGAAGCAGCAGTAAAATCTGCGAAGAAGCATCTTGTACGGCAAAATGCGAGCCTGACGCAGGAAGAATTGCATACAGTCATCACTCAAATCGAAGCTATTCTCAACTCACGGCCTTTAACGCCCATGTCATCCGATCCAAACGACTTGAACGCTCTGACGCCAGGACACTTCCTGATAGGCAGGCCACTAACAGCCTTTGCAGAACCAGATGTAAGTGCCCTAAACATAAACAGTCTTAAAAGATTTAGACGACTGCACCATATCCAACAATCATTCTGGAAGCGATGGTCATTAGAATATCTACAGGAGCTTCAACTAAGATATAAGTGGAAAAACAAACAACCTGACTTAAAAAAGGGCACCCTAGTACTGTTAAAGGATATGAACTTACCCCCTCTTAAATGGGCTCTTGGTCGCATTACAGACACATTTAATGGACCGGATAATCACACCAGTGTTGTGAATGTAAAAACAGCACCTGGAACTTTTAAAAGAGCGATCCACAACCTGTGTCCACTACCAATTGAAGAGTACAACAATAATCATCAGGACGAAGTTTCAAACAGTCAACAAGTTACCGAAACAATAACAAACGGAGCTACATGCCTCTTACTGCAAGGACCACCAAGAACTAAGCCCGCGGCAACAGATGACATCACTGCTAGTCCTCCTGCCAAAAGGCGAAACCTGAGCTCTGGCAAAAAGTCAAGCATCCATTGAAACGCAGGTTCTTGCCTATAAACCCAAACTGGTCAAATTGGATAACATTCTCAAAACAGGCAAAAACCACACAACCAAGCATAACGGCAGAAGAGAGCAAGGGTATTGCGTAGTTTTAAGTAATCCACAAAGAGGTAATTCGATGACTGTCAGTTTTCTCCTGCTAACATCTTTAGTGCTGGCCAATATTCGGAGCACCTTTTAATGAGCCAGTGGAGATAGCACCATTCACAGATAATCCTGGGTTTTCTTCGAATCTATAGGCCAGGCTCAAATAATAAACAGTGAATGGAACTTGCTGGTTTATTATAACCTAACAAGTTACTGGGCCGAGTTTCAAGGAATAAGGAGTTGTATAGCGGCAATAGACCACTTTTGCAATGCAACAACAATCAGAAAATATCATTGCCTAGAGATATTAAATCAGTTCGAGCATCAGCTTAGAGAACTAGAGGAAGCAAGTGACTTTTTATACAAACGAAGTGGTGGCCACAAAATGGTAAAAAGAGCACCACTCAATATAATCGGAAACGTTGCAAGCAAACTCTTTGGAGTACTCGATTCCGAGTACGCTGAATATATAACGGGTGAAATTAAAAAAACACGGATGAATGAAAATTACCTCATGCAATTACTGAAAAATCAAACATCAGTTCTGGAATCTACTATAAATATTATGAAAGGCAGGAAGAATCCATTCAACAGCAGTTCAACTCCATAAAGAATCACAACGAAGCTTTACACAAGTACATAGGTAATGCCCAATACGAACAACAAAAGTGCACAATCTTTCAACTCATTGTCCGTACTAACCACGCCAGTCCTGCAAAATTTTCACAGAATTCAAGGAGCATTACTTGATGTTTTAAACGGATCTTCATCACAACAAAATTAATCCTCTTTTGCTCTCTCCTATTCAGCTACAAGAACAAATCGCACAAATTAAAGACAGCCGCAGCAAGGGTGACAGAATCATATATCCTATTCAACATACGAATTCCACTACAACAAGATGAATACTTTCAACTCTTTAAAGTAATTCCAATTCCTACACTCCACAAAACCAGCTTTATCTTAATTGAGCCATCTACCGAATACCTCATCGTTAATCTACCGAGAGACCGATACTATCCCTTAATGCAATTCGAACTGGACAAATGCAAAACCTTAGACGATGAACGATATCTATGTGCTCAAAATCATCCGATCTACAACTTAAAATCCAGTGTGAGCCACTGTGAAATGGAGCTACTAAAACATCACCAAACATTATCACCAACGTGTCGATTCCGAACCACAAAGCACTCGAAGATATGGATTCAGCTTCACAACCCCAACAACTGGCTATATTCATTGGATGCGGAAACTACACTCAATATTGTCTGTGGAACCGAAGTCCTACTCAAAAACACTTAACGGAAGTGGAATCTTAAGGCTATGACCAGAGTGCGCAGTCAAACAGACTTCCATGACGATTAGCGGACACGGCCGGTATCAAAGTAACCTTACCTCCGCACTTATCCCACGGATAAACATCAGTGCTTTTGATAGAAGACCACCTGAGTTTAACACAAAGGACACCGCAACTCGCCTCATCCGATTTCATCTGTAATCTAATTCACGAGAAATGAAGGAACTAACCTCTAGAATCAAAGGCCTCAATGCAGCTTCAACCTTTCCCGAACAATTCAACGTCCATGATGTCTATCACTATACCTTGACCTATCTATCACTGACAGCTTTGCTAGGCAATCTTCAGCTACTTAATGTATTTGCGGTGTAAGAAAACCAACATCTTTAAAACTACCAGGAGCATCGCAAGGGGAGCAGCATCGACCTATCCCAAGAAAACGCAAGGGCCTGGACCAGAAATTTGTGTTGGACACCAACTCAAGGGGGGAGGATGTTTAAGCATTAAACATTAAAAACCTATCAGCAAATTCAGAAGTCAATAACTTTTATTGAAGAAAAAAAATGCAGCACAAATTCAATTTAATTAGGTAAATTTCATGCACTTTTGCTGCATCAGCAACACCTGCAGACAAAAAACAATTTCGTGAGATCGAATTTCACGCATGAAATTTGTTGTCAATTAAATTTATTAATTTGAATTTGTTGATTCTGCATATTCGTCATATTAAATTTTGTATATAAATATCGAGCTTTGTAAATAGAATTTTAGAATAAGGTTTTTATTAAATGAAAGCGTTGTTCTGTTGTTCTGGGTTTAATTAGGAAGCCTTCTTAAACCAAACAAATCTGAACTGTGTAGGAATCCTTCACGGCTCAGACACGTTGTATCTGGACAAGGAGTCGTGGCCAATTAGGCCGTCATATGCCAAGCCTTAGTTTTCTCCCACTATTTGGAAGGGATGTTCTATTATAAATTCTTCGTTTGCTATATTTGACATTTTTGCCAATATTAATCCTTCTGTAGTTATCGATTCCGTAAATAAAGTATTTATTTTGCAGATTGCATCTTTATAGTAGGTATTACCTGCTTTCGGTGTATTGAACTTTATGAGACTGATTTCTGCTCCTTTGTCTACAAGGAACTTTGTTTCTTCATTCGAAACACACATTGGTAGATATGGAAATAGTGATGGAATTGGGGCTGATAGTAATTGGTATTTTCAGCGATATATGATCAATAATTTTGGTGTATTTAATTCGGATTGGTATGAATGTCGGTTTTTTGCTTGGATTTGCGAGGGGTTGTCGACTAATTCCTATCGCCTTGAATTGTTTTCCGAGTGTGTTAAAAATATTCTCGGATTTTCTATAGGTGGTTTATTTGTCCTTGCTTCGTTTTGGGGTTCTATTGTTGAAGAAGGGTAATTTTTTCTATAATTAAAATTCGAGACCGTGATGAAATATCACCTGTTTTTGAGTTGGTTTTTTAATATTTGGAATTTTTGTTTGATTTCGAAGTTTTGATCAAACGGATTTGCATTTTGTTTGTAGAAATTCCCTTGGTTTGCTATTCTTGCTCTGCATACTTCTAGGGTATATTCTAATTTGTGACAATACCTGCATGTGGAGTAAGTTGTTAAAGGTATCCCTTCGCTTGGTTGGATTGCTTTGGTTCAAATTATTAGAAAAATTGCTATTTGGGATTGGCCTTGTACGAATGTTTTGTGGACAGTTTGGAGCTAAATGGCCCTGCGTCCTCCATTTGTAAGAAAAAGGGTTCTGCACTTTTACTGATTGAGCAGTGCGTAAAGTGTTTGTTTCGAATTGTGTTGCTTTTGATTCTAGGTTGTAATGCTTGGTCACCAATATATGTCATTATTGGATTTAATGATCTATTCTTGTGGAGCCTGGCTAAAGTTTCTTCAATCGCTCTAATAGTTTGTTTTTCGTTATCCTTTATAAGAAAATTTATTAATATTTTATCCGTCGCATATGAATGGGTGGCTTCATTTAATTGAGCGTATGTTATATTTATTCGCTGGAGGAATTCTTTGACACACTCTCCTCTTCTTTGTCTTGTATTTGCAAGCTTTGATTGTAGTACCGATTTTTCTAATTTTTCTTCGAATATTTGGAGTAGCAGTTGCGTCCAATCTGGCCACCTACTTGTATCATTGTACTTGAGTACATTGTAGGCATCTCCAAAGAGTTTACTTTTAATTGTTGAAAATAAAGTTGTTGGGTCAGTATTGGAATAAAGTCTATTAATGTCATCACAACATGATACGAACTTGTGAAGATCCTTTGGATCTGCGTTAAAATTTGGTATTAATGATTTAATCTCTGATAGGAAAATATGTGGATGGGGTTTAGTTTCGTTGCTTTCATAGCATTAGCGAAGCGGGTATCTAGCTGTTCTTGCATAGAAATTACAGCTTCTGCATATTCAAGACATCGTGGCAAAATATTTGTTTTCTAAGTCCTGTGAGGTAGATTGTGTTTGAAATGTGTTATTGAGTTCCTCGAATTCTACCCAATGTTTATTTAGGATAGTTTTTGTTCTAAGTATGTTTTACTAGCCGTAGGTAAGATATCTCGGCTTAATGACTGTATCACTCGTGTAATTGATTTAAGTTTGGTATTTAGACTTCAGAAAGTACTTTCATTTTGTGGACCATCTTTTCCTTATTAGCTTCTCTAGCTTGTGTGTTGAATTGAATTCTCCACGAAGCTCTGGGTGATGGAATATGAAAGGGGTTTTGTTGGTTCGCAGTACTTTCCGGAGATTGATTGTTTTGTAATGTAGCTATAATTGATAACCACAGCTAGATTACGGCATTTAGATGGACAGTGTAGCGGTATGAAAAAGTAAGATATGTGGGCTTGTGTTTACTGTTGCATATATTGATGCTTATTCTCAGTACACTCAAACTTCACAAATTCACTATATTTTATAATTTTATTTAAGAATTGCTCAATTGCATGAGTTATTATTATGCCCTATCTTAGCATATGTTTAATTAAATGCAATTTATAGCCCCTTCTAAAGTTATCACGAATTACTCACTTATCATACTGCACCTCAATTTTTAACCTAACTTAACTAATTTGTTTCGTTGCATGTATTATTAAAATGCTAGATTTGGCATGTGTTTAAATTTATGAAAGAAACCTAATACTAAATTTATACACTATTTGTTAGTTTTTTACACAATACTTATCTTTACAAATGTGGTCCCTTCGCCAATACCAACTGCACACAAATTTAAGCATATGTGATAATGTACCTTAAGAATTGGCAGCTTTTATCCTATGCTATATTGCTGAAAACTGAAAAGAACTGAGAATTGAAAAGAAACTGAAACTTGAAAAAAACTGAAAATTGAAAAGAACACTTGATCGTATGCTTATGCATGTAAGATCGCTATTACAAATGAGAGAATTCTTAGGACTCGCCTCCTTTTTATAGCCTCTGAGCGGCCATTTTGCAATAGGTTCCACAAGGAAAATACGAATTTAGTATCCTTTTTTGTACTTCCTAGACTTTTACAATTGCTTTAAAATGTGCCCATTACTTTCATCTAATTTATTTTAAATTATCCACGAATTTTCATAATTTATTTATTTAGAAATTTAATTTTTTTCGAAAATTATCAAGATGGCGGCTCCCTGCTATATTATGACAATTTCTAATGTGGAACGCAAATATTTCTCTAATTTCTTGTATTTCATTTTCACATCTTTCTCTTTCCAACTCATTATGGGAATTAATTTCACCTTTTTAACAAATCTCTGCTTACCTGGTGAAATTCGCGCTTTCTAAGTTTGCTCAACAGGCTTCGCGTATTTGATTTCACCAAGTTGACTTTTCCGCGAGTCAATTTGACAGTCGCGATCGCGATATATCAGTTCGTCAGTGCCGCGTTGTTTTTTGCCACAATTAAGGATTAATTATTTATGTGAGTACATTTATTCACTCTCTAAGTGTTTATTGTTAATTATATGTCAGTTTCAGCATGAATAATTTACAGGAAATATGCAAATTCTGATAAATTACTAATGTTGGGAAATGATTTGTGAAATATCAACAATGATGCAAATTGTTCATTTTTATCAATTATAGTGGTTCTACAGGTTGCGAATTCATGTAATTTGCGTATGTAAACATATTTGCATGTTTTGCAAATGTTTAATATGTGCAGTATATGAATTTCGCGATAATTTTCGAAAGTTGTATTTACATGCAATTGTTGTTGTACTGCCAAGAAATTTGTTTCTTGGCAGATTGCACATATATATTGTAAAATAGTAATAGTTTGCTTATTAATTCATTATTTTAATCAATCTGTTCTAATTTATGTATTTTCTTTTAATTTCAGTTTAATTCCTGACACTGCAGAATGACCTGGAGGAAATTGGAATGCAGAAATTAAGGGAAGTATGAAATACATTCTATATCCATTTCTAAAGTTATTTTTTATTTATTTCAGGTGTGCTCAACATACTCCCCCCCCCCCCCCCCCCCGTTGAACAGTTTGTTTAACCAATTCTTGATTTAGTTGGCTTATGGCCCTTTTGTGGTAATGGTAAAGATCATTGATCCATCCTTTTTTACTCGTAGTCGAACCTGATACTTATCTGGAAGACTAATGGTTTTCTCCCTGTTTCGTCGCCGTTGTATTGCCTTGACATCTGTTGTAAGTGCTCGCTATACGCGTCGCCTTACACCCTAGTTACTTCACGTGACATCATTAACATCCCTCGTTGGCGTTATCTGTTAATTACCCTGAAATTCAAAACATTTTCATCTCACTAGCATTAAAATCCTAAAACATGCATCGCACTAGCATGAAACCAATAAATTTCTTTCCTAAATTATCTTGGTTACTTTTTCTCACAAAATTTCTCCAAAGCAAATGTTAGTATCTCGGATTTCACCTTCTAAATTATTTACGCCAACGTAAACAATTTCCTCGCGATGAGTTTAAAGTACTTGAACGCATATGAATTATGCGATTTTAAAATATTTTTGTCACGAAAACCAATAATGCCGACGCAAGCGATTTACGTTTTTTGTGATGAGTTCAAAGTACTTGAACTCATACGATTTAATCACTTTTCCCCTTAAATCGATTCTTGCTGAGAATAGCATCTTTTTCACTTATCGAAGAAATTGATTGGCCGATAGATTTTTACTTTGAATTTTTTCAATAAATCGATGGAGGGAGAACTTAAATAAATTCAGTTGATGTTGCTAGGAACAAGCAGAGTTTTCCTAACTTTTGAAGTGATCTGAAAAGTCCCCCTACCAGAGGTAAGGCCTTCAGATCTCTAGAAAAAGAAAGTCTAAAAGTTAAATAAAAATTTGTTGTATTAAGTGTACAAAGTTGATTAATAAAGTTCATACATAGTGTACAAAAGTTACAAAAGTGTTTAAACAAATAAAATTGGGACTGGTGATCTTCTCTGTGGAAAGCACTCCCCAGTCCTTGGGTATTTCATAAAAACCCAGAACACATCGATGCGCTGTAGCACATATCGTGGCAAATATATGTCCATGCCTTCTCGAGTGACGAAGCGTTGAAAGCTATTAGCGGCTCTCATTTTAAATTCCTTTATATTTGCGGTTCGAAGTAGACTTGTTAAGGCCGAAATTCTACCGCCATTTACAATTGCCGTTTGCTCCGGATGGGGTACGGTGAATGACGTTGGACCAATGAACCTTGGTTCTGCCGCAAGTACATTTCGATTTGTTGATGTCGCTCTGCCTCCGTTTGTAGTGATCTCCTGGACCAATTCCTGCCTGCTTGCTGGTGGATTTGTGCTGCTACTTGGCATCAGTTCATGGGCCAGCTCCTGTCTGGGTATCCCAAAGGTATCACAACCTGGACCTCTCAGCACTCCCAGTTCCGGACTAAATTGTATATCTTCCAAGATGTGTAGTGTATCATCTTGTTCATAAACAAAAGACATTTGAAATGATAGCTGGTCAGTAGAGCGTAACAGGAATGAAAACACCTTCAGCCAACAATGTGACACAAATGGACAAACATATGATGACACTTATAACAAGCAGTTAGTCTTATGCTAATTGTAGAGGACTAATTTTAAAAAACTACCGTTTCGCGTTTTGACTCGTACTACCCGCACTAGCTCATCGGCACCTGGATGAATTTGCTCTATTATACCCACTGACTAGCTAGTGAGTGGGATGTTTTCATTTTTGACAAGGACAACATCTCCAACATGCATGTTCGGTTCTGTTCTACAATTGATTCAGGTAGTCCTTAGGCCACTTATCCTAAAATTGTTTGTTCAATTGTTGAATGTTTTGCCATCTTCTGGCCAATACTAGAGGTTCATTTGTGTAATCAAGCTCTGGAATCGCATTTAGTGCTTGGCCAATTAAGAAATGTCCAGGTGTAGGGATGAATAAATCCGCTGGATCATTTCTAACATAGCATGGTGGCCTAGAGTTTAAACACGCTTCGACCTGAGCTAATAGGCTTGCATACTCTTCAGACGTACATATGGAGGATTGTAGTGTTCTTCGAAGGTGACATTTAACCGATTTGACCCCGCTTCCCAAATTCCTCCAAAGTGTGGAGAGGCTGGAGGTTTGAAGTGCCAGTTAATTTGCTTGGAGGAAAAATATTTTGCTGCTTCTGGTGTTGAGACATGAATGGCTTGTCGTAAATCCTTTTCCAGAAGAAATTTTTCACCAATGAAGATGGTGTCACAATCTTAATATATGCCCGTGCAAAATCCTCTTCTAGCCACATATCTCCTTAGTGCTGCGAGGAATGCTTCTGATGTGAGATCTGAGACCAATTCTAAGTGTACAGCCTTTGTAGCCATACAAACAAAGATACAGAAGTATGCCTTTTGTAACTTAGCGTTGCGTAACTTTGATCAATTCCCACTTTAGTAAATGGCTTCGTGTCATTTACTCGCGGGGTTGGTAAGTTTCCCATCAACTGGCTTCTAGTCGTAGTGCGATATTTGAAACATGTAATGCACTTATGTAATCGGCTGGTAATGCAACGTCTAGCATCTAATATCCAGTATCGATTTCGACTAGCGCTGAGAACTAACGAGGGATCACCATTAAGAGTTTCTTGGTGCAATTTGTCTATTAATATCCACGTAACGTGGTGATCACGTGGTAAAATGATTCGGTGCTTTCTGTCATGTGGAATTGAAGAATTGTCAAGTCGGCCACCCAATCATATTAAGCCGTTGTCATCCATGATCGGATTGAGCTTAATTAATGTACTATGTTGCGACAATGGTTTGGTTTCTTGTGCAACATATCCTTATACTTCCTTGAGAAAAAAGCAGTTTGTTGTACGAGTTTGAGTATTGTTGCCTCTGTTTGGTTGCATTCTAGAGTATCTATGAGCTGTGAGCGTTTGTTTTGAGGATGCCGACAGTCATGTATGAACCGCTGTAGGTACGCTATAATGCGCACAAGGCGAGTATATGACGAATATCCTACGAGGAGATTGTTATTTTGTTCTGCTAAGAAGCTTACGGTACGTGGCTCCTTTGCTTCTAAACTTGTCTGTTCAACAATGTCCTTGAGCTTCGGTCACTGAGTTTCTTGTTCTAACAGCCATGATGGTCCATGCCACCATAACTGGCACACCTCTGGAGGCCAAGTCAGCGGGGTTGTCGTTTGTGGATACGTGCCGCCATTGTTCAAAACGGACAATGTCCTGAATTTTGACCACACAATTTGCTAAGTAGATCTTCCATCGTGCTGGATGTTCCTTGATCTACTGTAAAACAATCATGGAGACTGTCCAGCCGAAGATTGGTAAATATTTTAACCGCATGTCCTTGATGGTGGCCTGAATCAGTCTCGCCTGTAATAGCGCTCCATTAAGCTCTAATCGGGGGATTGTAAGCGGCCTTATGGGGGCTACCCTTGTTTTTGCAGTAAGCAAGCTAGTTTTGATTGCGCCATTGATGTCTTCTACCCGTAGGTATACAGCTGCAGCAATGCCTTGGTAGAGGCATCGCAAAATCCATGAATTTGGAATTTGGTTTTCGGTGAATACTGTATCCATCTAGGAATTTGTATAGCTTCCATATGCTTTAAGTTCTTTTTAAACTTATCCCATTAACATCCAACGATTTCTGAAACCTTGCTGTCCCATGTGCGTCCCGTGATCCACAATGATTGCATGAGCACTTGTGCTGTTATAGCAATTGGTGCAAACTAGCCCAGCGGATCATATAGAGATGCAACATCGGACAAAATCGTTCGTTTCGTTGTACTAATATGATCTTTCCATGGCTTTATAACAAAGGAAAAATTGTCGGATTTAGGATGCCAACTAATGCCTAATGCGAAATTGTCAAGACATCCTTAAATTCGCACTGCTCTGAGGAAAGATTTTTCAACAAGTCAGGATTGTTGCTGCTCCATTTCCTAAGATTGAATCCACCTGCTTTCAACATATTAATTAGTTCGTTTATTAAACATTTAGCATCATTACTATCATCCGCTCCAGTGAGTAGGTCGTCCACATAGAAGCCTGTGGTTGTAACCTTTCAAGCTTGGGGCCATTTTGACTGCTCGTCATAGGCCAGTTGTTGAAGGGTTTGAATAGCTAAATATGGCGCCGAGGATGTTCCAAATGTCACCGCATTCAATTGAAAATCTTGGACATGCTTTGTTCCGGGATGTTTTCAAATAATCCGCTGAAACGTTTGATGCTCTGAATGCACTGTGATCATACGATACATCTTTTCGATATCTGCATTCATTGCGATGTTATATTTCCGCAAGTTGAGCAACGTGCCGAATAATTTTTGTTGTAACACGGGTCCCTTTTATAAGAACTCATTGAGTGAGTTGCCATCCGACGTCTTCGCCGAAACATCAAATACTACTCTCACCTTTGTTGTCGTGCTTTCTTTAACAACTGCATGATGAGGTATATAATTATGTAGTTCGTTGCTGTTGGGTGGAGGTATTTCCTCCATGTGACCCAACTCGAGATATTCATTTAAACATCTTTCATATTCAATTTTTAATGTTGGATTTTTTTCAAGTTTGCCTTGTATACTATGAAAGCGTTTGATCGCCTGTTGTTTTGATTACCCTAGGTTAGGCATTTCATCATTCACAAATGGTAGTTTGACTTAATATGTTCCATTGTGAGGACGTTGGTGTGCGAGTTGATATCTCTGCTGACATTCTCTGTCTTCTTTGTTGAAAATTAGGTTTGTGGGAAACTCTTCTGATTCCCAAAACCATTTAAGCTGTTGAGCTAAGTCATTAGTTGTGAGTGTAAACGCTGATATATTGCTCTTTACAACACTTGCTGTTGACCCTAGTAAAATCCAACCAAATATTTTCCTAATGGATGTAGGGGTAGTATTAGATCCTTTCTGAATGCCGTTCAATACTATTTGAGTGGAAACTCTTGCTGCTAGTAAAGCATCTACCTTTCCAGGTTTCCAAAATGTGGGATCAGCTAGTGGTAGTTTATTGAGATGTAAACATTCCATTTTGGAGATTATTGTGGAAGGTAAAGGATCTGTGATTTTGTTCAGTATTAAAAGAGCTTCTTCTAGTACTGGTGTAGACTTCGCTTTTCGTGATCGAAGTGTAAGCGTGGTTTGTTGCTTTGAAATTGCTGTATGGCTAGTTTTAAACCAGTAAGGGATACTGCAGTTGGGCTTCGACATGCTCCTAATTTCCTGCAGGCTTCGTCTGTGATAAAGGATGATTGCGAGCCACTATCTATGAGTCATCGTAGAATATGTGAGTTCACGCTTTTTGCTTGTGCCACTACTAATGCTGTTGATAGCAGGGCATTGTGGTTTTCTCTAGTTACAAATGTTTGACTAGTGTTTAAGTCGTCAGTGTTGTTCACTGACTGTAACCGTGGAGGACGTTTATTAATAGTATTGCTATCTACGAAGATTCTTCTATAGTTTAAGATTTGTTCAAATTCCTCTTCTTTATTTTCTACCCAGATAATTTGTGCTCTATTAACTACAGTTTCTAACAAGGGTATATAATCGTTTAAATCTTCCTCCTGAGAATGGACAGTTTGTACTTCCATTGAATGTAGTGGACTGGTGCTGTAATTTTCAGTATAAGTGCTTTCGAAATTTTCTTCTGATGAGTTTAGATTTTCAGTACTACCTCTATTTTGAAGATCTTCCCCTATGCTTTCCTTTTCTCTGGGTTTGTTTGTCTCGAATAAGTTATTTTCATTGGTTTTTGCGTTAATTCAACTTAAAAAGTCGGCAATCTTATTCTCCTTTCCTTTTATGTAGTCTATCTTGATATCGTACTCGCCTAACTGTATTATCCATCTTTGTAGTCGTGGGTTAATGTCTTTGCCTGTATGCTTTGCTTGAAGCCACTTAATTGGTTGGTGATCTGTTTGCAGACCGAATTCCCTACCAAACAGGTATGGTCGAAAATATTTCGTTCCCCACACTATTGCCTATAACTCTTTCTCGATAGTTGCTTAATTTTTCTCATGATCGTTTAGAGTTCTAGAGGCATAGCAAATGGGATGACTATCTTGAGTAAGGATGGCTCCGATTGCTAAGTTACTAGCATCCGTTATTAATTTAATTTTTTTATTTAGATCTGGGTATCTTAATATGGGATGATTAATGATAATTTCTTTGAGTTTGTCAAACGCTGTGATATAGCTAGGGTCATTACGATTAGTTTTTGCATCCTTCTTAAGGAATTTTACTATAGGTTGTGCAATTGTTGCGTAATCTCTTACGAACTTTCTTTAATAGCCTGTTATACCTAAAAATGACTTTATTTGTTTCTGGGTGGCTGAAAGCTTTAGATTTGGAATTACTTCTATTTTATTAGGGTTTGGTTTTATTCCGCCTGGTGTCAGTATTTGACCCAGGTATTCGGTCTCTTTACTTAAAAAGTTGCACTTATCAATTTGTATTTTAAGTCCTCTTAATTTATCAAAGATTTTTCGAATACTTGTTAAATGTTCTTCCAGTGAAGTACTGAATATTAGTATATCATCTAGATATACAACACAAAGTTTATTTATATATTCCCTCAATACTGAGTTCATCAATCTTTGGAAGGTGGACGGAGCATTTTTCAATCCAAATGGCATCCTTAGATACTCATAGTGTCCAAATGGAGTTGAAAATGCCGTCTTCTTTCTATCAGATTCTTTCATTAAAATCTGATGAAAGCCCTTTGCTAAGTTAAGTGTCGTGAAATATTGTGCTCTTCCAAGTTTGTCTAAGATACCCTCAATATTAGGGATTGGGAATTTATCGCTTATGGTAACTTCGTTTAATTTTCTATAATCGATAACAATCCTCCATTTTTTCTCGCCTGAGTTATCTGTATTTTTAGGGACAATCCATAATGGACTATTATACGGGGAGTTACTTTCCTTAATAATCTTTTGTTGGAGCATGTCATGAATTTGACGCTCTATCTCTTTTTCGCTTTTCTGAGGATACCTATATATTTTACAATAAATTGGTCTGTCGGTAATCGTAACTATTTCATGTGTAATTTCATTTGATTGAGCAATTTAATCATCTTGTCTTTCTCTTCATAATTTAAATGGTCTAGTTTTAATTTTTGTATAAAATTATCTGAAATTCCGTCTAAGGTGTGTATTTCGCTAATTATGAAAGGATATTCGTTATCTTCAAATAAGATTTTATTATTATTTATCTCAATATATCTATATTCTAGGTTTATTTTGGAGTACCAAGGGTACCAAGAAATTTTCACCCATAATTGCGTCGTAATTTCTACCCACTAAGTTAATGATTTTGCAAGTTATGGTATGGTGAATTTAAATTCTTTAGGCATTGTAGTAACTATTTTACTCGTAATCTTATTTGTTCCATTAATGGTAGAATAATAGATGGACTCATTTAAATTTTCATCAGAAAATTCTGTTAGGACGTTTGGTCTTATCACGCTGGTAGCTGAACCAGTGTCTATTAAACATCTAATCTTTTGCGTTCCTAGTGTTATAACTATTACTGGGATTCTGAGTTCCGAGGCTCGTTTTGAAAATTTACATCTTCGTAGAAATTTTCAATTTCCATCGGTTCAGCCAGATTGTTATTTCTAACTTGGACTGAATTGTTTGATTGTCTAGACTGGTAAGGGTTGGGGTTGTTCTGGTTTGAGTTGTAGTTATTCCTATAATTATTTCTATATAGGTCAGAGCTATTATTATGATTATTGCTTGAATTAAAATTTTGGTTATATCTGGCGTTATTATTTACACCATTTGCATTATAGTTCCTATTAGAAATATTTTTATTACCACTAGAGCTATTTCTATTGAAATCGTTAATACCGTTGAGACTATTTCTGTTTGAGTAATTATTACCATAAAAATTATTTCTGTTGGAATAATTGTTATTATTGAAATTATGTGTATTTCTATAACTATTGTTGCTAGATTTTTTATGAAGGTTTGTTTTATACTTCCTACTATTTGGATCTACCGCATTTTCATCGTCAAGCAACTTTAATTTATCAAATTTGTTATATATTTCAATTATTGAACCATTTTCGGGAATATTACCTCTAATAAAATTATGTATTATTTCTAACAATATCAGCTAAATGCCTATCATTATTGGATGGATGATATGTAGTTGGTTTATCAGCATCAAATTCGTACAACTCATTCAGGTTATAATTTATTTCTCTAATACTATTAAACAATTCCCTTAGGGTACTCACTTTTAAAATTCTACCTTCATTAAGAAGTTCTACGTAATCGTTCCTTGGTCGAAAATGTAACTTAAGTTCACTTTTTACCTCGTTCCAAGTATTCACTGCGTTTGCACCCAAGCGTTGTATACATTTCTTAGGTTCACCTTGTATTTTATCGTTGATTATGATACTAGTGCAATACTTTTAGAGGCCTTGGTTGTTTCTGCATAATTAGGTTGTCCGTTCCACAGAGCTTATGAATTCTTGAACAGTGAATTCATCTCTTCCGTTGAATATCCTCAGCCTATTGATGTAATTTAAAAATTGCTCTGATGTTAGGGAGAATTCATTGTTTTGTTGTTGATTATTGTTTTGTTGTTGTACTGGCGGATTTGCTGCCAACTGTTCAACTCTTGCCTGCAGGTCCTGTATTTGCGCTTCCTGTATTGGCGGATTTATTATTAGCTACTCAACTCTTGCTTGTAAAGCCTGGATTTCCGCTTCCTGTTGTTCGATGATATTCCTAATTTGAGGATTAACTTGCTCTATTTCGTTATTTGTTATTCTATAGTTCGAATCGAAACGTTCTTGCCTATTTCTACTCAGAGGTTTTTTAACCACTGTGAAAACTTTAATTTTTTTTGTTTGGATATGAGTTTAAAATCACTAAATATTTGTACACACTTCTTCACAATTTTTTTCAAAAAAATTTATTTAAATCAATCATAATTCGAACTATTAAATCGCTAAATTTTTTCACACTTCTTGAAAATTATTTTCTTCCACAAATTTTATTTAAATCACTGATAATCCAATCAATTGAATCATTGATTTTATTTGAGGCACGAAACTTGTTTCTCCGTGTTGACAATTTCGACTAAACACTACGTTTTCCGTTTCGATAAGTCTCAGAGAAAAAAAAAATGCGAAAATTCGAATCAGTAGATTGCCAACCTATTGGTAGCAATCCTACCGAATGCGCCACTTAAATTCTTCTTTTTAAGTATTAATAAAAAAATAAAAAAATATAAAAGAAATAATCTTTATTAACATAAAATTGATTTTCTTTACAAGTATTCTACATCGCGATTTAAGGATCTGACTTCAGCCAGACGACCGTTGGTTTACAACTAACTTAATTATTCTTTTACTTAATAAAATCTAATCTTCTCTATGAAATTCTTTATCATCACTTTTCGTGAGAAAGAATTTCGTCTGGAAATATAAAAGCGACATGTGATATTTTTGGTTGTTCACGACTTGACTTAAAAAACAAACATCTCATATTTCAATTCCGTACTTCGCTTCAATATTTTCCCAACCTAATTTTTTCGGTGAGTCAGGGATAAATCCTGATGTAACTCGCGCGGTCGGGCTGATAAGTTCGTTCGTTCCTGGGTGGCGCCCAGTTAAGACAGTCGAGACATCCTGCTTGAAATGCACTGCGTGCAAATAAAAAAAAATTGGTATTTATTTAAATTTTGAAGTGATAAGCTAACAATTATTGTTTAATTTGTAGTATGTCAACTCACGTAGTTAGTCGAATTAAATTAAATTAGGATTAAAATTGTACCTACTATATTTGGATTTTTTTTTTTAATTATATTGAACTTATAAATTTCATTGCAGTGAGTATGGACAAAATAGAATAATTAAGACAGACAAAGCTAAATGAATACGAATTTGTGAGAATACTAATTTTTTTTGTATGTCTCCTATTTTCTGTACAATAAGCAACTCTTACGGCAAATGAATTTACCTTATATTTGGTTTTGATAGACTGGATGTATCGAGCTTGGAGTGCGTGTTCAGATTACTTGAACTCATAGAAATAAAGGGCCAATTTTCTTGTTATTAGCCTGGTTACCCCTTCTCTTGTTTGCCCTTAACATCTCTTGTTTGCCCTTAACATCTCTTGTTTGCCCTTAACATCGCCAAATAGAAAGAACGAAAAAACTGTGTAAAAATCCGCACGGACACAACTTTTGAAGAGGTTTCCTCACAACAGACAGATTGAAGAAACAGGTTTGTAACACCGGTGCCAAGTGTGGGGTCGCGATCGTTTTCTTAATCGAAAACTTTCCACGAAATTTTGCAGCCATGACAGAAGAAAAGGGCAGAGACCTCCCACGCAGAAAGTCGAAGAGGGAAAGGAAGGGGAGCAGGACTCCGCAGGCACCTTGAAAGAGCAAGCCGCCTCCATTACAGTAGAGTCCCTTGATGCTCAAGTAGAAGAGAAAAACGCACAAATGCATCGTATAGAAGGCCAATTGACAAAACTATCTATTGAGCTCCTTTGAATTTTTGGCAGGACAACCTACCCCATCATTCTACCTCGATGACGGAATTATCTACGCAGGAGGAGCTCGACGCGCTATTTTCAAGATTGAGCTCGAATACATTCCGGAGGCTCCACAAGGAAGTCAACCGGCAGCCACTTACAATCCGACACCTATTGAGGAATTAAAACAAAGACGACCAAAACCTATAACCTTCCAAGAATACAGGTCCTGGAATCAAATCAGCAAACCTATAGAGAAAACCCCAGCCAAACGACAGAAAAAGAGAGGAGGCAAGAGAGTAGCCCTAAGGAAGCAACGCGCTGAGCTACACAGGTTAATTCGCATCGCAAAGGGGGAAAACAAAACAGCACTATTTGAACAACTAAAAAAAATACAGTGGTCATTGGAAATTGCAGCTCCACAAACGTTCAGAGTAGTTTCTTCATCGAGTATCAGCAGGTGTTAACGACACCAGCAGTTTTTGCGATTATTGTAATAATTTTATATATCTATAAGAAATATAGTAGGAATTACGTTAGGAAACAGATAAGTAGGACCATTAGTGTTTACAAATTTTCTTATATCTACAATGAATAGTGCTTAAAATCTTTTTTGTTTTGTTTTGCATTTAGAATGAATAGGTCGTATAGTAAGATACTTGCATATATAATAATAATAATTTACAAATCATCCAAAGTATCTCAAAGTAAAATGATAAAATAAAAATTAAAAATAATAAAACATATATTGTAACACAATTTTAGTATAAGTTAATATAATTGCTCCGGCTGTTATGGTTTTTGTTTGTTTTATCCTCCTACCTGTTTAATTCCAACACGATTGTCACTCCACTAATCCAAACAGTCATGAAAAACCTTCTTCCTCAAACTGAACTTTTCCTCTTTATTTACATCTACTTTACACTTGTATATTTCTTATGCACTTAGTCTCACAGTCTCTACTTAATTACACAATTTTTCATTTTATAAACCTTAAAATGTTTCTTCTTATAAACCTTAAAATTTTTCTTCTTTCACCGAACCGTTGTGGTACGCATTTACAATTTTTCTTCTTTCACCGAACCGACCGTATTCCCTTTTTCTTTTCTTACTCTTTATTATTACTTTCCCAACTCTTCCCAATGAACTCAAAAAAACTCAACTTCAACTTCGGCGCTACCGTCGCGTAGGAAATTTTAAATTCAATTCGGCTCTTGATCGCTTTCATCGCGATCAAGAGCCCTCGTTCAGGGTAGAAAATACATTGTTGCATTTCTACCCTGGGAAAATTTTTTATTTATTCTGCACTTAATTAAACAAGACCAGAATAATTTTCGGTGGACGGTGGCTTGAAAAAATGAATTTTGATGTTCTTATAAACATAGGCCACCGTCCCGTCGATTGAAATTGCGGCGCGCGTATACATATGATGTAATTTCGCGGCGCACATCTCTTATCGTGAAAGTTTTTTGTGATATGTATGTACGTTCGTACATAAATATTGTAACTTTTGCCTTCAGCAAAATTTGTCATGGGAATAATTTTTGTAAAAACTAATGGTATGTGAAGAAAATTGCTGATGCAATTTTCTTCACTGATTAAATAGATAAGCCAAGCATTTTTAAGCATGATTAGCTTATATGAAAATTTTATGAATTGAAATATTTTTATATATTGTATTTATTTTTCCTTTCCTTCCCCTTTTTTAAAACGAGAGTTATTATTAGAAGAGTAATAACTCTTGGGGAAGATCATTTGATCAATTAGCATATACAGAACTGTTTCTGTTTTGAGTTTTTTTATATTTGGGTCTCTTATCGGGGTATCCGATTACCGTTCTGCTAGGTTTGTTACTTCGTCTTAGCAACGGATCTCAATGATTAAATTCTCTGCCCGGTTTTATTCGAGTTTTGATCTTGTTCCATTGCAGTTAAGGTGTTGTTCACCGTCAAACTTCTCAATCAACCCTGGCACAGCACGACGGGCCTAAGTTCTGTGGCCAACTCAATTTTTTTGGTACACGTGACCCTGGGTGGCGGGGCCCTATTCGTCTAGTGCTTCTACTACGAGGGTAGCGGCCCTTCACTTTGTGGGGCGCGGATGTCGTGGCCGGCCGCAATTACTGGGCTGACATACCCCTGTATCCCCACCAAAAGCAGACGTGGGTTCTGCGAGGCCGGCACGGGCTCTGCAAATGCTGCCATCCGGTATTCCGAGGATGACTCCGAGGAGGATTGGGCGTGAGATCCCTACGGGAAACGCTCTCTTTTTTATTTGTTTTGCTAGCTTTCACCTATTCTGTCCTTCTTGTTTTTTTCTTTTTTGCTTATATCCAAAAAAATAAAATAAAATAAAAGTGTTTTGTTTTCGGAAGTTGCTACCCTAGGCTGGTTTCGTGGGTGGTTTTTTGTTCTAATTAGGGGGTTCGACTCTCGGTCGGTTCGGTTTACTCATACTTGAGTTACAAAATTTGGTTTCCAACAATTTCTTTAAATCTTGTGCGTTAGTTATCTATCATATCTATAATATTATGCTCTAAACTGGGTTGGTTTAATCATTTCCGTTTCTCTTTATATGAAAGGGTCTTTCTGTAGGTTGTTATTTAACTACTATAAAAATATATTATAATATTGTAACTCTAGTGTTATCATGTGATAGAAAATCAAAATTTTGTTGTACTCGTAGCCTGATAAAATATTTCTTGTCATTCTTACACTTTTTTTCTCTTGTATTATACTTCTTTTTTTTTTGTTAATTATTTTTAGTGTAATTCTTTATTTCTATGGTTACCTTATATCTTAACACCTTTTATTCTTACTTTAAGCTATTTTTCCGGTACCTTACCTAAGACATATTTTCTATAATTTTAGTATTTTACTATATTTTTATTAATTTTTAATTCTAATGTATTTTTTTTGCTTATCTTCCAACTGTATATTCAGTTTCTTATACTGTTAGTTAGTACGTACTTCGTCCATGTACTTTATTTGCTCTTATGTATATTATATTTTCCGTTTATATTAAATTCTAATGCGTTTTTGTTTTGTTAACTTGTTAATTTTATACATTTTTGTTTTTATATGATTTTTTTTTTAAACTATTAGCTTATAAACTTCCCATTTATAAGTAGACAGTAGATAGTTTACTATTCTATCTATTGTTGTTTATATTGTTGTTCATTTAGGTCCACCTTCAATTTTAATTTTATATCTACTATATTTTGAGTTTATTTAAAATTTTGTTTTTTTTTATATATATATATGTTTACAACGCATTTATTTAGGCCTTGCTGCCTGTAATATATGTTGTTTTATACCTTTACTTTGTGTTTTGGTACATTTTCGTTTATACGGACGTTTCATCTTTTACCAGGTCTACCTTTTACGTCCTTAATTAGGTTGATTAGTTGTCCATATTGACAGTGCCCGTGTTCCATTTTTAAATGATTTGGACTGATTTTGTTTTAGCGCGGCTTCTAGCTCGCCTTAAACTGGGTTGGGGAGCAGGAGTTCGCTCTTCTAAAGGAATTCCCTCTGATGAAATTTCGGGGTTACCTTGTGGATGCGTCCTCTGTTGTCTTATCTTGATGACAACAGGGTGTAGATATTTCACTGCCACGACAATCATTATGGCCAGCGCTAGTAGGCTCGTAAATGATAGAGAGGTTGTGGACCGTATATGGGAGTTTCTGCTCGATACCTTATTACTGTACTGGTGTAATTTGTGTTAGATATCTTACAACGAATGGGTGCCAGTATAAATTGATTTACGGATATCGTCTCCCGTTAAAATCTCAGTTTGTGTGGAGCTGTGGTTTTGAGGTTTTGGTAAGATTTCTGCCAGATTTAGGTTGAGCAGAGAATGATCTAATTCTGGAAACTGCTTCGGCTGCATAATTTTGAGTAGGTGTTTATTTTGTCCTTCGTACCTAAGTACCTTTAGGCCTATTTGCACTTGACATGGTTGGGATATTTTGATTATTCCTTGTAATAAATGAAAATAGCCACGCATTGGGCTTGTTTAATTTTATCAGAATGTCTTTTTGGGGGATTTGTACTATTGACCTGCATTTCGGCACTTCATTTAAAGGATTATATAATAACTTAATGGCAGATTCGTTTGATGTTGCTGCTTTTATTATTGGCGTGTTTGGTCGGCCTAGATACGTGTTTTCTTCCAAATTACTTGTTATTTTCTTGAAGTTTTTCATGTCCTCGCCTTTTAATAGGAGGAATTCCTGTGTTTTTGCACTATTTGCTATGTATGAATAACCAGGGTCTGGAATTAAGTAGTAATTTGCGGTTTTGGGTACAGGATAGCATCGAATTTGCTGTAGTCTCATTTTTGGCAGGTTAAAAATTGGGAGAGTAATTCTCACCACCAATTTGTTCTGCATAAGGAGTGACTGAGCTCCTGATATAGGACAGACAGACAATTTTGATCATTCGAACAATTCGAGGTTGGTTTGCCGTATATTTGCAGTAAGTTTTGTGGACACAGGAGGAGTGGATGAATATGGTTGGCTCTACTAGGCATTATTATATCCAGAAGGGCTTGTTGTCGATATTCGACTTCGATGATTTGGAGTAATAAGCTCGATATAATCTCTTGTCTTAGTTGCCTCCTAGTTAAGTCATCGGCCACATGCTGGAGGTTGTTTATCAGGTGTGCTATTTTTTGTTGACGATCCACTAACAGAGCCAGCGGTTTTTGAATCTTTTCCAAGGTAGTTTTTACAACACTAATGTAGGATAATTTGAATCAAACCTGAACTCCACTCATTACGCTGGGTTGAATTGATTTAAGATGATCGATATATATTTTTATACATTTTACACTATACACTACACTGAGCTTATTGGCCCAAACCCGCCATTGCGCCCCCTTGTGTCGACCTGCCCTGAAGCTTAAGGTCAGCACAAAATCACTGCAAAGGTCTACTCTCTAGGAGCGCCAGGTAACGGCTCAAGACCACAATGACGGGCCACCACATCAATAATTATGTTATTGATGGACAGTGGAGTGTTAGTTTGTTCACACGCATGGGGGATTTGTAATTTAATGCTTACAGCTCGGTCATCCTGCAACATCACTGTCCTCAGTGATCTGCCACATTCAATCATTCTATTTCCTAACTATATCATTCATTCTCATTCACAGCCGGCTACACCACATGCATACTTTTTCTTTTTTTAATTGGCATACACACAAACACTCGCACAATTTCTTAATCATGAGCTTGTAAACATCAACGTCATATCTACTTTCAACTTTTATAGCATATTACGTCTAACGATTTCACAAGTGTTCCAGGTCGGGACATAGAATCAAAATCATAAGCTCGGAGCCTGACAACATGCTACTTTCAGAGACTGCTATTTAAATCCATTAACTACTCATACGTCTACTTGTTATTCCGGGGCTACACTCAGAACCATAATCTAAGGACGGAGCCCGACAATACGCCTCAATCTGTTCGCATGATCATAGATATATCAGGAATTCAGCATTCCTTTACTCGTAGTCAGTTAATTCGTCCCCTTGGAACATCAACTTATCTTCCCTCTCCATCTGCCTCAAGAATAATCATTATAGCACAAGAAAAGAAAGAAAACGCCTCAGGTTGTACACTAACAACAAACATAGTTTTTTTTTTGTTATAACAGGATTCAATTTTTATTTCTCTTAAGTAACTATTTTGAATTTTATTCTAGATCATCTCTTCATCATCTTCGCTTTCAACCGCAATTCCCTCTTCGCTCAGCGCCAGTTCTTGCAAAATACACCATGGTTTTAAGCGATCTGCCGCATACACGGAGGTAAAAGCCTGACCAGTAATTTGAATTCCCGGCGAATCTTTGAGCAAGTACCTGTCCTTTCCCTAAGACCTTGTGAACGATTTACGGTCCTTTATATTTTGGTAAATGTTTCCTAGGTTGGTCCGTTGCACTCTGTTCGCTCTTAATCAAAACAAGTTCACCTTGGTTGTATTCACGTGGAGACAGTCGCTTAGAATTATTTTCCATAACTTGCTTATCTCTGCTAGTTTCCATCTTACCAGCTGCCAGCCTACGTAATTCTTACAAAGAGACGTTTCATGAGTCTCCTCTACATCTGCACATAAAGCTGCAGTCAACTCGTTATGTAGAAACCGCCTTGGCTCATATCCAAGTAAGAGTTTTTGTGGACTTTGGGCAGTGACTCGATGAGGTAAACAGTTTAAACCCCATTGGATGTCCAGTAGATGAGTGTCCCAGTCACGCCCATCCGTCCTACTTGTAGTTGCTGCGATTGCTGCCGAAATGGTTCTAAAATACCGTTCCGCTTGGCAATTTGCTCTTGGTCTCTGCACTGCAGTTTTTTGATGAGTGATGTGATTTTCTTTGCAATACGATGAAATATCTTGTATGTGAACGCTGTCCCTCGATCAGTAACAATCTTGATAGGCGACCCGAAAAATTGTGACAACTCCTCCAGAACTTTAATCACATAATTCGTCGTAGTGTTCTTGACTGGTCTCAGCATTACGAATTTGGTAAAAGGATCTACGAGTCCTATTATATGTACACTTCCCTTATTACTTTTTGGGTATGGGCCCAAATGATCCATATGTACAATATGAAATGATATCGGTTCCGTTTTGAAGTAATTCAGCTGATAACGTGTTTCATCCTTACCTCTTTTATTATACGCACATGGTATACAGTTACTTATATATTTTCCCACAAATATAGACATTTTGGGGTACCAATAAGTTTTGCGAATGTGTTGCAAGGTCCTATCTGCTCCTAGATTCCCTAGACCATCGTGAGATGTCAGAAGAATGTGCCATTTGATACTTTTCGGTACGACGAATTTTAATCCGTCGGTGGTTGTGTAGAATAACTTCCCCATTTTCAGTTCGTAGTTCCTGACCATATGTTTATGTTGCTTGTGTTTCTTATCCGAGATAATGTCGATAATCTCCATAATTTCCGCATCTTTTCTTTGCGACGTGACAACCCAATCGCTCTCCATTAATGTAACTACCATCATATCTAACGCTTCATTATTATCAGTACTCCCCTCTTCTCGTTTTTCCTCAGTTACAGCACGACTCAAAGCGACTACATGAGACATTCGATTGCCACTTCTATATCCCAGTTCGAAGTCAAACTGCTGAATCTTTTACCACCATCTAGCGACTCTAGGTACAAGATTCCTTTTTGCTTGGGTAGTCTTCAGATATTCGCAGTCAGTCACCACTTTAAAATGTTTTCCCAGGAGGTAATATTTGAATCTCTCTACACTCTCAACTACCGCAAGCGCCTCGAGCTCATAACTATGATATTTTTCTTCCAATGCTGTCGTAGCTCTGCTGAAGTGTGATACTGGCCTTTTGATTCCTACCACAGATGTTTGAATTAACATGCGAGCTAATCCTTTTGAAGAAGCATCCGTGTGAACCTCGTGTTGTGCATTTGGCTCATATGCTGCTAAAATTGGCCTGGTTGATAATTTTTCCTTTAGTACGTCGAATGCTAATTGTTGTTCTGTACCCCATGTGAAAGTCTCGTCCTTCTTCAATAATGTATTTAATGGTGTCGCAATACGCGCATAGCTGTCGATGAATGGCCTGAAATAGCCTGTAAGTCCTAAAAATTGTCGTACCTCTTTCACTGTTTTCGGGACAGGATACTCTTGAATCACCTGACATTTGACTTTTCCCGGTCGAATTCCGGCAGCATACACTTCATGTCCTAGAAAGTGTACCTTGCCCTTGAAAAAGGAACACTTTTTCGTGCTTAATGTTAAATTTGCTTCTTTGATGACTTTCAACACCTTTTCGAAAAGTTCCAGTCCCTCTTCAATTGTCTCAGTTACCAGCAAACAATCGACCATATATATTAAAATTCTCTTGTCTTGCACTTTTTGTGATACTTTATCCATTAATCTTTAAAATACTGCGGGAGCATTAGTCAGTCCAAAGGGCATCCTTTGAACTGATATAACCTGAAAACAGTAACGAAAGTCGTCTAAGTCCTTGAATCCGCAGATATAGGTATTTGGTAATACCCGCTCATTAGGTCCAAAGATATGAAGACCTTTCCATTGGTCACTTTATTTAACGATTCTTCTATATTTGGTGTCGGGAAGTTTTCGCATTTGACAACTGCATTCAACTGCCTATAGTCCACACACATGCGGTATGAGTCATCCTTCTTTTTCACAAGTATAGCTGGACTGGCATAATCTGATTGCGAATTTTCGATGATATCGTTATCGAGCAAGTCTTTAATGATTTGCTGTTATGCTTTCTCCTGGTGGTAAGGTACTCGATATGGCTTATATCGAATAATAGCTTTATCCTTCAATTCTACCTTCATTTCAATTAAGTTGGTTTTCCCTAAATCACTGGTCTGCGTCGCAAAGCAGTCCCAATATATATTTATGAGTTTGATCAGCTTCTGGTTGGACTCCGCTGTTCCCAGTTCTCCGATGTAGAGGTCGTCACACGTAATCGGCGTTTTAGTGATCTTCATTTGTTTGTGCTCGTCGTATTTACTTTTCTTTGCCGGTGGTTGCATATTTCCATCAAAACTGTCCTGTAATATATGTAACCCTTTCCATGTTTTGATTATTCTTACTCCGGGACGATTTTTGAAGTTTTGGCCGATTATCACCGATGTGTCCTGAACTCTGTCCTCCACTACCGCGATTTCAATTAAAGCCTGTACCTCACCAATTCTGACAGTCTTTTCTACAGATCCCAGAGATCTACAGACTCCACGCGCTAATCCTCTTAATGTTATTCTTTTCTCCTCTATCTTCCATCCATGTTGGTTGCAATCCGACAGACGTATTGTTGACCACTCGCTACCTAAAGCAATGAACGCCCTCAACTTCAATATCTTTATACAGTTCGTCCTCCTCCCCCCTTAAGATGCGTATTCTTTTGAAGGTCTCCTCCCTTCGTCCCGCTTCTTTATGCTGCCTGACTATGCACTCATTGGATTTGTGTCCTACCTTTCCGCATTTGAAGCAATTTCCAGTGAATTGTTTCATATTTCTATTCTGTTGATATGGTACTGTTACACCTCTCTTCCGTGACATTGATGCAGATGTCTGTATATTCATTCTGGGCCTGCCATTGTTGCTATTTAATGTTCGATAGCCCATTGCCCGATTTCTCGTGGCTTGTTGTTCGATAATGCCTTCGTAGTCTTTAATTTTCCTAAGTAGTTCCGTTGGAGTTTGACAATTAGACGCCGTAAGAACTGTTTGTAGATATTTATCCCCAATACCTGAGACAAGGTATTTCATTATTGATTCGCTATTTAACTTACCGCGTTTTGCTAATGCCATAATATCGTAAAAATAGGTTTCGACTGGTTCATTCTCCTTCCTTTTGCGGCTCATCAACTTGGCGTGAATTGCAGATTCATCCACCGCGCTTGAAAACCCGTTGATAATTTCTGTTTTAAACCTTGTCCACGTATCACCAACTGAACCTCTGGTCTGATTCCAGAATTGATAAACTTTCTTTACATTGTGTATTACTACACTCTGTAGAGTAGGTGCAAGGGTTTTAATGACATGCTATATTATTGTTTAGATAATAATGCTATATTATTGTTTAAATAATATATATGATAATGATGTGGTGGAATGGTGCCCCACTTTCCATTCCTCCATTATGTTGTGTATGGGTTTAGCATGGGCCAACCTGAACTAGACTTAGGATTGTGTGTAATATTTTATTTAGTAATACTTTATTTAATTTATTTCACTTAACTTAACAAATTATTTATTGTTCATGGACTCATAGTTGAAGGTAGTGTTAATGGTTAATCTTCTATGAAAGTTTGTATGTATGCTTAGTGTGGAATAGTGATATGTTAATGTATTGGATTATGAATTATGAAATATGGAATGGGAGTGGATTATGAATTATGGAATGGGAGTTGTGTATTGTAGTTGAATTATATTGTACTTGAATTATATTTTAGTTCGGGATATTGGCTTGTATTTGTTAGGTTGTAATTGAATCTGGTATAGTGACTAATTTTTCTGGTTATTTTTCGCATAAATGCTATAAGTGCAGGAGGCTAAGGCACATACTATACCCCATCGAAATACACATGATGTTATGGTGTGAGCCTATCAGCATATGCTATACTTCACTGAAATACATATGATGTTATGGTGTGAGCCTATAGGTGCACGAATCCTATTACTCATTAGTTGTTTGGCTAAGTGCCTGAGATCAGAGTTGATCACATGAACTACAGTGAATGATTATTTATGAAAGTTACATGTATGTTCATCACCGTCTCCAAATATTAAGAGTAAAATGATTGGAATAAGGATATGTATCCATTATAAATATGTGTTTGTTTATTTATTATGGCCTGTTTACTATGTGAATGTAGTTGCATTTAATTAAACTTAGTTTAATTAATTATCAAGACTTGTGTATATTATGTTCCATTACCTTCCCGGTAACTGGTAATAGATGTTTGAGTGGAATCGTATTCAACGGTATGAATAGGTTCGTGGTTAGGGAATGTTATGCTATGATTTTATTAACTTTATTACAGATTTAGGATATATATTTGGGATGCCGTTAAGGCTCCTACTGGGCTTTTCCGGACGTTTCGCTCCAGCCAGATTATTTTTCGCATAAATGCTATAAGTGCAGGAGGCTAAAGCACATACTATACTCCATCGAAATACACATGATGTTATGGTGTGAGCCTATAAGCATATGCTATACTTCATGAAATACATATGATGTTGGTGTGAGTCTATAGGTGCACGAATCCTATTACTCATTATTTGTTTGGCTAAGTGCCTGAGATCAGAGTTGATCACATGAACCAGAGTAAATTATTATTTATGAAAGTTACATGTATGTTCATCACCGTCTTCAAATATTAAGAGCAAAATGATTGGAATAAGGATATGTATCCATTATAAATATATGTTTGTTTATTTATTATGGCCTGTTTACTATGTGAATGTAGTTGCATTTAATTAAACTTAGTTTATTTAATTATCAAGATTTGTGTATATTATGTTCCATTACCTTCCCGGTAACTGGTAATGGATGTTTGAGTGGAATCGTATTCAACGGTATGAATAGGTTCGTGGTTAGGGAATGTTATGCTATGATTTTATTAACTTTATTACAGATTTAGGATATATATTTGGGATGCCGTTAAGGCTCCTACTGGGCTTTTCCGGACGTTTCGCTCCAGCCACGGAGTCTTTTCAACGGTTTTTCTATAAAAAGTGGTGAATTATCAGATGTACATACATGTGTACAAAGGTAAATTTAAGAAATGATGTGATATGGTCTGAGATGTTTGTTAGATAGTTTACGTATTTTCAACTGATTATCCAGATTTCCTTCTTGGTGGATTAAACTTTTGATATGTGCAGGATATCTTATCAATTTTGAATTTATTTTAGTACAAAATTATTAATCAATTAACTATATTATTTGTTGTAATGATGTGATTATAAATTTTACAAGGAGGAAATCTGTAATGTTATATGTTTAAGTTATTTGTTTTACAATTTCATACCAATTTTACTTAGTCAGCTAAAAAATGCATGGTTTTGCAACATGTATTACTCAAATTCCAATATTACTTTAGCAAAAGATTGCAACCCGATATTACTTTAGCAAAAGATTGCAACCCGATTACTACTATTGAACTGTTATTAATTGTTTGTCTGTGATGATGTGATTATATGATGGGTAGATATATGACTGGAAATAGATGTGAGTTGTTAATATTAGGTGTTGGTTTATTGGAAGGAAATTGAGTGGTGTGGTTAAACTTATTAATATGTTAAGGCATTATTGTATTAATTATTTATGTATTTTATTTATTTGATACATATGTTGTATTATATTTGATTTATAACTATTAATTGTAGCATGTTAATTGTTTAATTTAATTTGTTTGTGGATAGAGGATAGCTTATATTGGGTTCAGGTACTATGTTTTGGTGTTTTAATTCTCTTCTGTTTTTAGTTCTTTCTAAACTGGTGCTTCAGTGATTTGATTATAGTTGGCGTTAAGTGTGTAGTGATATTGTTATCTGTAAGGTGTGTTATTTCTTGTTTCTGATTACTCTTACTTTTACGTTGGGTATGAATATGTGCTGCTATATATTTGTCAGCTTTCCTATGATCTGCCATCTTGGTGATGATTGTTATGTTGTTATCAATATTATGTTGTAGTATATTGTTGTGTAGGTAGATTGGCTTGTTGGGTTTGGAGTATTTGATAATAGTTGGTTCAATGCCTAGTTTACTGGTGTGTGCAATGTATTGGGTATTACAGTTTGCACATTTTATTTGTATGATTCTGTACCAATGTGTTGGTTTGTTGGTGTATGCATTGTATTCAGTGTTTATTTTATATTTTTTGATTACTTTCCTTCGGTTATATTGGTTCCTTAATCTGTGTTCATGTTTATTATATATTACGGTGGTGAGGTTAGTTGAAATTTTATTAATTATGTTGGCTATATGTAGTGTTTTGTTATTGTAGTATGGTATTTTGATTATTCTGCGTCCATCAAATTTGTAGTTATACTTAGTTTCGTGCTCTTGTGATATGTTTAAGTTGGAGGTGTGGTTGAGTCTTATCATAAGTTTGTTTATGTATGTTAGTACAATTTCATTTTTCTGCGGTGGTGTGTTATCTTTACTAATTGCGCGTTTGTAGCAATCAATAGTTATAGCATATGGGTAGCTGTTATCCTCACTTTCTTTGTAAAACTCTTCTAGGATGGTATCTAGGAAAATTTCATCTGTTGCTATTATTGCATAGTTTATTCTTTCTGTTAAAGTGCTTGTTTTGATGTGTTTGGGGATATTTGAGTTGTAATTTATTAGTCTATTGGATGTACAGCTTTTTTTATTCCATATTGTAGTAATATTGTCTTCTAGGATTGTTACTATAATGAGATCTAAGTAATCTATGTATCCATTATTTTCTTTTTCTACTGTTAATTTCATTTGTAGGTTGTGTTCTAATGTTTGTATGATTAGGTTTATGTTAGACTCTTTGGCATATATTATGAAGTCATCCACATATATTCTCATGAAATCTACTCCCATATTTTGTAGTCCTCCGTACATTTTGTTTAATATGAAGTCAATGTAAACACTTGCATACTTGCCCGACGTTTTGCCTCCCATTGGTAGTCCTTTGGTTTGTTTGAATATTTGGTTATTTATTTTTAAATAGTTTGCTGTTCTTATATCAAATTCTATGAGTGTTATCAATGTTTCTATTCTGTATCTTTTGTTGATATGTTGTTCTAGTGGTTTTCTTAAGATTTTCAATAGGTTTGTTATGTTAATGTTGCTGTACATGTCCACAAGATCTAGAGTATACATTGCATATCCAGTTTTTGGTTTTAAGTTTTTAACTTCATTGATAAATATATTTTTATTATTTATGTTTAAGTCCGTTTTGAATTGTGGTGCTGTTTTGATATAGTCTAAAGCTTTATTTATGTGTTTACGTATGATGGTGTTTATAGCAGTGGTTTTATTTACAATAGGTCTCATTTTAAAGGTTTCTTTATGTAGTTTGATTACAGGGTACATGGTACTGATTTCATTTTTATAGTGTATGATTTCTCTTGGGATTTTGTTGTCTTCTTTGCTAGGTGTAGTAGTATTTTCTTTACTTATTATAAATCCTTGTTGTTTTATTAATTTAATTTTAGCCTGTAGTGATAAGTCTAGATATCTATGTATTCTAGGTATATTGGAGGAATTAATTGGTGTGTATAATCCATTATTTAATCCATTTTGTATCATGGTATCAATTAAGGTGTTGTATAGTACCTTGTACATTATTACAGTAACTTTACCTTTATCTGCTTCAAGGATAATTAGGTCTTTACTTTCTAGTATAAATAATTTTAAGTCCATTGTAGGGTTTAAGATAGTTTTCTCAATATTGGTGTATTTGTTTCTTGGTGTGTTCAATGTATTTTATTATGTTTTTAGTGATTTCCAAAATTTTAGTGGTGTATTGCATCGGGTATTGAGTTGTTATTATGTCTGCTATTTCTTCTGTTAAGTACAGAATGTCTGTGAGGTTTAGTTTTTGTCTGGGAATTACAAATTTTGGTCCATAGGATAAAAGTGCTTCCATGTTGTGGCTGAGTTGTACTTTGGTGAGATTTACTAAGCCTCCTTTGACTATTCTTAGTTGTATTTGATCCATAATCATCTGTAAAATATGTACTATGTAGTATTGATACATATTGGTCTGTGAAGCTTATATGTATAAAGTGGTAATCGAGGTTATTATCATTTATTATTTATTATGTGTTGAGGAGGGGTGGGGGGAGGGTTTTAGTGCATAGGATATGTGTATATGTTATTTATGTGGTGTTGATTAGTATCAATTAAGATGTTAATTAGTATCAAATATGATTTTCATGAACAATTTTTGGAATTATGATTATGGTTGTATGTTTTCATAATTAAATTTAGATTTTGAATAAATGGGTAGATTTTATAATTGTTGTGTATATATTTTGTACCAATTATAGTTTAAGTTGGGTTACCTCACCCTTACATTGAAATGGTTAGAATTGTTAAATTTGTTTACCCTCCCGGATCTATCCCCCTTTCCCGTCACACCAAACCAGCGAGACACCAGGAGAAAGCCACCATTCCACTTTAAACCAATGTCAAGCCAGGACCGTTAATGACAGGATTAGGTGATGCCCATTTTGCGGAGCGTTAAAGCATAAACTTTCTTTACATTGTGTATTACTACACTCTGTAGAGTAGGTGCAAGGGTTTTAATGACATGCTATATTATTGTTTAGATAATAATGCTATATTATTGTTTAAATAATATATATGATAATGATGTGGTGGAATGTTGCACACATTTCCATTCCTCCATTATGTTGTGTATGGGTTTATCATGGGCCAACCTGAACTAGACTTAGGATTGTGTGTAATATTTTATTTAGTAACACTTTATTTAATTTATTTCACTTAACTTAACAAATTATTTATTGTTCATGGACTCATAGTTGAAGGTAGTGTTAATGGTTAATCTTCTATGAAAGTTTGTATGTATGCTTAGTGTGGAATAGTGATATGCTAATGTATTGGATTATGAATTATGAAATATGGAATGGGAGTGGATTATGAGCTGTGGAATGGGAGTTGTGTATTGTACTTGAATTATATTTTAGTTCGGGATATTGGCTTGTATTTGTTAGGTTGTAATTGAATCTGGTATAGTGACTAATTTTTCTGGTTATTTTTCGCATAAATGCTATAAGTGCAGGAGGCTAAAGCACATACTATACTCCATCGAAATACACATGATGTTATTATGTGAGCCTATAAGCATATGCTATATTTCATTGAAATATATATGATGTTATGGTGTGAGCCTATAGGTGCACGAATCCTATTACTCATTAGTTGTTTGGCTAAGTGCCTGAGATCAGAGTTGATCACATGAACTACAGTGAATGATTATTTATGAAAGTTACATGTATGTTCATCACCGTCTCCAAATATTAAGAGTAAAATGATTGGAATAAGGATATGTATCCATTATAAATATGTGTTTGTTTATTTATTATGGCCTGTTTACTATGTGAATGTAGTTGCATTTAATTAAACTTAGTTTAATTAATTATCAAGACTTGTGTATATTATGTTCCATTACCTTCCCGGTAACTGGTAATAGATGTTTGAGTGGAATCGTATTCAACGGTATGAATAGGTTCGTGGTTAGGGAATGTTATGCTATGATTTTATTAACTTTATTACAGATTTAGGATATATATTTGGGATGCCGTTAAGGCTCCTACTGGGCTTTTCCGGACGTTTCGCTCCAGCCAGATTATTTTTCGCATAAATGCTATAAGTGCAGGAGGCTAAAGCACATACTATACTCCATAGAAATACACATGATGTTATGGTGTGAGCCTATAAGCATATGCTATACTTCATGAAATACATATGATGTTGGTGTGAGCCTATAGGTGTACGAATCGTATTACTCATTAGTTGTTTGGCTAAGTGCCTGAGATCAGAGTTGATCACATGAACCAGATTAAATGATTTTTTATGAAAGTTACATGTATGTTCATCACCGTCTTCAAATATTAAGAGTAAAATGATTGGAATAAGGATATGTATCCATTATAAATATATGTTTGTTTATTTATTATGGCCTGTTTACTATGTGAATGTAGTTGCATTTAATTAAACTTAGTTTATTTAATTATCAAGATTTGTGTATATTATGTTCCATTACCTTCCCGGTAACTGGTAAATGATGTTTGAGTGGAATCGTATTCAACGGTATGAATAGGTTCGTGGTTAGGGAATGTTATGCTATGATTTTATTAACTTTATTACAGATTTAGGATATATATTTGGGATGCCGTTAAGGCTCCTACTGGGCTTTTCCGGACGTTTCGCTCCAGCCACGGAGTCTTTTCAACGGTTTTTCTATAAAAAGTGGTGAATTATCAGATGTACATACATGTGTACAAAGCTAAATTTAAGAAATGATGTGATATGGTCTGAGATGTTTGTTAGATAGTTTACGTATTTCCAACTGATTATCCAGATTTCCTTCTTGGTGGATTAAACTTTTGATATGTGCAGGATATCTTATCAATTTTGAATTTATTTTAGTACAAAATGAATAATCAATTAACTATATTATTTGTTGTAATGATGTGATTATAAATTTTACAAGGAGGAAATCTGTAATGTTATATGTTTAAGTTATTTGTTTTACAATTTCATACCAATTTTACTTAGTCAGCTAAAAAATGCATGGTTTTGCAACATGTATTACTCAAATTCCAATATTACTTTAGCAAAAGATTGCAACCCGATATTACTTTAGCAAAAGATTGCAACCCGATTACTACTATTGAACTGTTATTAATTGTTTGTCTGTGATGATGTGATTATATGATGGGTAGATATATGACTGGAAATAGATATGAGTTGTTAATATTAGGTGTTGGTTTATTGGTAGGAAATTGTGTGGTGTGGTTAAACTTATTAATATGTTAAGGCATTATTGTATTAATTATTTATGTATTTTATTTATTTGATATATATGTTGTATTATATTTGATTTATAACTATTAATTGTAGCATATTAATTGTTTAATTTAATTTGTTTGTGGATAGAGGATAGCTTATATTGGGTTCAGGTACTTTGTTTTGGTGTTTTAATTCTCTTCTGTTTTTAGTTCTTTCTAAACTGGTGCTTCAGTGATTTAATTATAGTTGGTGTTAAGTGTGTAGTGATATTGTTATCTGTAAGGTGTATTATTTCTTGTTTCTGATTACTCTTACTTTTACGTTGGGTATGAATATGTGCTGCTATATATTTGTCAGCTTTCCTATGATCTGCCATATTGGTGATGATTGTCATGTTGTTATCAATATTATGTTGTAGTATGTTGTTGTGTAGGTAGATTGGCTTGTTGGGTTTGGAGTATTTGATAATAGTTGGTTCAATGCCTAGTTTACTGGTGTGTGCAATGTATTGGGTATTACAGTTTGCACATTTTATTTGTATGATTCTGTACCAATGTGTTGGTTTGTTGGTGTATGCATTGTATTCAGTGTTTATTTTATATTTCTTGATTACTTTCCTTCGGTTATATTGGTTCCTTAATCTGTGTTCATGTTTATTATATATTACGGTGGTGAGGTTAGATGAAATTTTATTAATTATGTTGGCTATATGTAGTGTTTTGTTATTGTAGTATGGTATTTTGATTATTCTGCGTCCATCAAATTTGTAGTTAAGCTTAGTTTCGTGCTCTTGTGATATGTTTAAGTTGGAGGTGTGGTTGAGTCTTATCATAAGTTTGTTTATGTATGTTAGTACAATTTCATTTTTCTGCGGTGGTGTGTTATCTTTACTAATTGCGCGTTTGTAGCAATCAATAGTTATAGCATGTGGGTAGCTGTTATCCTCACTTTCTTTGTAAAACTCTTCTAGGATGGTATCTAGGAAAATTTCATCTGTTGCTATTATTGCATAGTTTATTCTTTCTGTTAAAGTGCTTGTTTTGATGTGTTTGGGGATATTTGAGTTGTAATTTATTAGTCTATTGGATGTATAGCTTTTTTTATTCCATATTGTAGTAATATTGTCTTCTAGGATTGTTACTATAATGAGATCTAAGTAATCTATGTATCCATTATTTTCTTTTTCTATTGTTAATTTCATTTGTAGGTTGTGTTCTAATGTTTGTATGATTAGGTTTATGTTAGACTCTTTGGCATATATTATGAAGTCATCCACATATATTCTCATGAAATCTACTCCCATATTTTGTAGTCCTCCGTACATTTTGTTTAATATGAAGTCAGTGTAAACACTTGCATACTTGCCCGACGTTTTGCCTCCCATTGGTAGTCCTTTGGTTTGTTTGAATATTTGGTTATTTATTTTTAAATAGTTTGCTGTTCTTATATCAAATTCTATGAGTGTTATCAATGTTTCTATTCTGTATCTTTTGTTGATATGTTGTTCTAGTGGTTTTCTTAAGATTTTCAATAGGTTTGTTATGTTAATGTTGTTGTACATGTCCACAAGATCTAGAGAATACATTGCATATCCAGTTTTTGGTTTTAAGTTTTTAACTTCATTGATAAATATATTTTTATTATTTATGTTTAAGTCCGTTTTGAATTGTGGTGCTGTTTTGATATAGTCTAAAGCTTTATTTATGTGTTTACGTATGATGGTGTTTATAGCAGTGGTTTTATTTACAATAGGTCTCATTTTAAAGGTTTCTTTATGTAGTTTGATTACAGGGTACATGGTACTGATATCATTTTTATAGTGTATGATTTCTCTTAGGATTTTGTTGTCTTCTTTGCTAGGTGTAGTAGTATTTTCTTTACTTATTATAAATCCTTGTTGTTTTATTAATTTAATTTTAGCCTGTAGTGATAAGTCTAGATATCTATGTATTCTAGGTATATTGGAGGAATTAATTGGTGTGTATAATCCATTATTTAATCCATTTTGTATCATGGTATCAATTAAGGTGTTGTATAGTACCTTGTACATTATTACAGTAACTTTACCTTTATCTGCTTCAAGGATAATTAGGTCTTTACTTTCTAGTATAAATAATTTTAAGTCCATTGTAGTGTTTAAGATAGTTTTCTCAATATTGGTGTATCTTTGTTTCTTGGTGTGTTCAATGTATTTTATTATGTTTTTAGTGATTTCCAAAATTTTAGTGGTGTGTTGCATCGGGTATTGAGATGTTATTATGTCTGCTATTTCTTCTGTTAAGTACAGAATGTCTGTGAGATTTAGTTTTTGTCTGGGAATTACAAATTTTGGTCAATAGGATAAAAGTGCTTCCATGTTGTGGCTGAGTTGTACTTTGGTGAGGTTTACTAAGCCTCCTTTCACTATTCTTAGTTGTATTTGATCCATAATGATCTGTAAAATATGTACTATGTAGTATTGATACATATTGATCTGTGAAGCTTATATGTATAAAGTGGTAATCGAGGTTATTATCATTTATTATTTATTATGTGTTGAGGAGGGGTGGGGGAGGGTTTTAGTGGATAGGATATGTGTATATGTTAGTTATGTGGTGTTGATTAGTATCAATTATGATGTTAATTAGTATCAAATATGATATTCATGAACAATTTTTGGTATTATGATTATGGTTGTATGTTTTCATAATTAAATTTAGATTTTGAATAAATGGGTAGATTTTATAATTGTTGTGTATATATTTTGTACCAATTATAGTTTAAGTTGGGTTACCTCACCCTTACATTGAAATGGTTAGAATTGTTAAATTTGTTTACCCTCCCGGATCTATCCCCCTTTCCCGTCACACCAAACCAGCGAGACACCAGGAGAAAGCCACCATTCCACTTTAAACCAATGTCAAGCCAGGACCGTTAATGACAGGATTAGGTGATGCCCATTTTGCGGAGCGTTAAAGCATAAACTTTCTTTACATTGTGTATTACTACACTCTGTAGAGTAGGTTCAAGGGTTTTAATGACATGCTATATTATTGTTTAGATAATAATGCTATATTATTGTTTAAATAATATATATGATAATGATGTGGTGGAATGTTGCACACATTTCCATTCCTCCATTATGTTGTGTATGGGTTTATCATGGGCCAACCTGAACTAGACTTAGGATTGTGTGTAATATTTTATTTAGTAACACTTTATTTAATTTATTTCACTTAACTTAACAAATTATTTATTGTTCATGGACTCATAGTTGAAGGTAGTGTTAATGGTTAATCTTCTATGAAAGTTTGTATGTATGCTTAGTGTGGAATAGTGATATGCTAATGTATTGGATTATGAATTATGAAATATGGAATGGGAGTGGATTATGAGCTGTGGAATGGGAGTTGTGTATTGTACTTGAATTATATTTTAGTTCGGGATATTGGCTTGTATTTGTTAGGTTGTAATTGAATCTGGTATAGTGACTAATTTTTCTGGTTATTTTTCGCATAAATGCTATAAGTGCAGGAGGCTAAAGCACATACTATACTCCATCGAAATACACATGATGTTATTATGTGAGCCTATAAGCATATGCTATATTTCATTGAAATATATATGATGTTATGGTGTGAGCCTATAGGTGCACGACTCCTATTACTCATTGGTTGTTTGGCTAAGTGCTTGAGATCAGAGTTGATCACATGAACTATTGTTAATGATTATTTATGAAAGTTACATGTATGTTAATCACTGTCTCCAAATATCATGAGTAAAATGATTGGAATTGGATGCGTATCCATTAAAAATATATGTTTGTTTATTATGGCCTGTTCACTGTGTGAATGTGGTTGCATTTAATTAAACTTAGTTTAATTAATAATAAAAACTTGTGTATATTATGTTCAAACTTTCTTTACATTCTGTATTACTACACTCTGTAGGGTGGTAGGTGCAGGGGTTTTAATGACATGCTATATTATTGTTTAGATAATAATGCTATATTATTGTTTAGATAATATATATGATAGTGATGTGGTGGAATGGTGCACAAACTTTCTTTACATTGTGTATTACTACACTCTGTAGAGTAGGTGCAGGGGTTTTAATGACAGGCTATATTATTGTTTAGATAATAGTGCTATATTATTGTTTAGATAATATATATGAAAATGATGTGGTGGAATGGTGCATAAACTTTCTTTACATTGTGTATTACTAAACTTTCTTTAGATTATTTTTTCGCATAAATGCTAGAAGTGCTGATGCAATTTTCTTCACTGATTAAATAGATAAGCCAAGCATTTTTTAAGCATGATTAGCTTATATGAAAATGTTATGAATTGAAATTTTTTTATATATTGTATTTATTTTTCCTTTTTTAGGCATGTTTTTGATATGCAGGATTTGGTACGCAACAATCCTTCCCCTTTTTTAAAACGAGAGTTATTATTAGAAGAGTAATAACTCTTGGGGAAGATCATTTGATCAATTAGCATATACAGAACTGTTTCTGTTTTGATTTTTTTATATTTGGGTCTCTTATCGGGGTATCCGATTACCGTTCTGCTAGGTTTGTTACTTTGTCTTAGCAACGGATCTCAATGATTAAATTCTCTGCCCGGTTTTATTCGAGTTTTGATCTTGTTCCATTGCAGTTAAGGTGTTGTTCACCGTCAAACTTCTCAATCAACCCTGGCACAGCACGACGGGCCTAAGTTCTGTGGCCAACTCAATTTTTGTGGTACACGTGACCCTGGGTGGCGGGGCCCTATTCGTCTGGTGCTTCTACTACGAGGGTAGCGGCCCTTCACTTTGTGGGGCGCGGATGCCGTGGCCGGCCGCAATTACTGGGCTGACATACCCCTGTATCCCCACCAAAGGCAGACGTGGGTTGTGCGAGGTGAGTCCTGATGATAATTGATTTAGCACGTTTGCCACCTATATTTGCTTTTTTTGTCTTTTATTCTGGCGGTTCCCTCAACATAACCGGCCGGCCCGGGCTCTGCACATGCTGCCATCCGGTATTCCAATCAGCCATTACGGGCATCCCTCGTATTTTGATGGTCACCCCACCCCCTTTAGATGCCGAGGATGACTCCGAGTAGGATTGGGCGTGAGATCCCTACGGGAAGCGCTCTCTTTTTTATTTGTTTTGCTAGCTTTCACCTTTTCTGTCCTTCTTGTTTTTTCCTTTTTTTGCTTATATCCAAAAAGAAAAAAAAAAGCAAAAAAAAATAAAATTGTTTTGTTTTCGGAAGTTGCTACCCTAGGCTGGTTTCGTGGGTGGTTTTTTGTTCTAATTATGGGGTTGGTTTCCAACAATTTCTTTAAATCTTGTGCGTTAGTTATCTATCATATCTATAATATGATGCTCTAAACTGGGATGGTTTAATCATTTCCGTTTCTCTTTATATGAAAGGGTCTTTCTGTAGGTTGTTATTTAACTACTATAAAAATATATTATAATATTGTAACTCTAGTGTTATCATGTGATAGAAAATCAAAATTTTGTTGTACTCGTAGCCTGATAAAATATTTCTTGTCGTTCTTACACTTTTTTTCTCTTGTATTATACTTCTTTTTTTTTTGTTAATTAATTTTAGTGTAATTCTTTATTTCTATGGTTACCTTATATCTTAACACCTTTTATTCTTACTTTAAGCTATTTTTCCGGTACCTTACCTAAGACATATTTTCTCTAATTTTAGTATTTTACTATATTTTTATTAATTTTTAATTCTAATGTATTTTTTTTGCTTATCTTCCAACTGTATATTCAGTTTCTTATACTGGTAGTTAGTACGTACTTCTTCCATGTACTTTATTTGCTCTTATGTATATTCTATTTTCCGTTTATATTAAATTCTAATGCGTTTTTGTTTTGTTAACTTGTTAATTTTATACATTTTTGTTTTTATATGAATTTTTTTTTAAAACTATTAGTTTATAAACGTCCTATGTATAATTAGACTTTAATTAATTAATTGTTTACTATTCTATCTATTGTTGTTTACATTGTTGTTCATTTAGGTCCACCTTCAATTTTAATTTTATTTCTACTCTATTTTGAGTTTATTTCAAATATTGTTTTTTTGTATATATATATATGTTTACAACGTATTTATTTAGGCCTTGCTGCCTGTAATATATGTTGTTTTATACCTTTACTTTGTGTTTTGGTACATTTTCGTTTATACGGACGTTTCATCTTTTACCAGGTCTACCTTTTACGTCATTAATTAGGTTGATTAGTTGTCCATATTGACAGTGCCCGTGTTTCATTTTTAAATGATTTGGACTGATTTTGTTTTAGCTCGGCTTCTAGGTCGCCTTAAACTGGGTTGGGGAGCAGAAGTTCGCTCTTCTAAAGGAATTCCCTCTGATGGAATTTCGGGGTTACCTTGTGGATGCGTCCTCTGTTGTCTTATCTTGATGACAACAGGGTGTAGATATTTCACTGCCACGACAATCATTATGGCCAGCGCTAGTAGGCTCGTAAATGATAGAGAGGTTGTGGACCGGATATGGGAGTTTCTGCTCGATACCTTATTACTGTACTGGTGTAATTTGTGTTAGATATCTTACAACGAATGGGTGCAAGTATAAATTGATTTACGGATATCGTCTCCCGTTAAAATCTCAGTTTGTGTGGAGCTGTGGTTTTGAGGTTTTGGTAAGATTTCTGCCAGATTTAGGTTGAGCAGAGAATGATCTAATTCTGGAAACTGCTTCGGCTGCATAATTTTGAGTAGGTGTTTATTTTGTCCTTCGTACCTAAGTACCTTTACGCCTATTTGCACTTGACATGGTTGGGATATTTTGATTTTTCCTTGTAATAAATGAAAATAGCCACGCATTGGGCTTGTTTAATTTTATCAGAATGTCTTTTTGGGGGATTTGTACTATTGACCTGGATTTCGGCACTTCATTTAAAGGATTATATAACAACTTAATGGCAGATTCATTTGATGTTGCTGCTTTTATTATTGGCGTGTTTAGTCGGCGTATATACGTGTTTTCTTCCAAATTACTTGTTATTTTCTTGAAGTTTTTCATGTCCTCGCCTTTTAATAGGAGGAATTCCTGTGTTTTTGCACTATTTGCTATGTATGAATAACCAGGGTCTGGAATTAAGTAGTAATTTGCGGATTTGGGTACAGGATAGCATCGAATTTGCTGTAGTCTCATTTTTGGCAGGTTAAAAATTGGGAGAGAAATTCTCACCACCAATTTGTTCTGCATAAGGAGTGACTGAGCTCCTGATATAGGACAGACAGACAATTTTGATCATTCGAACAATTCGAGGTTGGTTTGCCGTATATTTGCAGTAAGTTTTGTGGACACAGGAGGAGTGGATGAATATGGTTGGCTCTACTAGGCATTATTATATCCAGAAGGGCTTGTTGTCGATATTCGACTTCGATGATTTGGAGTAATAAGCTCGATATAATCTCTTGTCTTAGTTGCCTCCTAGTTAAGTCATCGGCCACATGCTGGAGGTTGTTTATCAGGTGTGCTATTTTTTGTTGACGATCCACTAACAGAGCCAGCGGTTTTTGAATCTTTTCCAAGGTAGCTTTTACAACACTAATGTAGGATAATTTGACTCAAACCTGAACTCCACTCATTACGCTGGGCTGAATTGATTTAAGATGATCGATATATATTTTTATACATTTTACACTATACACTACACTGAGCTTATTGGCCCAAACCCGCCATTGCGCCCCCTTGTGTCGACCTGCCCTGAAGCATAAGGTCAGCACAAAATCACTGCAAAGGTCTACTCTCTAGGAGCGCCAGGTAACGGCTCTTCTTAACAAATTAGTTTGACGCTTCAAAACACTCAAGACCACAATGACGGGCCACCACATCAATAATTATGTTATTGATGGACAGTGGAGTGTTAGTTTGTTCACACGCATGGGGGATTTGTAATTTAATGCTTACAGCTCGGCCATCCTGCAACATCACTGTCCTCAGTGATCTGCCACATTCAATCATTCTATTTCCTAACTATATCATTCATTCTCATTCACAGCCGGCCTACACCACATGCATACTTTTTCTTTTTTTAGTTGGCATACACACAAACACTCGCACAATTTCTCAATCATAAGCTTGTAAACATCAACGTCATATCTACTTTCAACTTTTATAGCATATTACGTCTAACGATTTCACAAGTGTTCCAGGTCGGGACATAGAATCAAAATCATAAGCTCGGAGCCTGACAACATGCTACTTTCAGAGACTGCTATTTAAATCCATTACGTACTCATACGTCTAATTGTTATTCCGGGGCTACACTCAGAACCATAATCTAAGGACGGAGCCCGACAATACTCCTCAATCTGTTCACATGATCATAGATATATCAGGAATTCAGCATTCCTTTACTCGTAGTCAGTTAATTCGTCCCCTTGGAACATCAACTTATCTTCCCTCTCCATCTGCCTCAAGAATAATCATTATAGCACAAGAAAAGAAAGAAAACGCCTCAGGTTGTACAGTAACAACAAACATAGTTTTTTGTTTTTGTTATAACATGATTAAATTTTTATTTGTCTTAAGTAACTATTTTGAATTTTATTCTAGATCATCTCTTCATCATCTTCGCTTTCAACCGCAATTCCCTCTTCGCTCAGCGCCAGTTCTTGCAAACTGCACCATGGTTTTAAGCGATCTGCCGCATACACGGAGGTAAAAGCCTGACCAGTAATTTGAATTCCCGGTGAATCTTTGAGCAAGTACCTGTCCTTCCCTAAGACCTTGTCAACGATATACGGTCCTTTATATTTTGGTAAATGTTTCCTAGGTTGGTCCGTTGCACTCTGTTCGCTCTTAATCAAAACAAGTTCACTTTGGTTGTATTCACGTGGAGACAGTCGCTTAGAATTATTTTCCATAACTTGCTTATCTCTGCTAGTTTCCATCTTACCAGCTGCCAGCCTACGTAATTCTTACAAAGAGACGTTTTCATGAGTCTCCTCTACATCTGCACATAAAGCTGCAGTGAACTCGTTATGTAGAAACCGCCTTGGCTCATATCCAAGTAAGAGTTTTTGTGGACTTTGGGCAGTGACTCGATGAGGTAAACAGTTTAAACCCCATTGGATGTCCAGTAGATGAGTGTCCCAGTCACGCCCATCCGTCCTACTTGTAGTTGCTGCGATTGCTGCCGAAATGGTTCTAAAATACCGTTCCGCTTGGCAATTTGCTCTTGGTCTCTGCACTGCAGTTTTTTGATGAGTGATGTGATTTTCTTTGCAATACTGATGAAATATCTTGTATGTGAACGCTGTCCCTCGATCAGTAACAATCTTGATAGGCGACCCGAAAAATTGTGACAACTCCTCCAGAACTGTAATCACATAATTCGTCGTAGTGTTCTTGACTGGTCTCAGCATTACGAATTTGGTAAAAGGATCTACGAGTCCTATTATATGTACACTTCCCTTATTACTTTTTGGGTATGGGCCCAAATGATCCATATGTACAGTATGAAATGATATCGGTTCCGTTTTGAAGTAATTCAGCTGATAACGTGTTTCATCTTTACCTCTTTTATTATACGCACATGGTATACAGTTACTTATATATTTTCTCACGAATATAGACATTTTGGGGAACCATTAAGTTTTCCGAATGTGCTGCTCCTAGATGCCCCAGACCATCGTGAGATGTCCGAAGAATGTGCCATTCGATACCTTTCGGTACGACGAATTTTAATCCGTCGGTGGTTGTGTAGAATAACTTCCCGTTTTTCAGTTCGTAGTTCCTGACCATATGTTTATGTTGCTTGTGTTTCTTATCCGAGATAATATCGATAATCTCCATAATTTCCGCATGTTGTCTTTGCGACGTGACAACCCAATCGCTCTCCATTAATGTAAATACCATCATATCTAACGCTTCATTATAATCAGTACTCCCCTCTTCTCGTTTTTCCTCAGTTACAGCACGACTCAAAGCGTCTACATGAGACATTCGATTGCCACTTCTATATCCCAGTTCGAAGTCAAACTGCTGAATCTTTAACCACCATCTAGCGACTCTAGGTATAAGATTCCTTTTTGCTTGGGTAGTCTTCAGATATTCGCAGTCAGTCACCACTTTAAAATGTTTTCCCAGGAGGTAATATTTGAATCTCTCTGCACTATCAACTACCGCAAGCGCCTCGAGCTCATAACTATGATATTTTTCTTGCAATGCTGTCGTAGCTCTGCTGAAGTGTGATACTGGCCTTTTGATTCCTTCCACAGATGTTTGAATTAACATGCGAGCTAATCCTTTTGCAGAAGCATCCGTGTGAACCTCGTGTTGTGCATTTGGCTCATATGCTGCTAAAATTGGCCTGGTTGATAATTTTTCCTTTAGTACGTCGAATGCTAATTGTTGTTCTGTACCCCATGTGAAAGTCTCGTCCTTCTTCAATAATGTATTTAATGGTGTCGCAATACGGGCATAGCTGTCGATGAATCGCCTGAAATAGCCTGTAAGTCCTAAAAATTGTCGTACCTCTTTCACTGTTTTCGGGACAGGATATTCTTGAATCACCTGACATTTGACTTTTCCCGGTCGAATTTCGGCAGCATACACTTCATGTCCTAGAAAGTGTACCTTGCCCTTGAAAAAGGAACACTTTTTCGTGCTTAATGTTAAATTTGCTTCTTTGATGACTTTCAACACCTTTTCGAAAAGTTCCAGTCCCTCTTCAATTGTCTCAGTTACCAGCAAACAATCGACCATATATATTAAAATTCTCTTGTCTTGCACTTTTTGTGATACTTTATCCATTAATCTTTAAAATACTGCGGGAGCATTAGTCAGTCCAAAGGGCATCCTTTGAACTGATATAACCTGAAAGCAGTAACGAAAGTCGTGTAAGTACTTGAATCCGCAGATATAGGTATTTGGTAATACCCGCTCATTAGGTCCAAAGATATGAAGACCTTTCCATTGATCACTTTATTTAATGATTCTTCTATATTTGGTGTCGGGAAGTTTTCGCATTTGACAACTGCATTCAACTGCCTATAGTCCACACACATGCGGTATGAGTCATCCTTCTTTTTCACAAGTATAGCTGGACTGGCATAATCTGATTGCGAATTTTCGATGATATCGTTATCGAGCAAGTCTTTAATGATTTGCTGTAATGCTTTCTCCTGGTGGTAAGGTACTCGATATGGCTTATATCGAATAATAGCTTTATCGTTCAATTCTACCTTCATTTCAATTAAGTTGGTTTTGCCTAAATCACTGGTCTGCGTCGCAAAGCAGTCCCAATATATATTTATGAGTTTGATCAGCTTCTGTTGGACTCCGCTGTTCCCAGTTCTCCGATGTAGAGGTCGTCACACGTAATCGGCGTTTTAGTGATCTTCATTTGTTTGTGCTCATCGCATTTACTTTTCTTTGCCGGTGGTTGCATATTTCTATCAAAACTGTCCTGTAATATTTGTAACCCTTTCCATGTTTTGATTATTCTTACTCCGGGACGATTTGTGAAGTTTTGGCCGATTATCACCGATGTGTCCTGAACTCTGTCCTCCACTACCGCGATTTCAATTAAAGCCTGTACCTCACCAATTCTGACAGTCTTTTCTACAGATCCCAGAGATCTACAGACTCCACGCGCTAATCCTCTTAATGTTATTCTTTTCTCCTCTATCTTCCATCCATGTTGGTTGCAATCCGACAGACGTATTGTTGACCACTCGCTACCTAAAGCAATGAACGCCCTCAACTTCAATATCTTTATACAGTTCGTCCTCCTCCCCCCTTAAGATGCGTATTCTTTTGAAGGTCTCCTCCCTTCGTCCCGCTTCTTTATGCTGCCTGACTATGCACTCATTGGATTTGTGTCCTACCTTTCCGCATTTGAAACAATTTCCAGTGAATTGTTTCATATTTCTATTCTGTTGATATGGTACTGTTACACCTCTCTTCCGTGACATTGATGCAGATGTCTGTATATTCATTCTGGGCCTGCCATTGTTGCTATTTAATGTTCGATAGCCCATTGCCCGATTTCTCGTGGCTTGTTGTTCGATAATGCCTTCGTAGTCTTTAATTTTCCTAAGTAGTTCCGTTGGAGTTTGACAATTAGACGCCGTAAGAACTGTTTGTAGATATTTATCCCCAATACCTGAGACAAGGTATTTCATTATTGATTCTCTATTTAACTTACCGCGTTTTGCTAATGCCATAATATCGTAAAAATAGGTTTCGACTGGTTCATTCTCCTTCCTTTTGCGGCTCATCAACTTGGCGTGAATTGCAGATTCATCCACCGCGCTTGGAAACCCGTTGATAATATCTGTTTTAAACCTTGTCCACGTATCATCAACTGAACCTCTGGTCTGATTCCAGAATTGAGCAGCTCCTTTTAACCTTAGTGAGGAATATAATAGCGTAGTTCTCTCATCCCATCTATAAATTAAACGAAGTCTTTCTATGTTATCTAACCACTCAGAGACACTAAGGCTATTTGGATCGCCTGGGAAAATTCCGGGATCAGCCCAGGTATTTCAGCCATTCCCATTTTAAAATGATTTAACTGGGACCCAGTAGACGAATGAGAGCATACATTAACACCGTTAGATTGGCTAACAAAATTCTCAGCTGTATGTGATTCCAACGACATACTACCACGTGTATCTGGCCGTTTAGGTCCGATTTGTCACTCATATTTAATGAAAACCAATGACCACAAAATTGTCAAGCACTGAAGTTATATTTTGCTTTCATATACCATATAATCCATATAACCCTAAATATACACGTTCAACCTTGAAAATTATCCGCCCTTTTGGCATATATTTTACGTATATGTATATACTAAAACGCACACAAAAAAAGATATATATATTTTATTAAATGGTGAATAATAATAATAAAAAAAAATGCTCAAATAAATGTTTATATTCAAACCAATTTGATTGAGAGAGAAGACTGAACAAATATTACAATCAGCCAAGCAAATGGCAGATTTTCTCCACCGTACCGATCTATAACGATTTTTCCGTCCTCATTCAAGCCCATTTGTCCTTTTCTGTTTACTTTTTTTTTGTTTTTCATCTACTATTGTCGTCCGATTATAATTTATTTGTCGATGTTTCAAATGTGAAACACTTCTACATTATTAGGAATATATTTTTGGAACAAAATAATATATATATATATATATATGTATATATGGAAATGAAATCAATTTATCAATGCTATGTATTAGTAGGACACGATATTGGTCATTTAATGTCATATAGTGCTTGACGGAATAAATAAATTTGCTTTCAACAAAATGTACAGTGTACCATTCTGCCCACTTTAGTGATTTGTCTTTACCAACCAATTTATTCTTACACCTATCATCGACAATTTAAATAGTAGCACTTCAAATTTACTTGAAATATATTCTTCTCCTTTTCTCTTTTTAATGATAATACCATGCATATGAAGAAATATAGGTATATAATATTAATAATAACAACGAACCGTATACTAGCATCGAGTAAACACAAAAAAAATGAAGCTTAATCGAAACAAGCTTATATTTATTGTATTTATCCGCTCTTAATATTTTCTTACAACAAATCTGTGGTCCTTCACTTCTGGTTTTATTTATCTACTATGATTAATTACACTTATTGATTTTTCTTGAACACTTTTTACTAGTAAATCTAAAACAAACTATTCCCAAATTTTTTTAGCACTGACTCACTGTCGTACGTAGTTTCCGCTTTCAATAATCTTAAACGAATGCCGGTTCCCTTTCTTCGACATCTCAAATGCAATCAATTGATCTTTGCGTCGCACAAATATCAACTCCTTAGAAGCAAAAAAAAAACCCGCATTCCCGTTTCTATCAATGTCGACTGGCAAAATTCCTCGAATCCTTACTTCAATACTAATCCAAGGAAAACGGAAAACTCGAAAAAGGCAACAAGAATATTTTCTAAATCACAATTAAAACCAGTCGGCGTGGAATTAACTCAACATGAGCGTACCTGCATTTCCACGAATTTAGGACAGAAGTAAAAGAAAACAGGACACAGATACCGATAGTTGCAATTAAATGTATCGAAAATTACTCATGACTCAGATTCCTTAAGCGAACTTGTCTCCGTGTACTATCCTCCAGTGGCTGGCTGCCCGTATTCATTTAGGTGCACATCCATACCCCACTGTGTATGAGTGTACACCACAAGTCGCATATCATGCTCGGCATACTCAACTCCAGTGGCTGGTTGCCCGCATTTTATTAGGTGCACTTCCTTACCCCACTGTATGAGTGAGTACACAGGTATAGCATTCTGAGAATCAGAATCACTTGCACCCTCGACACTGGCCTTGAGGTTTTATTCCACTTCTGAAATTGTAGGATAATTTGAATCAAACCTGAATCCCACTCATTACGCGGGGCTGAATTGATTTAAGATGATCTTAATATATTTTTATACACCTTACACTATACACTACACTGAGCTTATTGGGCAGAACCCGCCATTGCGCACCCTTGTCTCGACCTGCCCTGAAGCTTAAGGTCAGCACAAAATCACAGCAAAGGTCTACTCTCTAGGAGCGCCAGGTAACGACTCTTCTTAACAAATTAGTTTGACGCATCAAAACACTCAAGACCACAATGACGGGCCACCACATCAATAATTATGTTATTGATGGACAGTGGCGTGCTAGTTTGTTCACATGCATTGGGGATTTGTAATTTAATGCTTACACTAACTTGTTGCTTCTCTAGCTCGGCTAGGGCTTGTGCGTTTGATTCAATTTCATCTAACCTGCTGTATATTTCTTTCTCGTTATTGCTGTCCATGGTGCCGAATAAGTAATGCATGGCACCGCCTATTCCGTCAAATAAAGACCTGGTCTCGCGACGTACACTGTCTATTGCAGCGTGAATATATTGTTGTTGAACGTTGCAGAGGTCTCCATAGTCTGTTATATTTAGGCAGAATTTATGAACTAAGCGCTCTGCTGTTCTGCTAGAGTGATTTGTGTCTCTAGCTCATTCATATCTCTTTCCGTTGGAATGTTCCAGGTGTTATGATACACCATGAGGCTTCCTAGAACCTCTAAAAATATACCCGAGCTATTTAGACGCGTTATAGGATAGAGTTTCTTGGCGACTTCTGTCCTATACTGGACGAGGGTGGCCAATATAATTAATTGTAGCGCCATTTCTGTGGGCAATACGGAGGAAGAAAGTAGTCCTTAAAATATGGTTGTACTTTTATTGTGCCGTTTTAAACTGGGCAGTGGAGTGACTCCACTGCAAATGTTCCTGAGGGGGGTATTGATATGGGGTGTATTGGAAACTAACAAGGTAGGAGTTAACCTGGTTCATTTGTGTACGATTTATTTTTATTCGAAATATGGTTTTAAACGGTTATTGGGTACCATTACTAGTCGCTTACCAATTTTGATTGTGGTATTCATATCGCTTGGTATTGCGCTTACCTGATAAGGTCCCACCCAGATTTGAGAAAGCTTATGTTTTCTGCTTTCATTCTTGATGAGGACCTTGTCTGCTACATGGAAAGTTAGGGGCCGTACTGTCTTATCGTAGTACCCCTTTGAGCGATGTTTACTTGCCAATAAGTTCTTTCGTGCCGTGGCGTAGGATTTTTGGAGCTTATACTTCAGTATATGATAATAGCTCTCATGATTGTAAACGGGTTCGGGATCCCGTTTTAAATTTGAGGGGACATCCGCTGTGAAGCCGTATAGGCAGTCCATTGGGGTAAGTTTAGTACCCTCATGTACACTGTTATTTTACACGAATGCAGTGGTTCGTAGGTATTGGTCCCATGTTTTGGGAGTTTCATGTACAATTTTTCCCAGGTATACTATAAGGGGTCTATATGCACTCTCTAGTGCTCCATTAGACTGTGGGTGGTATGCTGAAGTTTGTAAATTCTTTACCTTTAGAAACTTACATTTCCTTTTGAACAATTCACTCAAGAAATTTCTTCCTTGATCGGTGAGTCTTCTTTTGGGTATGCGATAGCGCGTAACGATTTCATCAAAGAAAACCTGCGCTGCTGTGACTGCTTCTGCGTTAGGTGTGGCATAACAGTCGACAAATTTTGTTAAATTATCTTGGAAGGTCAAGATATATTTGTTACCTGATGTGTTCTCTTCTAATGGACCGAAAATATCGAGGAAAACTTTGCCGAACGGTTGTTCTGCGATTTCCGTGATAACCATTGGCATTTTATATTGTGTAGATGCTTTCATCGTCTGGCACTTTGGGCATTTTTTGATGTCGCTAAGCATGTGTCACAACCAATATTTTCGTCTTATACGTTTGTAGGTTTTTATGACACCTTGATGGCCACCGAATGGAGAATCGTGATAATCTTTTAGGATTGTTTGAATCTCCGTGGGGCTCGTAATGACTTCGGCTGTCTTACCAGTACTTACATGCGGGCCAAGCGTTGCTGGGTCTAGTGTTTCCGCCTCAGTCAGTTGAATTTCGTTTTGGTCCGCTTTCGTGTGCTCTTCTGTCTCCATGTTGAAGCTATTTATAGTCTCTTGAGCCTTTTGCTTCTGAGTGCGAGTCACGACGAAACAATGAGCGGATTTATTTTTCTTCTTATTATTTGTGGAATCGTTTTCCTCCACATCTGAGTCCATCGTGTGATGGACTAGGGCTTTTACCGTTAAGGTATTTCCTAAATTGTCTTCTTTTAATGCTGGAGGGATGCGACTTAGTGCATCGGCATTAGTGTTGTACTTCCCGGGTTTGTATTCAATGTTGTAATGGAATTCAGATAATTTGTTGTGAAATCTCACCAAACGGGCAGTAGGGTCTTTCACATTGAAGACACCTTTGAAAGGTTTATGGTCAGTATTGACCGTGAATTGCCGGCCTTGAAGATAGCACCTGAAATTCTTGGTAGCCCAGACAATAGCCAATAGCCAATAACTCTTTCTCTATAGTAGAGTAATTTCTTTCGGCTTTGTTTAATGTGCAGCTTGCATAGACAATGGACTGGTCCTTTCCGATTTCTCCTTGAGAAAGAACAGCTCCTAGGGCCTCGTTACTTGCGTCCGTAGTGAGACTAAAAGATTTTGTAAAATCAGGATAAATCAAAAGTGGTGGGGAAATTAACGCATTTTTTATACTCTGAAATGCTTCCCGGCATTTCTATGTCCAAGTGAATTTTACATCCTTTCAGAGTAAATTCGTGATTGGACGTGATTGGTGTTCCTGTAGTAATTGATAAGTCCTAAAAATGACTGAACTTGCCTTGCTGTTCTTGGAACAGGAAATGTTTGGACGCAGGCCGTCTTACTTGGTTCTGGTAGGGCTCTTTCGTTAGAACATCTATGTACTAGGGAAAACAACTTCTCTTCCTAGAAACTGGCACTTCTCTGGCTGCAGTTTCAGGTTGTTCTCTCTCAACTTGTTGAAGACTTTTCTCAACTTTTCGTTGTGGTCGTTTAAATTTTTACCATAGATGACAATGTCATCTAGGTAGACAAAACATTCGAGACCTTGTAGGTCTGTTAAAACGAAATTCATTAGGCGTTGAAAAGTGGCAGGGGCTCCTTTGAGCCCGAATGGCATACGCTTGAAACCAGTTTTATGTCGATCTCCTTTGTCGACAAGAACTTGGTGATACCGTTGGCCAAATCGAGTGTGGAGAAATACCTTGCGTGACCTAGTTGGTCAAGAATATCCTCGATTCGCGGTAGCGGAACTGCGTCTCCAATTGTCTTTTCGTTTAATTTACGAAAGTCGAGAACGACTCGCCACCTTTTTTCACCGTCCGGTCCCGCTTTCTTGGGGACAACTAGTAGAGGTGAATTCCAAGGGCTTTTACTAGAGTGGACTATCCCGCTGTCTAACATTTCTTTTAGCTACTCATTAATTACTTTCCGCTGTGTTTCAGGTAAGCGGTACATATTTTGATTAGGTATATTCTCATATGCCTAATGAGTTACTCCTAGAGTGTCTCATAGGAACATTCCTGGGGAGGTCTTCAGTTGTTATTCGTCTGTATAGAATTTCACAGTAGTTTAGTCTTGCTCCCTTGTTGTTAAATTGGAGTAGCTTGAATAAGCTTAGCTCCCTTGTTGTTATATTGGAGTAGCTTGAATAGGCTTAGCTCCCTTGTTGTTGTTATGGAGTAGCTTGAATAAGCTTAGCTCCCTTGTTGAATAAAAACACTGGCTTTTGTTGGTACTTCACTTGTTAATTTACGACTTTCGACTCTCCACTCACTACTTACTACTGACTACCGACTACTGTGTGCTTACTACTGACTGCCGACTACTGTGTGCTTACTACTGACTGCCGACTACTGTGTGCTTACTACTGGCTGCCCCTACTCTAGAAATACAATTATATTTATACAAATTGTTCACTTACTATTTCTATTTCCTGATGGCACTCGCGGCTATGTATATACATGCACCAATTTCCGCATTTTAACATCTTCCGCAAAAATCTTTTCATTTTGCTATTATTACATATATATTTTTATTTCCGCAAAGCTTTTTTAGCTTTGCCATTGCTACATATATACACATGAATGTCAATTATGATTAAGCGGTTGCCGCTTGTTATTATGACATCATTAATGTGAACCATTCATGTTCTACCGCTGGCGCAAGGTTATCATTTTGCAACGTGAGAACTTTTGCGCGCAGGGGTATTATGCTTGATTTACTTTCAACTGATTAAGCAAGTGACGTAGGTCAGTAATGAATGGTTTTTAGCATGTAGGTATGTTTGTATATGCATTTATAGGAAATACAATTCTGCTTGCAATGGAAATGATGTGGGTATGTATGTATCTACCTGTTTACATTTCTTTATTGCTAGAACTTGTAAATCCGCATGAAGCAAGCATGCCATATGTATGTATGTACAATTGTGTCTCGTTTATAGAGAATGAGTTGCATCTCGTTTATGCATGTAACAAATTTCCCTTTTTTTAAAAAACATGTATTATTCTTGGAAGAGGAATAATGCATTAGAACAGGGTTCAATCGTCTGATAATTTCGACAAATAAGCATTTGATGTTTTAATTTGTATGTATATACATGCTGCCGAGTGCCTGTATAAGTAATATTACATTTCTTGACTTATCTCATGATTAATTAATTACAAATATGTTTGTTGTTTTTTAGTTTTTCAGTATTACTTACTTATTTTTATTCCTAACATATGTACCTAATGTATATATATGTATGTATATTTTATATTTCTTCTCTTTTTTTTTGTTAATAATTTAAATTCTAGATACATATGTCTTTTTGACTTTTATATATGTGTGTGTTCTCTTTTCTTTTTAATTAAAAAATTTTTTATGTGTTTGTACATATGTTTTCTGTAATAAAATTTTCTTTTCTCCATTTATAATAATATATGTGTATACAAATGTTTTCATTACTTTCAAAAAAATTTTATATCTTCTTTCTTAGTTAAAAAGAAATTATTTATATTTGTTGATACATATTTTTTCTTTTTATTTACAAACTTCTTATATGTGTTTATACATATTCTTTCTTTTTTACATGCGTTTTCACTTTCACATGTTATATCTTAGATTTATCTATAAATAGGTATGCTATTTTTAATTCTACTACATATACATATGTGTTTAAACATATTCTACTATCCACATCTTCGATCTTGTTTTTATTTTATTCTTTTTATCATTAAAACAGTTAAACTACCTGTAGATGACGGGTACGTGTAATTGGATTCTGCTCAACATGAATTAATGATGTTGGAAGTGGAGGTGGTGGAGGAGGTGATCTTGCCTTTGAACTTAGTTGGTTATTTGCCTGTGTAGGCTGGGTAGCGCGATGTTTAATTGCATCTTGTAATTGTGAGATAGCTTTGTTTGCTGTCGTTATTTCTTGTTTTCTAGGTATTTGTGGGGAAATTCGAGACTTGTTTGATCTTGTAATTTCCGATTGGAAACTTTGTGAGATTTGCCTGACCTTGTTTGTTGGCACCGTCTCTTGTAGTGGTGTTGAAATTGGTAAATTGTAATTCTTGAGATCTGTGGGCACTTGATTTAAAACTTCCGCGGTTTCAATGCAAATTTGAGGGTGTGTCTCAGTGTCTAACTGAGCTTTTTGTTTATTGGTTATTATTATTTTGGGTGTTTTGGCTATGGCATTCCTTTTCTTTTTCCTTATAACCTTGCATAGTTTCAGTATTCCTATTAAGCTGAGTAATAGTATCACCATGGAACTTAGAGATAGAGAACTTATCTGAACGATTTGAGTTTTATTACGCTCTTTTCTCTGTTTTTCCATTGTACTTATTTGTTCTTCCAGCTGATCCAAAGTGTATAAATTTTCATTCAGAATATGGTTTGCATCCTCTGCTTTCAGCATCACTACATGTTTTTGGGTAGTATGATTCATGTTTTTGATGAAGTTCTGAATGGTTTCATTCAAGTTAAATTTTAATGGGTGTGGATATTCTGGTTGAGATATCCTAATATTCTGATGATCTTCATCCTCAAAATATATAGTCTGATCAGCTATTTGGAAGTGACAAGGTTCGCTCAACATTAGTACTCCGCTGCCGAATAGGTTAGAACTATGTAGGTTTTTCCTGCAAAAAATTGTGATTTTCTGCATTGTGGGAAATGAAAAGAGCCATGAATTTTTTCTGGTTAATTTGATTAGTAGCTGCGGGGCCTGTGTTTGGACTAGGTATTCGCAGTTACCAGTCTCATTGTAGGGGTTGAATAAGAAGTTTATAGGACACTCTTTTATATAATGTCCTTGAAGTATAGGATTCAGTAGTGGACCAATGTAGGTGCTCTCATTAAGATTACTTGACAATTTTTTGTACACCTGGAGCTCAGATTGCTTGAATAACACGAATTCTTGTGTGGCTAGATGACTTGCAACATAGGCATGTTTAATATTCAACACCATGGAGTGGTTATCTGGGGTTTTAAAAGGGAATAAATGTATCTGTTGCAGTCTAAAAGGTGGCATGTTAAGTATTGGAAAAATAATCCTAATTACTAAGAGCTCATTTAGTAGTCCAGACTTTACTTCAAGTGCTTGTGTCAGGATAGCTAGGTCTTGAAATTTATTAGATTCCTTAGGATGTGCCCTATAATATATTTCTAATAATGTGGAAGGGGATAGTAATAGGGGATGCACCTGATTATTCTTTAGTGCCGTTAGAATTTGGATAAACGTTTGCTGTCTCAACTCTATGTCCAATACTTGCAAACTAATTGTAGCGACTACTTCTTGTATGCGTTGCCTCGTGCTCATCTCTCCATTAACCATATCGATTAGATCATTTACTGTTTTTATCAGTTCTCTCTGATTTGACTCTAGTTGATTAATTGGTTGTCTCAACTTCTCTCAAACGATGATTTGAATAACGTTATCTGATGTTTCTCTAATTCCAATAGCGCCTGCGTATCTGTTTCTAAATTAGCAATTTTGCTATATATTTGTTGTTCATTACTAGCGTCCGTTGTTCCAAATAAATAATGTAAGCCACTACCTATTCCATCGAACAAGGATCTTCGATGTCGAGTGGTAATCATCGCTCTGATGATCGTTGTTCGTTTTTTAATGGCTGCTATTAGACTGTGTATATACACGTTTTGTTCCGTACATGCACTAGTGGTGGAATTATGTACCTCGCATAATCTATTAAGAAGAAATCCGGTGTGCTCCATTATCGTGGTTTCTGCTTCCAGATCACTAACATTTATCTGCGTGAATAGGTTCCATGTGTCGTGGAATAATAAAATCTTTCCAAGTTCCTCGAACATTATCCCTGTATTGTTTAAAGGTTGGATCTCGTAGGGGTTTGCAGCAGTGTTTGTTATTGCTGTGAGGATCAGATAAAAGGTTCCAATTAAGATTAGTGCCATTTTTGTATAAAGAAGAATCTGCAAAAATTATATAAATAATACTGTAAGTGACCATTGTGCAATGATTTTCAATGTTTGTAGTGTGTTTTATTCTTGTTGTTGCAAAAGAAGAAAAAAAAAATTTTCTGTGTTATGAACTTATTGAAGGTGTTTATAGGTCAATTGGCTGAATTTCTTTGACCGTTTATGCTTTGTTTGCACGGTGTCGTAATTGATTTACAAATCAATCGCCCTCTAAGAATTGTGTCACGCAGCGAGACGATATGTTATTGAATGTGTTGTTTTTCTCTTTTCTTTTTTTTTTGTGTTGTGTACCGGTGACCGTAGTTATTTGGACTGAAATGCTAATTTAGCAGTTTTTTTTTTATATAAATAATCGGTAAAATGATTTTAATTTCCCATATTAATATCTAGTGTTCTAGTGTTCCAGACCAGTAAGTGTTTCTCTCTCTCCTTTTACCAAATAATTAATTATTAAATCATTACTTTTTTTTTTCAAGAAAAAACAAAATGTCCAGAAAGTTAACACCAAAAGCAGTATCGAAGAACATCCCCGAGAGGTGTCTTAGCAACCTGACCCTATATCCAGCTGGTAGGCCGGTAGAGCCGTATATACCTAAAGCGTTGCCTGGATCGACACAGGAGGCACCGGGTTATACCCCTGGACCACAGAGGCTGTCCTTAGAGGACCTTAAAAAGAAATCGGGGAAGTGTGGAACGACCGTTAGCAGAGATATGTTAAAGCCCAAGACTTCCCGAGGAGGTAGACGCGTGAGGTTGGCCAAGGAGCTACACTACTTTAAGCTGAGGGCTGGCCTTGCTGTGACCAAGGACGAGCGTGAGAAGTACGAGAAGTTGGTAAAGGATAGACTGAAGTTGTTCAACGAAGCCAAAAGGATGAAAAAAAAATGGTAAACTCTACGTTAAATTTTTGTAAAACGGAGCATAAAAAGAAATAAAATTAAATAACTATTCATGTAAAAAAAATTTTTTTTTTTGTGTTAAGACCAGCCGTTATTCGTGAAATGGCTTTAATCTATTGTTATGTACGGTTACCCTTCGTTTTCCGATTTGGATAACCGTATTAACTGTGTTAAAAACTTGTACCACGGGATATGGACCTAGCCATATCTGAGACAGCTTGTGTTTTTTAGCTGGGTTTTTTAGTAGAACTTTTTCTCCTGGTTTGAATATTACTGGACGCGCTTGCTTATCGTAATACTGTTTTGACTTTTCCTTGGCTTTCAGCAGATTTTTCCTGGCGATAGCATATGATTTCTGTAACTTGTACCTAAGAATATGATAGTAACTTTCGTGATTGTATATTGGCTCGGGCTCTCTTCTTAGATTTGTGGGTACATCCGCTGTAAATCCAAACAGACAGTCCATTGGTGTTAGCTTAGTGCCTTCATGTATACGAAAGCCGCGGTTCTCAGGAATCGATCCCAAGCCTTTGGATTTTCGGATACAATAGCTCTTAGATACTCCACTAGTGGTCTGTGGGTTCGTTCAAGTGCACCGTTGGATTGGGGGTGATAAGCGGATGTTTGTAGTTTTTTAATTTTTAAGAGCTTACGAACTCGTTTGAAGAGATCGCTTAAGAAATTAGAGCCCTGATCAGTTACTAATTTTTTAGGAATGCGGTAGCGAGTAATTATTTCGTCGAAAAATATTCCTGCTACCGTTTCTGCTTCACCATTTGGCATGGCGTAACAATCTACAAATTTCGTAAGATTGTCCTGGAAAGTCAGAATATACTTATTTCCCGAATGGGTTTCTTCAAGAGGACCTACGATATCCAAATATACTTTTTCGAATGGCATTAGGGCAGTATCCGTTATGACCATTGGCATACGATATTCTGGGCTAGCCTTCATTCTTTGACATTTAGTACATTTGCGGACATATTTTCTAATCGAGTTGAGCATGTTTTTCCATTTAAACCTTCTTTTTATTCTTTTATAGGTTTTGACTACCCCTTGGTGATCACCGAATGCAGAATCGTGGTAGTCTTTTAAAATTATTTGGATTTCCTCCGGGTCCGTGATAATTTCCGGCAATTTAACCTGGGAATCTATCAGACTATTCTTTGTAGGTAATTTGCTGTATTCAGATGCAACGTTTTCAAATTGGTTGTTCTCAGTTGAGTCAATTTCGACTGAGTCTTTTATGAAGTTCTGAGGATTCTTTTTAATTTTATGGGGATTTTTCTGAACTCTGGCTTCCATTTCTGTCTCCTTTGCTTGAGCTCTTGTAACTACATGACAATGTGCTTGTTTAAATTTTGGAAATGTCGGGGAACTAAACTCATTCTCGTCTATGTCGGAATCGGCTCGGTGATGTACCTGAGCTTCCACAATGAATGAATTGGGATTTGTTTGGCTTATCTGGGTTGGTATTCGACTAAGCGCGTCTGCATTAGTATTGTATTTTCCAGGCTTATATTCAATTTTGTAGTCAAATTCCGAGAATTTATGATGAAACCTGACTAATCTCGATGTTGGGTCTTTCACATTGAATACGCCTTTCAGGGGTTTGTGGTCGGTGTAAACCGTGAAATTTCTACCCTGCAAATAGCACCTGAAATTTCTGGCGGCCCATACAATAGCGAGTAACTCTTTTTCTATTGTGGAGTATTTTTGTTCCGCCTTATTCAAACTTCTACTTGCATATGCTATTGGCTTGTCTTTGCCTATTTTCCCTTGGGATAAGACAGCTCCCAATGCCTCGTTACTAGCATCTGTTGTTAAATTGAAGGGTTCAGTAAAATCAGGATATGCAAGAAGAGGAGGATTCACAAGCGATTTTTTAATTTCGTCGAAAGAGTCTTGGCACTTTTGCGTCCAAGTAAATTTAACATCTTTGCGTAAAAGATTTGTTAGGGGTCTGACTATTTTTGAAAAGTTTGGAATAAACTTGCGGTAGTAGTTAGCCAACCCAAGGAACGATTGAGTTTGTCTAACCGTCCGGGGTTGAGGAAAGTTTTGGACACAACTTGTTTTGTTGGGGTCTGGAAGTGCTCCTTCATTTGAGCATTTATGTCCAAGATAAATCACTTCTCTGCGAAGGAACTGGCACTTTTCGGGTTGTAATTTAAGGTTATGGGCTCTAAGTCTGTCGAATACCTTAGTCAATTTCTCGTTGTGATCTTGTAAGTTTGTTCCATATATTACAATATCATCGAGGTAGACAAAGCATTCTAATCCTTGGAGACCCGTTAGAATGTAATTCATTAAGCGCTGAAAGGTCGCAGGTGCGCCTTTCAGTCCAAATGGCATTCTCTTAAATTCATAGTGCCCATATGCGGTACTGAACGCAGTTTTGGGTCTATCCCTTGGATCAACAAGTACTTGATGATATCCACTTGCAAGGTCAAGTGTAGTGAAATATCGCGAATGCCCAAGTTGATCCAGTATATCCTCTATCCTGGGTAATGGAAAAGCATCCCCTATAGATTTCTCGTTAATTTTACGGAAATCTACTACTACTCGCCAACGTTTATTGCCGTCCGGTCCAGCTTTCTTGGGGACTACGAGCAATGGAGAGTTCCACGGGCTTTTACTTAATTGGATTATGTCATTGTCCAACATTTCCTTAATTTGCTCATTTATGACTGCCCGATGCGTTTCTGGGAGTCTATACATTTTCTGGTTTATTGGTGGTTGATTATGTAATGTGGGAATAGTATGTTTTATACTGTTAGTGTACGTTAGTTTATCTCCCTTTAGGTAGAAAAGGTCATTGTACTTATAGCATAGCTCGAGAATTGAATTTTCTTCTTCTTGATTCAGATTTCTATCCAACAGTAATTCTTTACGTAAAGCCACTAGCCTATCTTGACTGTAATTTGAAATGTGGTTTACGTTTATTGAATGTGGATTGGAGTTGAAATTTTTCGTTTCTTTTTTGAAATTACTGCTATGTGCCTGAAGGGAAGGTGGACCACCTTCTCTCTGATAATTTTGGGAATTTTTTTCGTCCAAAGGTAACTGGAGAGATTTTATTTTGATTATACTTTTGTCTTGTGCACGTGGGTAAGGAAACTTGCCTTCTTTCTGAGAACTTTGGGAATTTATTTCGTCCAAAGATGAATAGAGGGACCTAATGCTATAATAATTAACTGGAACTAGAGTAAGCTTTAATTTTCTTAGGAATACAGGTTCTGTGTTTACGTTCAGAACAGCTAACGGTATGAAATTTCTATGAGGACTAACTAGGCAATTTGCGACAAATACTCCTTCTTGAATCTCCTGAGACAAACAGAGCATTTCCTGGTCCAATTGTACCGGTATGCTCAGTATGATTTGAGATCGAGGGGGTATTCTATGAGATCGCTGAAGTTCTACTTCATATTGCCTACCTTCATCTTCATTCAAAGTGTTTGAAATTTCTTCCATTGGAAGTAAGGAACTTTTGTTTTTGGGTGCCCGTGAAACGGTAGTAGATTCAGATCCTTCCACTATTTGATCCTTTGGTATATCCTCTCCATCTTCTATGGATGTTTCGAGAGGTACCGTGAATTCAATAGGGTTGGTTTCCGTGCGAGGAAACCGGAGTAATCTGTTAGGCCCTTTTATATTGCAATTTTTTGCAAGAAAATCGTTACCTAAAAGCCCATCGTGCGAGATTTGGGCGTTATCTTCTACAACCTGTAGATTGCACGGGATACTGCTGCTTAATAAAAAGGTGCCTTGGCAGTTACCCAATGTTCTTCCTTCTCCAAATGGAGTTTTCAAAGTGACCTTTTGTCCTGTTTCTATCCGCTTTTGTATATTTAATGCTTCCTGTTTTATTAGGCTTACTTCGGCTCCAGTGTCTACTATCAGCCGTACGGCTGTGTTTTTACTTATGTCCAATGGTAATTTTACCACTGGAACATTTTCTCTAGTTTGTTTCTTTGTTGTTTGAGTAGACCCTGAAGTAAGTTGCACTGTTCTATTTAATGTCGAGCCGGGGATTTTTCGGTCGACAGTGTGCCGTTTCCCGAATGTGTGGCCTCCCATCGTTGTTTCTGCTGGCATGTGGACACCGTATGGCTTCTTCGGCCACAAAAATTGCACATATTTTGTATGTGGTTTATTCTTTGTGTCTGATTTGCAGAGCCCCATCGAGCATGGTTACTGTTTGCACCCTCGGGTAGTGCCTTAGCATTTTGTTTGCAATGTTGGACATCATGGCCCTTTATTCTGCAGTTTACACAGAAAGGAGTGTTTTTCCTTTTTAAACATTCATCATACGTGTGTCCTTTGAAGTTGCAGTAGCTGCAGGTGATTTTATTCAAAGTACCTTTTGTTTGTCGTACTTTCTTTCCTCCAGCTGGTAAGAGGAGTTCTGGTATGGAGGTGGACTTCCTGCTTGTTTTCGGGTGATACTGGTTCGATTTGAGTGCCAATTTGTTGGATTTTCATCCGTATTAAAAGACACTGATGGCACCTTTGGAGGCTCCGTTATGGGAGGTATATTGAACTCCGTTTTTATGTTGGGTTTATTCATCTCCTTTGTGTAAGGGTAGGAAGACAAATTTGCACTCTCAGGTGTAGGGTAACCATAATTGTTGGAGAAGTGCGAATTATTGGATCTTAAATAGTGGTCCATTTGAGAATAATTTGTGGGGGGGTGATTGTAGTTTGTGAGTGGCGCTACGAGGAAGAGACCTTGTTGTAGTCTTTCCATGTCTAGTGCCCTTTGAATGAGCTGGTCTACTGAATCTTCATTCAAGGTGAGTAAATATGCACTTAGATGCGGATTAGTTGCACCACTCTTCACAGAAGCCATTGCAAAATCCTCTATTTGTCGTTTCACCACGTTGAAATCTTCAGTACCGTATTTGTTCTGTGCTGCTTCGTTACATTGTAACAACAGGCCTTTTAGCCTAGTGGTGAAGGAGTTAAAAGACTCGTGTGGATATTGCCGACAAGTAATTAGTCTGTTTATCAGCTCATGGTATGTCTCACGAGGTAAGTAATTACGATAAAGTAATTTTTCAACCTCTTCGAATGTTGTGAGTGAGCTTGAGGCGATTAGCTGGTATGCATTTCCTCTCAACCTAGTGGGGAAAATTTGCATAAAAGCTACTTTTTCTTCCGCTTCCAGACATTGTTGTACTTGCTTACAACAACCTATAAAAGTTTGTAACTCTGTGAGGATGAGGGGACTAAATTCCCCAGAGAATAAGGGCACCATTTGTGCTGTTAGCTTAACCACCTTTTCGTAATTTACTGGCATTGTGTTTGGCTGTGTGGTTTGAGATGTGTTTAGAATGGGTTTATCAGAGCCCGGGGTTGATTCGGGTATTATGTCTGGTAAACTATGAGTTCTTATTAGAAAGTTGACCAGACTGTGTCTACGAAAACGTTTTCCTGAATGATGTTCCCGATACCAATTTGTAACTGGTGTTGTTTGGGGAGAACGTTGGTCTGTAATCGGGCTACCTGGAGGGCTTGTGTCTTCGAATGACAAGGAATTAAGTGCCGTTTCAAGGTCGGAACATGAAGAGCTTCGATTTGGTTTGGGCATGAGCCGAACTCTAATTGAGTTTCCTCCGTAAGGAGAGAGAATTGGAGACTAGGTAGTTTAACTTTTTTTCTTCTTTGAAGAATATTCTTTGAAATTTGTTCTATTGTTTTTTTTTTTTTTTTTGCAAACTCGTTTTTAATTAACTACTATGTCTTTTGTTCTTTACTTAGCAGTCTAACAGTTTCTTGAACTTACATTTACGTAGCGTAGTTTCGATGGAAATATCTTTTTATTTTTGCCTCAATTGTAGACGGATATTAATTCAGTCTTCTGGCCGTATCCTCTATTATAGGGTGTCGAAATTGTGGTACCAGCCCGTTTTCACTCTTACTTCCTCTGGTAACCGTGTTGATCTCTTCCAGTAAATTCTTATGCACTCGTGTAGGTTCGGGGATCAAGGTTTTTCAAGTATTTGTATTGAATAAACTTCCTTGATCCTACCGGCTGTGCCAAAATTGTTAGGTATATTCTCATATGCCTAATGAGTTACTCCTAGAGTGTCTCATAGGAACATTCCTGGGGAGGTCTTCAGTTGTTATTCGTCTGTATAGAATTTCACAGTAGTTTAGTCTTGCTCCCTTGTTGTTAAATTGGAGTAGCTTGAATAAGCTTAGCTCCCTTGTTGTTATATTGGAGTAGCTTGAATAGGCTTAGCTCCCTTGTTGTTGTTATGGAGTAGCTTGAATAAGCTTAGCTCCCTTGTTGAATAAAAACACTGGCTTTTGTTGGTACTTCACTTGTTAATTTACGACTTTCGACTCTCCACTCACTACTGACTACCGACTACTGTGTGCTTACTACTGACTGCCGACTACTGTGTGCTTACTACTGACTGCCGACTACTGTGTGCTTACTACTGACTGCCCCTACTCTAGAAATACAATTATATTTATACAAATTGTTCACTTACTATTTCTATTTCCTGATGGCACTCGCGGCTATGTATATACATGCACCAATTTCCGCATTTTAACATCTTCCGCAAAATTCTTTTCATTTTGCTATTATTACATATATATTTTTATTTCCGCAAAGCTTTTTTAGCTTTGCCATTGCTACATATATACACATGAATGTCAATTATGATTAAGCGGTTGCCGCTTGTTATTATGACATCATTAATGTGAACCATTCATGTTCTACCGCTGGCGCAAGGTTATCATTTTGCAACGTGAGAACTTTTGCGCGCAGGGGTATTATGCTTGATTTACTTTCAACTGATTAAGCAAGTGACGTAGGTCAGTAATGAATGGTTTTTAGCATGTAGGTATGTTTGTATATGCATTTATAGGAAATACAATTCTGCTTGCAATGGAAATGATGTGGGTATGTATGTATCTACCTGTTTACATTTCTTTATTGCTAGAACTTGTAAATCCGCATGAAGCAAGCATGCCATATGTATGTATGTACAATTGTGTCTCGTTTATAGAGAATGAGTTGCATCTCGTTTATGCATGTAACACTTGATCTTGCACCAATGGAATATTATGCGTTATCGCATTTGTATATGTGAGTTTGTCACCATTGAGGAAAAGAAATCGTTATACTCTTCGCAGAGCTCTGATATCGAATTTTTTTCTTCCGCGGTCAAATTAGGGTCTAGGCTGAGTTCTTGCTCTAACCTAGAAATACGCGGGTATTGTTTTGGGTCATCCGGAGTCCCATAATCCGGGTATAGATATCGTACAAGCTGTAATATTGCCATTTTGTCTGCTGAACCTTGGTTTGAGGTACTCTTCCTTTTAAGCTTTTGATCTGTAAGTAGATGAGGCTTATTTGATTACTTTTGAGGCTTTATTTCGTTGTTTTCAGCATATTGCAGGGTATTTGCTTCCTGCTCTGTTGACGGCTGAGTTTAGTACGCCTGCGTGGTCTTTGCCTTAGGTTGTGTAGGATACTCCTACGGGTCTATGCTAGTGAGTTTTGACCATGTAGCACTCTGCGTGCTGTGTGACGCTGGAGTAATATGCACCTTTAATATAAGCTTTAACGACTCGCTACCGTTCTTATATGGCCGTTGTTTGTTTAATAATGATTTATGCCTCGGTATTTTGGACGGAAGAGCTATATGCAACTTTTTGGCAGGCTTTAGACACTCATTACCGTTTCTACTTAACTTGGATATTTCTTTTGTGTTCAATACTTCCTTGGTATTTGGTATGCAAATGAGCGTATTTTGGTGGTCATTTGTGCGCGTCAATGGGACTTTTGTGTAGTCGTTTATTGGATATAGCTGTAACTTTAAGCTGTATATGACCACTTGATGACTTTTAGCGTTGATAATACTAACCAGCACTAATTCTTCTCCAGATGACAGCAAACTGTTTGCCAAGAAGACACCATCGCTTATCTCTTGGGATAAACAGAGCATTTCTTCTTGAGACATGCGCTGGATATATGTCCACAACGGCCAGAGAGCTCACACTTGTTTCGCACCTTATAGACTCTGGAGTTTATCCTGGGGTTTTGCATCTCTCTAGGACGTTGGTTTGGTGCTTCTCTTTTTTGGGGTCTTTGAAAACTATTGTTGTTTCTTTTGCAGTCACGTATGTATTGGTTATACATTTTACAGTTCACACAGTACGGCGTATTTTTACATTTCAGACAATCGGCGTATGGATGGCCTCTTAAATTACAAAAGATACAATTTATTTTATTTAAATAATTATTTTTATTTTGTACATTAAAATTTTTGTTTGGAGATCTTGACTGCTGTTTGATGTATGGTGATGTGTTTGCTGGTGTGAACTGCGCTGGCTTTATGTTGCTGTGTGAACTCGTGAGCATATTGATTTGCGGGGGTTCCTCTCCATCAACGAGTATGAGATGCCCGGATTATGTACACTCTGATTTGCTAGAGTACTACTTTGATTTAATTGTGCGTTATTTGGTACACTGGCACACGCAGAATTTGGTAATGCATGCTGCATTATATTGGTTTGAAATTGTCCTAGAGGTTGCAGGAATAGAGCACTTTGCTGGAGACGCTCCATGTCAAGTGCTCTTTGTACGAGGTGATCAACAGTGCCGTCTGCAATTGTCAACAGGTACTGACACATATAAGGGTTATTGACTCCTGTTTTTAGTGCGTTTTTTGCGAAATCTTCCATCTGCGTTTTAACAGCTGGTACTGCTGTGGCTACGTCCTTGGACTCTGCTGCTTCATTGCAGAGTGCCAGCATCTGTTCACTCGTGCCGTGAAGACTGTGAGATTTTCCAAAGGATAATGCCTTGTTGCAATTAACTTGTTTACCAGTTCCTGGTAAGTTTCTCTAGGCAGGCATGTGCGATTTAGCCGTTCTTCTACTTCTTTGAAAGTAGTGGGCATATTTGAGGCAAAACGCTGATAAGCTCCGCCTCGAAGTCTGGTGTGGAAGATTTGTAAAAGTTCATCCAGCGAAATGCACTGTATCACTTGCCTGCAGCATCCTAGGAATTTTTGGAGCTCGAGACTCAATTTTGGGTGCTATTCTCCCGAGAATAGGGGAACCAGCTGAGCAGTCAGTTTGGCGATCTTTGCGTAATCTGCGATCTTTGGTTTGGGATTTTTGATTTTGGCACTATTGGGGAGCTAGTTTCATCTATGCTGGTTTCCAAAAGTAAGTCGCCCATCCAATTTTTAAGTAATTCACTCGTGGTGGAATCACTGACACAGTCTTCGATGGCACTTTCTCTTAAGTCTACACTATTATTTTGTACTATTTCTACTTTTAAACTTCTCTGTTAATTTTAACATTTTCGATTGTTTCCAATCTTTCTTTTCGACTGAGTCGTACTGATTCACAGAGAGTTCGGAGGTGTTTCGCAATTTCTCTTCCAAATTTTTAAAATATAATTCGAAATTTAATGTGTTTCTTACTTTGTGGGGACCTGTAAGGATTGTCCCGCTCCTGAGGGTGAGTTCATCTATGGTAGAATTTGTTGGGGGTATTTGATTATCTCCCTCGGTTGTGGATGTTGCTCCCGCGTGGCCTTCTTCGTACCGGGTCGGAACTTCCTGTGCGTCGCGTGACGAGGAAGATTGTTGAGGGGTTGATTGAAGTGGTGAGATTTCCGGCGGGGTTTCCTGGTGGGAGCTTGCCTCGTTCATGAACCACCGTGTGTAAAATTTGCTGCTACCGGGGCTTCTGCCGTCTTAATTCCCTTGGTTTATATTGAGAGGGGGCTTATTGCCTTCTTCGAGGTCCCTCTCAATTCAGAATCGCTGATTTATTGCTTGAAGTTCTTTTGCTGCCGGAGGGGCCCTTGGCCTTCTCAGATTCCCCTGGATAAAAACTGAAAGGGGGAGCGTTGCCTAGGTCGAATTCCCTTTCAGCTCTGGATTGCAGATTGTCGGTTGTGGATACTTCCTTCCATCAGTAGAGTTAAAACTTTTGCTAGTGGACGTCTTTTATCCTGCGCTGGGATGAAGCCCGCTATTGTCGCGCGATGGAACTTGGGTGCTTTGATGAGGGTGGCTGCGTGTTTCACAAACAGAGGCAGTTAAAGCTGTCCGACCCCGAGCGTTGTGAGCCGGCGAGATCGAAATACTCCTGAAGCCAGACTCAACTTCAGGCGGAGGGCGGGGTGTCTTGCCCAGTATTCGCTCCCGTCTTCAACTCCTTCTAGATTCGCAGGATAGAGGGTTTTCGAGCGCGTATACTTTGTTTGTGTAAAGTAGGCTTCCTCTATCCTACCGGCTGCGCCAATTGTTATGTTTTTTTATCCTCCTACCTGTTTAATTGCAACATGGGGGATTGTCACTCTATTAGTCCAAACAGTCATGAAAAAATCTTGTTACTCAAACTGAACTTTTCCTCTTTATTTACGTCTGCTTTTACACTTGTATATTTCTTATGCACGAAGTCTCACAGTCTCTACTTAATTAATTTTTCTTTTTCTAAACCTCATAATTTTTCTTTTTATAAACCTTAAAATTTTTCTACTTATAAACCTTAAAATGTTTCTTCATTCACCGAACCGTTGTGGTACGAACTTAAAATTTTTCTTCTTTCACCGAACCGACCGTAATCCCTTTTTCTTTTCTTACTCTTTATTATTACTTTCCCAACTCTTCCCAATAAACTCAAAAAAATCAACTTCAACTTCCGCGCTACCGCCGCGTAGGAAATTTAAAATTCAACTCGGCTCTTGATTACTTTCGTCGCGATCAAGAGCCTTCGTTCAGGGAAGAAAATGCATAGTTGCATTTCTACCATGGGAAAATTTTTCATTTATTCTGGGCTTCATTAAACAAGTCCAGAATAATTTTGGTTGGACAGTTGCTTGAAGAAATGATATTTGATGTTTTTATAAACATCGGCCACCGTCCCGTCGATTGAAATTGCGGCGCGCGTATACATATACTGTAATTTCGCGGCGCACATTTCTTATCAGGGAAGCTCTTTTGTGATATGTATGTACGTTCGTACATACATACTGTAATTTTCATGACAAATTTTGCTGAAGGCGTACTAGCGTACGCTGATAGCTTCAGGACCTTCATCGCAGGGAAATCTATAGATTTTATAAAAGTATTCAATTCCTTTTCCATAAAGGTTCTTAAAATCTAAATCTTTCACTTTCTCGCTCCTTTGAATGGACTCATTACAGCAATTAACAGAAGAAGTTGATAAAATTTCGTCGAAATTTTAAAAAAGACCAAAATTCTGGTTTTAAAACTGATACCTTGAAATCAAAATCACAAAGAGTAGAAGAAATAAATCAAGAATTCAAAGCTATTATAGTTACACTAAACGAGTCTAAAACACTTGATATTAAGATTAAATTCAATAGATTCTCAAGAGAACTAAAAATTTTACTAGTAGCAGCTTTACAAGAATGACTGACGGAAGAAAACAGCGAAATAGCTAACTTTGATTTAGGAACGGCCATGAAAGCCATCCCTGTATTTTAAGGGAAATTAAGCGAATTAACCGCATTCTTAAAAATTTTAGAGTTCATCAATAAAACCTTAATCGACACCGCGAAATTGGATTTGTTGGACTTTCTATTCAATGTAAAATTGTAACTAAACGTTCAAACAGCTCTAGGTGCTCAGACACCGACAACTTTTGGGGTTTTAAAAATGGAGTTTACTTCAAGATATAAAAACACTAATACAGTATCCCAAATCCACACAACTCTCGGCAATTTAACCCAGAAGAGATCAACGGTCTCGGCCTATAAGGATAGAATATTAACTCTCATAAGTGAACTAAATTAATTGCAGATAGATGCTCTTGGTTCATCTGCTACACTAGCAGAAAAAAACAGCAGTCAAGACCGTTCATGACACATACGCCTTGACAATTTTTAAGAATGGTCTCAGCGATCAATACAGAGGTACGGTATTCGCTTCAAGTCCACACACTTTTCAAAAAGCTGGAATAATTTTAGGAGGCATACATACATACATACATATTGGAACATGATTAGCTTACCTTCAAAAACATTTGAAGAAAGCGAATCAGTTCTTCAAACTCCTAAAAGCCCTAAAATTTAAAAAATATTAAAATATTTCATCCATAAAATTTTCACATAAGCTAACCATGCCCAAAACATGGTTAGCTTATCTATTGAATCAGTGAAGAAAATTGCGTCAAGAATTTTCTTCACATTCCATGAATTAAAACAAAATTATTCCCATGTCTAGAAATAATTACTTTAAAAAATAATGAAACAAAAGGCAAATCGTACCTTCAGTACAATTTGTCATGAAAATTACAATATGTATGTACGGACATACATACATATCACAAAAAAGTTTTCGCGATAAGAAGTGCGCGCCGCGAAAATACATTTCATTTTTCAAGCCACCGTCCAGCGGAAAATATTCTGCACTTGTATAATCAAGTCCAGAACAAATGAAAATTTTTCCCAGGGTAGAAATGCAACTATGCATTTTCTACCCTGAACGAGAGCAGAGTTGAATTTTAAATTTTTAAGAGCAGAGTTGATTTTTGAAAGCGCTCGAGAACGTCACGGCACTTAAGGAATTAAAAAAAAAAGTCCAAAAGAAAAAAGGTTTTTTTCTAAAACCCACGTGCATTGGTCGGATCCGTTAGTAATTTTTGGCAAAAAAAGATAAATAAAATAAGTGTTCATTGTTGAAAAGAAAAAAAAGAAAATTAAATTAAGTGTTCATTGTTAAAAAAAAAGAAGTAATTAAATTGATTAAAGAAAAAAAGTGGAAGACACGAGTGTTTTATTCAAATGCTCCCGCTGCCATAGTACAACAAGAATACGCCGCTGTCTACAGTGTTGGATAAGTCGAGTGGGCAGACTGGCAATAGCAGTGAGTACTTTTTGCTACTTACATAGGTAAACTCCGAAAAATAACCATAACAAAATTGGCGCAGCCGGTAGGACAGTGGAAGCCAGTTTTTCAAAAGTCAAGAACAACCTAAGAGCTTGAAAAGCCGCTATCCTGCAAACAACAAAAGGGGTTGATCGCCCTCAAACCTCGGGGTCGGACAGCTCAAACTGCCTCTGTTTACGAAACACGCAGCCACCCCCTCCTCAAAGCACCCAAGTGCCAACGGTGGAAATGAGCGAGCTTCATCCCAGCCCAAGTAAAGACGTCCATAGCTGAAAATCTCAACCTTACAAGTGAAGGAAGGAAGTTTGGAAACCGTCCGCTATCTGCGATCCGGAGCTGAAAGGGACTTTGAAGTAGGCAACGCGCCCCCTTTTCAGCTTCTATCCAGGGGAATTTAAGAAGGCCAAGGGCCCCCCGGCAGAAAAAGAACGTCAAACGACGGAACCAGCGATCCTGAATTGAGAGGGACCTCGAAGAAGGCAATAATCCCCCTCACAATTTGAACCAAGGGAAATTCGACGGAAGGAGCCCTCCTAGCAGCAAACTCGACGCACGGTGGTAAATGAGCGAGGAAAGCTCCGACCAGGAAACGCCGCTGGAAGTCTCACCATTTCGATCAACTCCTCAACAATCTTCCTCGCCGGGCGACCCACAGGGAGTTCCGCACCAGTAAGAAAGAGGCAACGCGGGAGCAACATCCGCACCAGAGGGTGAAGTACAAACACCCCCATCAGCCTCAATAGTAAAAGAGTAAACACTCAGGAGTGAGACAATCCTGACAGGTCCCCAACAAGTAAGACCTTCTAATTTAAATTTAGAAAATTACTTAAAGTATTTAGAGGGGAAAGTGCGAGACTCTTCCGAACTTTCTTTTATACAGTGCGATTCTATTGATAAACAGCTCATAAAGTCCCGTGAACGGCGGCTTGAGCAAATTGCGCAATTCAAAGAAAGTACGGAAAAATTTACAGAAAGTTTAAAGCAGTTTGGGGAACTCTCGCACTCTCTCGAAACAGAAATAAAAAATAATAGTGTAGAATTAAACCAAAGTGCCATAAAGACACTGTCAGTGATTCCACCGCGAGTGAAATCCTTTTAATTTGGCTGGGCGACTCCCTTCTGGAAACCAGCATAGAAGAATCTAGCTCCCCATTAGTGCCAAGATCAAAGTCAAAAGTCCCCAATCTAAACATGGCAGAGTACGCTAAAATCGCCAAACTGACTGCCCAGCTGGTTCCCTTATTCTCGGGAGAACACCATCCAAAATTGAGCCTTGAGCTCCAAACACTCCTAGGATGCTGCAGGCAATTGATTCAGTGCATTTCGGTGGGTGAACTAACAGCGATTTTACAAATATTCCCGACCAGACTTCGAGGCAAAGCTTATCAGCTTTTTGCCTCAAATATGCCCACTACTTTCAAAGAAGTAGAAGAACGGCTAAATCGCACATACCTGCCTAGAGAAACTTACCAGGAACTGGTAAATAAATTGATTACCACTAGGCAGTACCCCTTGGAAAATCTCACGGCCTTCACGGCACGAGTGAAACAGATGCTGACACTCTGAAGCAGCAGAATCCAAGTACGGAGTCACAGCTGCACCAGCTGTTAAAACGCAGTTGGAATATTTCGCAAAAAAAGAACTGAAAACAGGAGGCAATAACCCCTATATGTGTCAGTACCCGTTGACGATGGCAGACGGCACTGTAGATGACCTCGTACAAAGAGCACTTGACATGGAGCGTCTCCAGCAAAGTGCTCTATTCCTGCAACCTCCAGGACAATATCAAACCAGTATGATGCAGAATACATTGCCAAATTCTGCTTGTGCCAGTGTTCCAAATATCGCACAATTAAATCAAAATAGTACTCTAGCAAATCAAAGTGTGTTTAATCCGGGCATATCATACTCGCAGGAACCCCGGCAAAGCAATATGCCCACGTGTTCACACAGTCACATACAGTCAGTGCAGTTCACACCAGCAAACACATCACCATACATCAAACAGGAGCCGAGATCTCCAAACGAAAATTGTAATTTACAAAATAAAACTAATTATTTAAATAAAAAAAATTGTAATTTTTTAATTTAAGAGGCCAAACATACGCCGATTGATTGAAATGTAAAAATACGCCGTACTGTGTGAACTGTAAACTGTATAATCATGACATACGTGACTGCAGAAGAAACCACAACAGTTTCCAAAGACCCCAAACCAAAGAAGCACCAAACCAACGTCCTAGAGAGACGCAAAACCCCAGTAACAACACCAGAGTCTATAATGTGCGAAAAAAGTGTGAGTTCTGTAGCCGTTCTGGACATATATTAAGCGCATGTCAGCAATAGCGTAAATGGGAATCCCGGAGTCAGGGAAACGACGTACAGTCCACCCATAACTCCCCGGCTCGACTATAAGTAACCCATCAAATAAAATAGGGCCCCTGAGCCGCCCGATTGCAGTATCGCTACAGTATAACTTCCATTAGACATAGACCTGAACGGCCAAATTTAGCTAGTAGTACACAAAGGCGCTGAGGTTAGTATAATAAACAAAATGTCATTAAAAATCACAAAGCAATTAACCACAATGAGACATGTACACTTCAGACCCCATTTGGTACCGGAAAGACGCTGGGAAATTACCAGGGAAACGTAGTTTTCAAAAACAGAATTCTCTGCAAGTTTCGACTCGTAAAGAGCTTGCCTGGCCTTTCCGATGATGGACTTCTACGAAATGATATCCTAGCAACAAACTGTAACGTTGAGGGTCCCATTAAGGTACTAAGGTTTCCTCGCACGGAGACAATCCCGATGAATTTGCTTTGCCATTGATGTTTGAAGCGAACAAGCTACATTGTGATAAGGCAGTCGATGTAAGAACACTTGCAGAAGGGATAGAGTCTAAACAGGCTAAACTATCCACCTGCAGTGTCTTCCAGGCTTCTCAAATGAGAAAAGCTGGCGGCCAAGCTCCAAAAGAGCCCAAGGAATGTGAAATAAGCTGTCGGAGCGAACAAGATACCGACGAAATTAGGCAGTAATTCGTTACCTTTAGGGAAACAATTTGCATACCTGCGCGTGAATTAGTGCTGGTTACTTTTCTCAACGCTAACAGTCATCCATCAAGTAGTCATACATAGCTTAAAGTTACAGCTATGTCCAATAAACGAATACACAATAGTCCCATTAACGCCCACAAAAGACCACCAAAATACGCACATTTCCATACCAAATACCAAGGAAGTATTGAACACAAAAGAAATATCCAAGTTAAGTAGAGACGGTAGTGAGTGTCTAAAGCCTGTCAAAAAGGTGCATATAGCCCTTCCGTCCAAAATACCGAGGCAAAAATCATTACTAATCAAACAACGGCCATATAGGGACAGTAGCGAGTCGTTAAAGCTTATATTAAAGGTGCATATTACTCCACCGTCACACAGCACACATAGAGTGCTACATGGTCAAAACTCACTAGCATAGACGCGCAGGAGTATCCTACACAACCTAAGGCAGATACCACACAGGTGTACAAAGCTCAGCTGTAAACAAAGCAGGAAGCAAATACCCTGCAACATGCTCAAAACAACGAAATAAAGTCTCAAATTGAATCAAATAAGCCTCATCTACTCACTGGTCAAATCTTAAAAGGAAGAGTAACTCAAACCAAGGTTCAGCCGCCAAAACGGCAATATTACAGCATGTACGATATCTATTCCCGGATTATGAAACTCCGAATGACTCAAAACAATACCCGCGTATTTCTAGGCTTGAGCAAGAACTCAGCCTAGACCCTAATTTGACCGCGGAAGAAAAAATTTCGATAACAGAACTCTGCGAAGAGTATAACAATATCTTTTTCCTCAAGAGTGACAGACTCACCTATACAAATGCGATAACGCATAATATTCCATTGGTGCAGGATCAAGTACCAATCAATCAAAAAATGTACCGCTTACCTGAAACACAGCGGAAAGTAATTAATGAGCAGCTAAAAGAAATGTTAGACTGCGGGATAGTCCACTCTAGTAAAAGCCCTTGGAATTCACCTCTACTAGTTGTCCCCAAGAAAGCGGGACCGGACGGTGAAAAAAGGTGGCGCGTCGTTGTCGATTTTCGTAAATTAAACGAAAAGACAATTGGAGACGCATTTCCGCTACCCCGAATCGAGGATATTCTTGACCAAATAGGTCACGCAAGGTATTTCACCATACTCGATTTGGCCAACGGTATCACCAAGTTCTTGTCGACAACGGAGATCGACATAAAACTGCTTTCAAGCGTATGCCATTCGGGCTCAAAGGAGCCCCTGCCACTTTCCAACGCCTAATGAATTTCATTTTAACAGACCTACAAGGTCTCGAATGTTTTGTCTACCTAGATGACGTTGTCATCTATGGTAAAAATTTAAACGACCACAACGAAAAATTGAGAAAAGTCTTCGACAAGTTGAGAGAGAACAACTTGAAACTGCAGCCAGAGAAGTGCCAGTTTCTACGAAGAGAAGGTGTTTACCTAGGACATACATATTCTAGCGAAGGAGCCCTGCCAGACCCAATTAAGACGGCCTACGTCCAAACATGTCCTCTTCCAAGAACAGTAAGGCAAGTTCACTCATTTTTAGGACTTGCAAATTACTACAGGAAATTCATTCCAGACTTCTCCAAAATTGTACGTCCAATCACGAATTTACTCTGAAAGGATGTAAAATTCACTTGGACAGAGAAATGCCAAGAAGCATTTCAGAGCATAAAAATGCGTTAATTTCCCCACCACTTTTGATTTATCCTGATTTTACAAAATCTTTTAGTCTCACTACGGACGCAAGTAACGAGGCCCTAGGAGCTGTTCTTTCCCAAGGAGAAATCGGAAAGGACCAGTCCATTGTCTATGCAAGCTGCACATTAAACAAAGCCGAAAGAAATTACTCTACTATAGAGAAAGAGTTATTGGCTATTGGCTATTGTCTGGGCTACCAAGAATTTCATGTGCTATCTTCAAGGCCGGCAATTCACGGTCAATACTGACCATAAACCTTTCAAAGGTGTCTTCAATGTGAAAGACCCTACTGCCCGTTTGGTGAGATTTCACAACAAATTATCTGAATTCGATTACAACATTGAATACAAACCCGGGAAGTACAACACTAATGCCGATGCACTAAGTCGCATCCCTCCAGCATTAAAAGAAGACAATTTAGGAAATACCTTAACGGTAAAAGCCCTAGTCCATCACACGATGGACTCAGATGTGGAGGAAGACGATTCCACAAATAATAAGAAGAAAAATAAATCCGCTCATTGTTTCGTCGTGACTCGCACTCAGAAGCAAAAGGCTCAAGAGACTATAAATAGCTTCAACATGGAGACAGAAGAGCACACGAAAGCGGACCAAAACGAAATTCAACTGACTGAGGCGGAAACACTAGACCCAGTAACGCTTGACCCGCATGTAAGTACTGGTAAGACACCCGGAGCCCCACGGAGATTCAAACAATCCTAAAAGATTATCACGATTCTCCATTTGGTGGCCATCAAGGTGTCATAAAAACTTACAAACGTATAAGACGCAAGTATTGGTGGAGACATATGCTTAGCGACATTAACATATACATTAAAAAATGTCCAAAGTGCCAGACGATGCAAGCATCTCCACAATATAAAATGCGAATGGTTATCACGGACATCGCAGAACAGCCATTCGACAAAGTTTACCTCGATATTGTAGGTCCATTAGAATAGAACACATCAGGTAACAAATATATCTTGACCTTCCAAGATAATTTAACAAAATTTGTCGGCTGGAATGGCATACCTAACGCAGAAGCAGTCACAGTAGCGCGGGTTTTCTTTGATGAAATCGTCACGCGATATCGCATACCCAAAAGAATACTCACCGATCAGGAACAAATTTTCTGAGTGAGCTATTCAAAAGGAAATGTAAGCTTCTAAAGGTAAAGAAGTTACAGACTTCAGCATGCCACCCACAGTCTAATGGAGCACTAGAGAGTGCACATAGACCCCTTATAGTATACCTGGGAAAAATTGTACATGAAACTCCCAAAACATGGGACCAATACCTACGAACCGCTGCATTCGTGTAAAACAACAGTGTACACGAGGGTACTAAACTTACCCCAATGGACTGCCTATACGGCTTCACAGCGGATGTCCCTCAAATTTAAAAGGGATCCCGAACCCTTTTACAATCATGAGAGCTATTATCATATACTGAAGTATAAGCTCCCAAAATCCTACGCCACGGCACGAAAGAACTTATTGGCAAGTAAACAGCGCTCAAAGGGGTACTACGATAAGACAGTACGGCCCCTTACTTTCCATGTAGGAGACAAGGTCCTCATCAAGAATAAAAGCAGAAAACATAATATTTCTCAAATCTGGGTAGGAACTTATCAGGTAATCGCAATACCAAGCGACGTGAATACCTCAATCAAAATTGGTAAGCGACTAGGAACGGTACATAATAACCGTTTAAAACCATATTCTGAATAAAAATATATCGTACACAAATCAACCCGGTTAACTTAAAACTCCTACTTTGTTAGTTTCCAATAAACCCTATTTCAATAACTCCCTCAGGAAAATTTGCGGTGGAGTCACCCTACTGCTTAGTTTAATACGGCACAAAATAAGTAAAGACATACTCAAAGGACTATTTTCTTCCTCCAAGTTGTCCACAGAAATTGCGCTGCAAATCATCGTATTGGCCATCCTCATCCAATACACAACAGGGGAAATCGCTGAAAAATCTTGTATAATGACCCAGCTAAATGACTCTGGTACACTTTTCGAGGACATGGGAAATTTCATTGTATATCATGACACCTCGAATGTCCTCAACGAGATAGATTTGGATGAATTAGATGCCCAGATTAAACTAGCCGAATATGCCGAGCACTTAGTGCATAAACTCTACATAAATATAACAAACCCAGGAAATCTGTGTAACATACAACAGCAACATATACATTCTATAATAGACAGTGCCCAAAGACGAACGAGTAATATTAAAGAATTGGTTCCAGGAAAACGTAAAAAAGAAATTTACAGCAGGTTAGAAGAACTCGAATCGAATGCACAAGCCCTAGCCAAGCTAGAGAAACAACAAATTCGTGTTGTAAAAACTACCTTGTAACAGATTCAAAACACCCGGCTATGCTAGTGGACAGACAACAAAAAATAGAACATCAAATAAACGATCTGCATTTGTGGGCGAGGAGTTGACAAGAAGGCAGTTGAGACAGGATATCCTACCAAGCCTGCTTCTACAAATAATAGAAGTCAAATATCGACAACAAGCCCTTCTGGAAATCATAATGGCTAGCAGAACAAATCACATTCATCCACTCCTCCTGTCAACACAAAATTTGCTAGAAATATATCGAAAAACAACTTCCAATTGTCCAATTGACCAAAATTGTCTGTCTGTCCTATATCAAACAGCAGGAGCCTAGTCACGGCTCATGCAAAACAAATTGGTGGTGAGAATAACTCTCCCAATTTTAACCTGCCAAAAATGAGGCTACAACAAATTCGATACTATCCTATACCAAAAACAACAAAATACTCAGTAATTCCGGACCCTGGATATCAATGCGTGGCAAACAGCGCGCAAACACATGAGTTCCTCCTACTAAAGAGCGAAAACATGAAAAACTTCAAACAAATTACTCACAGTATGGAAGGAGACACGTACATAGGTCGCCTAACTACGCCCATAATCAAAGCAGCAATATCCAATAAATGTGTCATTAAATTACTATTTAATCCTTTTGTTGAGTTTACTAAGTTACCTCTCAAAAGTACTCTCATCTGAGCACCTTTATATTTCAATCTGGAACACGGGACGTGCCTTCACGATGATCGGGCTTCTTTTTGTTGTTGAGTAGAGCAGCGATGGAAATGAAGCAGCGTACTAGCTTTACTCCTAGTGCGTTTCAATGGAGCAGCTTACTAGCTTTACTTCTAGTGTGAATTAGTGGAGCAGCTTACCAACTGTACTCCTAGTGTGAATTAGTGGAGCAGCTTACTAGCTTTATTAGCTACTTATTCAAAAATCGCAGAATATTAATACAATTCTCGACTTAATACTATTTCTATTTCCTTATTGGGCTAAGCTAATTTCATCACAGCATTTATACGTACATAATTATTATTTCCGTAAAGTGTTTCTTTATGGCATTCACAAATTAATTTCCGCAAAGCTTTTGCCGGTTTGTTGTTGTTACATCACGGCATTCATTGCTTTCATATGTACATACATAAGTACTTCCGCAGACCGTTCGCCGCTTTGCTGCTATTATGACATCATCGTGAACCATTGTTTCGTTCACCTAAGTTCTACCGCTGGCGCAAAGTTATCACATTGCATCGTGAGAATTCTTGCGCGCAGGGGTATTGTGTCACTGCCTTCACTTGTTTCTTTATGTGATTAAGAAATTGGTGTAGGTCAGTAGCGAGTGACTTTATTCAATTACTGAACTTTGTAAATATGTTTGTCGATATGTTTATACTTGCAGCTGGGAATTAAAATTCTGCATGCAATGAGAATGCTGTAGGTATGTATGTATCTACATGTTTGCATTTCTTCATTGATGCATGAATTTTATAATTCTGCGTAAAGCGAAATCGACTCAGGCATGTATGTACGTATGTATATGTATGATTAACTGATGCCAATGGATGCCCTGTATGTAACAAATCTGCCCCTTTTTAGAAAAAATGTGATATTCTTGGGAGAGGAATAACGCATTAAATATTAACGTATTTGTTTGATAGCTTGGGAAAAAGAAAAATATTTACTTGAACATTTTGTATGTATATACGTAATGCTGAGATGAGTACATGTGGTGTATAGGTATATTAAAAAGAACAAAGCTTTTCTAAGCGTGGACCAATAGCGTAACTATATTTTGTACATATTTTTTGCTACAATTATTTTTATTTCTATTAATTATGTCTAAATTTTTTCTGTACAACAATTTATTTCTACTATACACATTTTTGGTACAATTATTTTTCATTATTCTTATTTGTACTATATCTATGTGTGAATACATATTTTTTGGTATTTATTTGTGCTATATGTGTGAGTACATATTTTTTGTTATTCGTACTATATGGGTGAATACATATATTTTTTTTTGTTCTTATAAAATTTAACTTAAACCTATTTATACATTTATAAATTATTTATATTGATTTATTCATGATATATGTACGTGTAAAAAGTGTGTAGTAGTTGAGTTTACCATTCAGATGTTTGTTATTATCTTTAGTTATGCAGAATTTTATTTAGAGATTTAATTAAACTACCTGTAGATGGCGGGTGCGTGGAATTGACTCAGATTCGACATGGCTTAGTGTTTGTGGAAGTGGTGGTGGTGGGGGAATTGGTAAATTTTGTCTGCTACCTGCTTGTTGCTGATGGGTGCTGCGTTGTTGAATGGCATCCTTTAATTCTGAATGAGAGGTTTGTGAGACAGCTTGTTCTTTATTTCTTGCTGTCATTACGTTACCTCTACAGAGGTTAGTGCTTTAAATTGGTATTTGTTTGATAATTTTATGTATACCCGGAACTCAGATTGTTTAAATACCACGAACTGCTTTATGGATAGATAGCTTGGCCATTAGTCGTGAAATGGTTTAATCTGTTGTTATGTACTGTTACTCTTCGTTTACCGATTTGAATAACAGTATTAACAGTGTTTAAGGCTTGTACCACTAGATATGGTCTTAGCCATATCTGGTAAAGCTTGTGTTTTTTAGCGGGGTTTTTCAGTAAAACTTTATCTCCTGGTTTGAAGGTTACCAGACGTGAACGCCTATCGTAGTATACTTTTTACTTTTCCTTGGCGTTCAGCAAATTTTTCCGAGCGGTAGCGTATGCTTTTTGAATTTTGTACCTCAGAAGGTGGTAGTAACTTTCGTGGTTGTAAATGGGCTCCGACTCTCTTTTCAGATTAGAGGGAACATCCGCTGTGAACCCAAACAGACAGTCCATTGGTGTGAGCTTGGTGCCATCATGTGGACTATTATTGTATACAAAAGCCGCGGTTCTCAGGAATCGATCCCAAGCCTTTGGATTTTCAGATACAATAGCTCTCAAATACTCCACTAGGGGTCTGTGGGTTCGCTCCAGTGCGCCGTTGGATTGCGGATGGTAAGCGGAAGTCTGCATTTTTTTTATTTTCAGAAGCTTACATACTCGTTTGAAAAGATCGCTTAAGTTAGAACCCTGGTCAGTTACTACCTTTTTAGGAATGCGATAACGAGTGATTATCTCATCGAAAAATATTCCCGCTACCGTTTCTGCTTCGCCATTCGGCATAGCATAACAACCTACGAATTTCGTTAGATTGTCTTGGAAAGTTAGAGTATATTTGTTTCCTGAGTGCGTGTCCTCAAGAGGACCTACTATGTCTAAATAAACTTTGTCGAAGGGCATATTGGCAGTATCTGTTATGATCATCGACATACGATACTCCCGGCTGGCCGTCATTTTTTAGCATTTAGAGCACTTCCGAATATATTTCCTGATAGAACTAAGCATGTTTTTCAACTTATAATTTTTCTTCATTCTTCTATAAGTTTTGATTACTCCTTGGTGGCCACCAAATGCGGAGTCATGATAGTCCTTTAGAATTGTTTCGTTTTCCTCAGGGTCGGAGATAGTTTCTGTTAGTTTATCCTGGGAATTTATTATGTTGTTGTTCCAAGGCCCTGTTCATATGCACTGCTTCTGATTGATTGCTTTTAGTTGACCCAATTTTTATTTTGGGAGTTCCGTGAATATTTTTGGATTTTTTGGGAAGTTTCTTGATTTTGATTTACCTCTTGTATATAATTTTGTGGCTCTCTTTTTTGGGCTCTTGTAACAACCTAGCATTATGCTTGCTGTTTTGATGACTGTGGAGATCTATAATCATTATCGTCTATGTCGTACTCGAGCCGGTGATGTACCTGAGCTTCGACAATGATCGAATTGGGGCTTGTTTGGTTTATTTGGGCAGGTATTCTACTAAGCGCGTCTGTATTGGTGTTAAATTTTCCAGGCTTGTATTCAATTTTATAGTCAAACTCGGAGAGTTTATGGAGAAACCTGACTAGTCTTAAAGTTGGATCTTTTGCATTTAATACGCCTTTCAGGGGCTTGTGGTCGGTGTAAACCGTAAAAGCTCTACCTTTTAAATAACACCTGAAGTTTCTGGCGGCCCACACAATAGCGAGCAACCCTTTTTCTATTGTGGAGTATCTTTCTTCCGCCTTATTTAAACTTCTACTTGTATAGCATGCATACGCTGTTGGCCTGTGTTTACCTATTGCCCCTTGTGATAAATCAGCTCTAAATGCCACATTGCTAGCATTGGTGATCTAGTATATCCTCTATCCTGGGTAATGGAAAGGCATCCCCTATAGATTTCTCGTTAACTTTACGGAAAACTACTACTACTCGCCAAGGTTTATTGCCGTCAGGCCCCCAGTTTCACGGACTTTTACTTAATTGGATTATGTCTCTGTCCAACATTTCCTTAATTTGCTCATTTATGACTGCTCGGTGTGTTTCTGGAAGTCTATACATCTTTTGATTTATGGGTGGCTGATTGTGTAATATGGGAATGGTGTGCTTTATGGTACAAGTGCACGTGAGCTTATCTCCCTTTAAATAAAAAAGATCGTTATACTTATAGCATAACTCAAGAATTGATTTTTCTTCGTGATTTAAATTTTCATCCAACAGTAATTCTTTACGTAAAGCCACAAGTCTGTCTGGGTTATAGCTTTTAATATGGTTTATGTTTATTGAATATGGACTGGAATTAAATTTTAATTTGTCGTTTTTGACGTTGTGTGTGCTTTTGTTTTGTGCAAGAAGAAAATATGGGTTGGAATTAAATTTTAATTTGTCGTTTTTGACGTTGTGTGTGTTTTTGTTTTGTGCACGAAGAAAATATGGGTTGGAATTAAATTTTAATTTATCGTTTTTGACGTTGTGTGTGCTTTTGTTTTGTGCACGTAGGAAAGGTGGATCACCCTTTTTATGAGTACTTTAGGTATTTGGGTCGTCCAAGGGTAACTGGAAATTGTGAATGTTATAGCAATTACTTGGAACTAGAGTAAGCGTTAAAAAGTTCTTTAGGAATACTGGTTCCGTGTTTACATTTAGAGCAGATAACGGTATGAAGCTTTTATGAGGACTAACTATGCAATTTGCGACAAATACTCCTTCCTGGATCTCCTGAGACAAACAGATCATTTCTTGGTCTATTTGTAACGGTATGCTCAGTGCCATTTGAGATCGAGGTGGTATTCTATTGGATCGCTGAAGTACTACTTCATATTGCCTACTTTCATCTTTTTTTGAGGTGCTCGGAGTTTCTTCCATTGGAGGTAGGACATTTTCGCTATCTGGTGCCCGTGATTTAAATTGCTCCTCCAATTGATCACTTGGTATTTCCTCTCCATCTTCTAGGGATGTTTCAAGAGGACGGATGAATTCACGGTCATAGGGTTGGTTTCCGTGCGAGGGAACCGGAGTAATTTATTAGGCCCTTCGATATCACAATTTTCTGCAAGAAAGTCATTGCCTAACAGCCCATCGTGGGAGATTTGGGCAATGTCTTCTACTACCTGGAGTTTGCATGGGACACTGCGGCTTCATAAAAAGTTGCCTTGGCAGTTTCCCAATGTTTCTCCTTCTCCAAATGGGGGTTTTCAAAGTCACCTTTTAGCTTCGTTCTATATGTTCTGGGTTATCTAGTGCTTCCTTTTTTATGATGCTTACTTCAGCTCCAGTGTCTACTATCAGCCAAAAGGCTGTGTTTTTGCTTATGTCCAGTGGTAAGTCTATCACTGGTACAATTTCTCTATTTGATTGTTTTTTTGCTTGAGAGGACGCTGAAGTAGTTTCCGCAGTTTTATTTAATGTCGAGGCGGGGATTTTTCGGTCGACAGTGTGCCGTTTCCCGATTTTTTAGCTCCCCATCGTTGCTTGACAAGTGGGTACTGTATGACCTCTTCTTCCACAAAACTTACACATCTCTTGAACGTTAAATCTTTGTTCGTGATTTGGATTGCCACACTGAATGTTGTTGTTACTATTTAAGTGATTCCATGGCGCTTTGACATTTTGTTTACAATATTGGGCATAATGCCCCTTTGCTCTGCAGTTAATACAGAAGGGAGTATTTTTACGTTTTAAACAATCACCATACGTATGTCCCTTGTATTTGCAATAACTTCAGGTGATCCTACCTAAAAGTAATTTGTGCTCTTCGTGTGTTTTCTTGTCTGGATATTGAGAAGAAGAGTTCTGGAAAGGAGGTGGACTTCTTAGGGGCTCTCTTGCCATACTGGCTTGAACAGAGCACCAATTATTTGTATGATTTTTATCGGTATTAAAGGATACTGAACAAAGTTTTTATATTTGGCTTTCCTGTATCGGTTGAGTAGGGATATATAGAGGAGTTTACAACTTCGTGTATAGGATAACCATAAACATTAGCAAAATTTGAGCTAAAGAAATGGTCCATTTGAAAAGAGTTTGTTGGGCTAGGGATATAATTTGTTGGTTGTGGAATTAAAAAGAGTCCTTGTTGCAACCTTTCCATATCTAATGCCTTTTGGGTGGGATTTTCTAAAGAATTTTCATTCAATGTGAGTAAATAGGCTCTAAGATGGGGATTAGTTGCACCACTCCTTATGGAAGCCATAGCCACATCTTCTATTTGTTGTTTTACTACTTTAAAATTTTCAGATCCGTATTTACTCTGTGCTGCCTCGTTGCATTGAATTACAAGACTTTTTAATCTATTTGTAAATGAACTAAATGGTTCCGGCGGATATTGCAGCCAAGTAATTAACTTATTTATTAGTTCATGGTATGTTTCACGAGGTAAATACGTTCGGTAAAGCAGTTGTTCGACTTCTTCAAATTTTGTGAGAGAGCTGGACGCTATTAATTGATACGCGTTTCCTCTCAATCTGGTGGGGAAAATCTGCAATGAGGTTTTCCTTTCCTCTTCTCCTATACACTGTTACACTTGCTTACAACATCCTATAAAAGTTTGTAATTCGGTAAGAATTTACGCGCTAATTTCCCCAAACAACAAAGGCACCATTTATGCCGTCAGTTTTACTACTTTTTCATAGTTTACCGACACTTTGTCTGTTTTATTTGGTTGTTCTATGCAGGAAGTGATTTGAGTGTTTATACTCGAACTTGGTGTGGCTAACGCCTGCTTGGATACTAGGGCGCCTAAGCTATGATTCTTTGCGAGGAAGTTGATTAGACTGTGACCTCTGAAGCGTTTACCTGAGCGATGCTCGCGATACCAATTTATGGTTGGTCTGCTTTGGGGTGAATTTCGCTCTACTATTGGGCTGTCTGCAGGACTTGTGTTGTCAAACAACAATAATCTTATTGCTGCCTCAAAATCGGAGCCAGGAGAGTTTTGATCAGGTTTGGGCATGAAAGCAGTACCTACAAAGTTTTTACGCAATAATTGAGAGGGAGGAGAAGAGTAAATAGGTAGTTTAACTAATTCTGTTTAATCACCGAAGAAATTAGGATGCTTAATTGAAAAAAAAAATGTTTCTACTGTTTTTTGTCGCTTATGTACTACATGCACATATATCGCAGTGACTACTGTATTTATTTATTTTTTTTTCAATATATTAGTCTAAAGTAATTTCGCTACGAAATTTTTGCGTCTTTTTAACATTTTTTGTTAACTTACTTTTACTTCACTTTAGTTGAAGAAACGGAAAAAATCGCTGTATTATCCCAGTTGGGGGCTTCCTTCCTCTAATTGTTGTTGATATTGGTATCTTTCAAGACAAAAAGTGATACCTTTTATTGTTGTTAGAAGTTCCCAACGTCTCGTTTTTGCGTGCCAGATTCAAAAATAATGTGCTCTTATGCACTCGTTTATGTGAATTCAAGGATCAAGGTTTTTCAAGTGTTTGTATTTATATAATTTCCTTGATCCTACCGGCTGCGCCAAAATTGCTGAGTTTTATAGGTTACTTCTCAAAAGTACTCTCATCTGAGCACCTTTATATTTCAATCTGGAACACGGCACGGTTACTGTAGGTAAACTGAGATTACGTGCCTTCACGACGATTGGGCTTTTACTTATTTCTCCCGAGATAGGTAGAGCAGCGATGTGTATGGATCAGATTACTAGCTTTACTCCTAGTGCGATTCAATGGAGCAGCTTACTAGCTTTACTCCTAGTTTCAATTAGTGGAGCAGCTTACTAGCTTTACTCCTAGTGTGGAGCAGCCTACTAGCCTTACTCCTAGAAAATGAAACAACTTGTGTTGTCTACTGATACTACTGCTACTGCTACTTATTCAAAAATCACAGAATATTTATACAATTCTCGACTTAGTACTATTGCTATTTTCTTATTACGCTAAGCTAATTTCATCACAGCATTTATACGTACATAATTATTATTTCCGTAAAGTGTTTCTATATGGCATTCACAAATTATTTTCCGCAAAGCTTTTGCCGGTTTGTTGTTGTTACATCACGGCATTCATCGCTTTCATATGTACATACATAAGTACTTCCGCAGACCGTTCGCCGCTTTGCTGCTATTATGACATCATCGTGAACTATTGTTTCGTTCACCTAAGTTCTACCGCTGGCGCAAGGTTATCAAATTGCATCGTGCGAATTCTTGCGCGCAGGGGTATTGTGTCACTGCCTTCACTTGTTTCTTTATGTGATTAAGAAATTCGTGTAGGTCAGTAGCGAGTGACTTTATTCAATTACTGAACTTTGTAAATATGTTTGTCGATATGTTTACACTTGCAACTAGGAATTATAATTCTGCATGCGATGAGAATGCTGTAGGTATATATGTATTTTTCATTTCTTCATTGATGCATGAATTTTATAATTCTGTGTAAAGCGAAATCGACTCAGACATGTATGTACGTATGTATATATATGTTTAACTGATGCCAATGGATGTCCTGTACGTAACACTTTAACTGAAGTACCCAAATGCAGGTCTAGAGTACAAGTTCCCCAAAAGGGCATATTGATAAAACAAGGCCAATGCATGGCTATTCTCGTTTATCCCCTCCATGGTGTTACATATCACGTGTCCAGATCACTTTGTGATCTCAAAAATTAGAGGGGCAGGGGATACTTTAAATAACACAACCATGTCAAATTCAAGTAAGAGACAAAGTGCTCAAATATGAAGGTCAAAAATAATTCAGCCGAATCAGTTTCCTGAGCTAAACCATTCTCTACTCAAAGTAAACCTGGCTGAAATTTTACAGAATCTCAAAACCACAGTCTGGGGAAAATCGACATTTTAACGGGAGACGATATACATAACTCAATATATAAGGGCACACACTTATTGGAAGAGATCCAAAACAAAATAAGCAAATATCAATCGAAGGTATCAAGTAGAAACTCCTATATCCTGTCCACAACTTCTCTATCATTTACGAGCCTACTAGTTTTGGCCATAATGATTGCTGTGGCAGTAAAATATCTTCCCCCTGTTGTCATCAAGATGAGACAACAGAGAAATCAATCGCAGGGTAACCCCGAAATTTCATCAGAGGGAATTCTTTTAGAAGAGCGAACTCATGCTCCCCAACCCAGTTTAAGGCGAACTAGAAGCCTCGCTAAAACAAAATCAGTCCAAATAGTGTAGAAATGTGAGACTGACACTGTCAACATGGGCCACTTGATTAACACAGTTTTATAAACCAAAAGTAGACCTTGTAAGACCTGTAAAAGACGTGTAGAAACATGGTAAAAAGTGCAAAATAAAAACGTATCAACAAACACGGGCGGAAAGTCCTAAAACATATGAGAACTAAATTTAAATACAAATAGAGAATCTATAGTAGGAAAGTAGGAATAAATTAAATAGATAGACTTAAATGGAATACGTACCCACCTAAACAGTGGAAATAAAAATAGATTAAAAACATAGGAAGTAAGGAAATATAAAGTAGCACATAATTACTACTAGTCAACAGTCGAAACAGCCAAAAGTAAATTGTTGAAAAAACAGTTGAATTAAAAAAAACAATAATAAAATATTGTTAAATATTGTTAAATAAATACAAGGTATAATAAGGATAGCATAAGAAGAAAAAAAAGAGAGTACTAAAAGTATTAAGTAGAAACGGAAAAATAAATTCGGTAAACGTAGAAATAAGGAAAGACAAAAAATTAATTAGCACATAGAATCAAGAACGTTGTAATACAAGAAAAAAGAATGTAAGTAAAATACAAGAAAATTTACCAGGCTACTATACAAAAAAAAATATATGTATATAATTATTTATATATAATAATAAAATTAAACACTATTGTATATTTGAAGAAAGCGAATCAGTTCTTCAAATTCCTAAAAGCCCTAAAATTTAAAAAATATATAAATATTTCATCCATAAAATGTTCACATAAGCTAACCATGACTAACATGGTTAGCTTATCTATTCAATCAGTGAAGAAAATTGCGCCGGCAATTGCCGAAGCAATTTTCTTCACATTCCATGAATTAAAACAAAATTATTCCCATGGAAAATATTTCCTTCAGCCGTGCCTTCAGTACGATTTGTCATGATAATTACAATATGTATGTACGAACGTACATACATATCACAAAAAATCTTTCGCGATAAGAAGTGCGCACCGCGAATATACATTATAATTATTATACATTAATCTATTGACGGGACGGTGGCTGATGTTTATTAAAACATCAAATTTCATTTTTCAAGCCACCGTCAGCGAAAAATATTCTGGACATGTTTAATCAAGTTCAGAATAAATGAAAATTTTTCCCAGGGAAGAAGTGCAACTATGCATTTTCTACCCTGAACGAGGGCTCTTGATTGCGACGAAGTGATCGAGAGCCGACTTGAATTTTAAATTTTCAACCGCAGAGTTGGTTTTTGAAAGCGTTGGGGATCGTCACGGTACTTAAGGAATTTTAAAAAAAAGTCCAAAAGATAAAAGGTTTTTCTAAAACCCACGTGCATTGGTCGGATCGGTTAGTGATTTTTGGTAAAAAACAAGAAAAATAAGTTAAATGTTCATTGTTGAAAAAAAAAAATTAAGTTAAGTGTTCATTGTTATAAAAAAAGAAGTAATTAAGTGAAATTGAATTGAATAAAAAAGAAAAGTGGAAGACACGAGTGTTTTAATCAAATGCTCCCGCTGCCATAGTACAACAAGAATACGCCGCTGCCTAAAGTGTTGGATACGTCGAGTGGGCAGACTGGCAACAGCTGTGAGTTTTTTGTTACTTACATACGTAAACCCCGAAAAAAAAACCATAACAAAGCAATTGAGATTACTCTAGAACTGGAAAAAAGTGATCCTCAACCTGTCAGTAATATTATGCACTTTAAAAAGCAAAATAATTCAAACAGACCCAACATTACTTTCAATTCAAACAGACCCCAACAAATTAAGAAATATAATCAAAATGGTCAAAACTACAATGGGCAAAATTATACCAAGAATTACAGCTACAGACCTAACATTAATCACAGAAACAATAACAATAATACTAGGATTAGCTATAATCAACAAAACACCATTAGAAACCATAATAGAAAAACTAATAACATTAATATTAATAGAAACTTTAACTATTGTATAAAACTGCGAATTGCATTAAAATTCCCGAATTTCTTTAGGTCTAAAATTTAGAATTTATTCGCAAATGCTACTCAAGTTACGCCACATAATTTTCTCACCGATCGCCAGACGCAAAATGATCCCAGGTAAATTATCAAAGCTTTACCTGGGTGGCAAGCTTCCTAGAATTTGCTGCGAAAGTTATGTAGTGTGAATTGAGTCAGCACTTTTTATGAAGTACAGGTGCTTAGATTTTAACTTGTATATATAAGTGATATTAAATTGAATAAAATTTGTCAATCATTTTTGGACAATAGCTGCGCTTTATTTAAAACATTTGTTAGTCGCTATTGCTGCCGGTACAAGAACCGAGTAGGCCGGGATATTAACAATTAATTTGCCTTTCAGGTTTATGAATTTCGTGTAATCGGTGAACCACCGAATGCACCGCAACAAGGTTGAGGTGAATCACTTCAGCCTACCAATTTTAACAGGCAAACAAAATAGTTTGCTTATACCAAGAAGGATGCCACCGAAGATTGACAAGGCAATGGACCCTTTGGCTGCGACTCAAGGAATTCAGGGCAAGGAGATCCAAAACATTCTAGCCAACTATAAGAAGGATTATGTGGACAGAAAAACGTATAGCTACTACGAAGAAAGACTCGCGCGTCTGGTTGCAGCATGGTCACGTTTTGGAGCTACTGACCAAGAGATCCGAGGCTTACCTTCACCGCCGCTAGACCATGCAAATTTTGCTACGGACTTCTACCACAAGATAGAAGCAATCTACGAAGAGTTCAGGCAATATTTATCTACAATAATAAACGAATTCCAGGAGCCGATGACCTAAATGGAGCAGCTCAACAAGTCGAGACTGGGAGGGTACCATTACCACCATGCAGTACAAATAATAGTGAGCCAAATAACACTAGTATAGTCAGTCAACATCAGCAGTCTAAATCAAATAAATAACCATCATCGAGAGATCTGCGAGTTGGCGCAAGGGCTGGCAAGTCAGATACAGATAAAACAGATAACACTAAAGGGGACATACCCAAAACTTATGAATCCAAAAGCCATCCGGTATTATCAAAGGCCAATGATTCCGAAGGTATCAGAATTTGGAAAAGACAACAAGCGGTAACTCAAACATTGCTACGTCTCCTTGATAGCCTGGAGCAAACTAACTTTACTGATGAGGCAAAAACATTTTATGAGATCAAGATAAAAGCAGTAAATAAATACTGGGGTCAAATTTAAAACTACAACCATGACTTGTGGGAATTTGCAACTGAGCCTACCTTAATGGAATATAGCCTGGAAAAATACATACAATTAGAATAGAGGGTACAAGAATTAATTATGCGCCTTTCAATCAAGCTAATAGAGCTACATCAACCAGTTAGCAGTTCAGCGCATTCACAGACCATGGTGGCTGCAAACCCATCTACAATGCTGAAATTACCGAAGATAACTCTACCCAAGTTCGATGGAGATTATTCCAAGTGGCGCCAATTCGTCGATTTATTCACACAAGTGGTCCACAATCAACCTATAGCTTGTTGCCAAAAGATGTGGTACCTCAAGACGTACTTAATAGGAGAGGCCGAGAAATTGTTACGACATTTCACCTTATCCGAAGACAATTACCTTGCGGCATGGAAGATGCTGAAAGAAAGGTACGAAAACCCCAGGCTATTGACTCCATCACTAATTAATAAACTGCTGCATCAACCGTCACGTGCAACAGAGGCCCCGTCAGCCACATTCATAAAAACAATGCATGACACCACCAAGGAGTGTTTACTTGGGTTAGAAAACTGGGGTCTAGAAACAGCCCATTGGGACGCACTTCTACTACACATTTTGTACAAAAAGGTGGATCGGACTACACACTCGTTTTACGAACAAGGTCTATCGAATCCTAAGGAATTACAGACCATAAAAAATTTCCTAGCTTTCCTAGAGATGCGTTTTCAGTCGTTAGAGGCTTTGAAAAATAAGGGCAGAAGAGCGGAAGGAGGAACTAGAAAACCAGTCTTGTTCAATACATCAACCTTAACATCGATGATTACTGCAAGCCAAGGTTGTGTAGCCTGCAAGGCCAGCCACCTCCTCTTCCGGTGCCAGACCTTTTTTAATATGACGCCGAATAATCGATTGATGTTAATAACTGCGCACAACATATGCCAGAAATACTTAAAAAAAGGGTCACCATGTTTCTCGGTGCACACTGAAGGGTTGTAATAAGTGTACCGAAAGGCATAACACGTTGGTTCACATAGATCCAGCTATCAGACAGGAGAATGGATTGGAAAAACCGTCGACTACCAGACTAGCAGAATCCAGCTGGTCTCCACCAAATAAGACGGCTACGGAAGCCCCATTGAATCTAACGGCCTTGGTGGAACCTCAATCCAAGGGATATGTCCTGCTTGGTACTGCAGTAGTTGAGATTATAGACGAAAATGGAAGAGTTGTGGAATGTCGAGCTATCCATGACTCCGGCTCACAAGTAAACCTGATCACGGAGAAGGTAGTCAAGAAACTCGGGAAGGCGACCTTCCCTGCTTCCTTAGGAATTCAAGGCATTGGTAAGGGTCAGCAGCAGAGTAAAAGATTAGTCAACATTCAGCTACACTCAAGGGTCAATGGGTTCTCAACCAGAATGGAGGCATTTGTGCTCGACCGTATCATATCTTATCAGCCAAACCAGTTACTGGATGTGTCGAGCTGGACCATACCACACAACATCCTTAGCTGATCCTGGGCTCAATCGACCAGACAGAATTGATCTACTTATTGGAGCAGAGTTTTTCTTTCAATTATTGTCCATAGGACAAATACAGCTGGGTCCAAATTTACCCACGCTGCAAAATACCATATTGGGCTGGATTGTATCAGGAAGGACGAATCAAACCTACTCCCCAATTGCTGCTTGCGTCATATGTCCAGAAAAAGAAGATCTCAATAAGACAGTCGAAAGGTTCTGGAAAATAGAGGAAGTAGACTCAACACGATCAAATTTATCACAACAAGAGATGATATGTGAATCGTTTTTTAATCAGACAGTTAAAAGAAATGCAGAGGGTCGATTTATGGTTAGACTACCATTCCAAGAAAGCCCAGTAGATTGGGAGAATCGAGTGATATTGCAATTCGTCACCTTCTAGCCATAGAACGAAGACGTGCGAGGAATCCTGAAGTACAATCGCAGTATATCGAATTTATGAAGGAGTATTTACATTTGAACCATATGAGTGAGGTGGACCCTGCTAAATTTGCAAATCCCAATTACTTCTTGCCGCATCACTACATCTTAAAACCCAACAGCACGACAAGCAAACTAAGGGTAGTCTTTGATGCCTCTGCCAAGACATCATCGAATGTGTCATTAAACGATCTGCTAACCAACGGTCCCACCATTCAGGATGACCTGTTCACCATCCTATTAAGATTTCGCTTACCACCATACGTCTTTACGGCAGACATTGAGAAGATGTACCGGCAAATCTTGGTGTCAGAAGAAGATCGGAATACCAATTAGTGCTTTGCAGAGAAAGTCCTAAAGAACCAATGAGATCCTATCAGCTGAACACAGTTACTTATGGTACGACTTCCGCCCCATATTTAGCAACCGAATGTCTACATCGTCTCGCGGAACAAGGAATGGAGCAGCGGCCTCTGGGAGCAACGATATTAAGGCGAGATTTTTATATGGATGATTTAATGACGGGATGCGATAGACTTCATGAAGCATTAGAAGCGCAAGTGCAATTAAACGCCCTCCTTCAAACGGCAGGCTTCAAGCGGAGAAAGTGGTGCTCCAATCACAACGAACTTCTGAAAACCATCCCTTCCGAAGATCGCGCAATCCAACTGGATCTTTTCGACGATAGTCATGAGAAGATCAATACATTAGGACTGAGTTGGGCACCTCAAATGGACGAGTTATGAGTTAAAGGCCATTGGCTGGAGAGTGACAAAGTAACCAAAAGAATAGTACTATCTGATATTGCGCATTTGTTTGATCCACTGGGCTTTATGAGTCCCGCGGTTTTAATGGCAAAAATCTTCCTGCAACAATTATGGCAAATAAAGCTAGATTGGGACGCAGCCCTTCCAATGGATGTGCATACGAAATGGATGCAATTTCGGAATAACCTCAAGGCCCTTGATATTATAAGAATCCCGAGACACTAGTTCAAGGGTGAACCAGCAAAATCCTTACAATTACATGCCTTTGCGGACGCCTCAGAAAAGACTAACGAAGCCGCAGGCTATTTACGATTGATCGGTAGTGGTGGGGTAATACGAGTCAATCTCCTGTGCGCCAAATCCAGAGTCGCACCATTAAAGACTTTAGTTATGTGCTGCAAAACTAATGGCTGAACCGGTTGACCGGGTTCTTCGAGATCTGCAGTTACCGGAATTAAAAACTTTTTATTGGACCGATTCAGAAATCGTACTTGCATGGATTAACTCGGCAGCAGCCTCGTACCATACCTTTGTAGCCAACAGAATTGCGACAATACAAGAATTAACCACACAAGAGCAGTGAAGACATCTAGGGTCTACGCACAACCCAGCGGACATCGTGTCGAGAGGAGTGCCACCAGAGAAGGTAGCGTCCAACTCATTATGGTTTTACGGCCCAATGTTTCCACATGGCGCAGAAGGCGGATGGCCAGCACCCTACAAACCCACGCAGACGAGCCTAGAGCAAAGGTAAATCAAGGCGGTAGTGGAAACAGTTAGTGATACTCCAAATTTTATGGATTTGCTAGATCATCAAAATACATTCGATAGATGGCAGAGGATAATCGCATATATTCGGAGATTCATCTCAAACATTCGCAAGAAAAAGGAAAATCGATGCCTAAATCGCAAACCTACCACTATATAACTAGATGAGGTGCTTACTGTAATGATAAAAAAGGCATTAGACGAAGATTTTCCAAATGAGCAAAAGGAACTAGAACATTCACGCCACATTAGCACCAGCATCCCATTAAGTAGCCTTAGCCCATTTTTAGATGAAGCCGGATTGTTACGCGTTGGAGGAGGATTGGTGGCCGCGAATTTGTCTTATTATGCTAAACATCCGATTTTATTACCATGCGCTCATAACGTCGCGCGTCTGCTGATGACCAATCTTCATATTAACCACCTTCATGTTGCGCCACAAGCACTGCTAGCTATAACACGCCAAAGGTTTTGGCCCATTAAAGACAGAAGTATCGCACGAGCCATAGTTCAGAGGTGCGTGCGCGGGCTAAGCCGAAAATGTTATCACACTTTATGGGAAACCTTCCTGAACATCGAGTACAGCCAGCGCGACCGTTTATAAATTCCGGAGTGGACTTTTTTGGACCCTGTTGGACGCACTACAAACTTCGAGGAAAACGACCACAAAAATCTTATGCTGCTGTGTTCTGCTGCTTCGCGACAAAGGCTATTCATTTTGAGATAGTAACAGATTTAACTACAGAAGCTTTCATAAGAGCGCTTAAACGTTTCATAGGTAGAAGAGGTAATTGTCGTAACTTATACTGTGCCTATGCTAGGTAGGAATTTTGTTGGTGTCAAAAACAAGCTCCAGGAATTGAACGCCAGCATCTATGATCAAAAATCTCAAGAGCAGATACGGGGTTTTTTGCAATACTAGGGCTATTCAGTTTCATTTCATACCGCCCAGAGCGCTACACTTTGGAGGCTTGTGGGAAGCTGCTGTTAAATCAGCCAAGCATCTACTGCGACCAAACCTCGAAACCGCCAACTTAAACTATTGAAGAATTAGAAACGCTAATGGTTGAGATCGAAGCAATTTTAAATTCACGTCCTTTAATACCAACGTCATTCTACCCAGATGACTTTGCGGCACTTACACCAGGTCACCTTCTGATTGGAGAACCGATGACTGCAATCACCTACCCCAAAGCACGGCCGCTAAACATATGGCTGGACAGAGGTGGAAACTGGTAAACCATTTGAAGAACCAGTTCTGGTATAGATGGTCCAGAGAGTACCTCAGCGAACTACAGCATCGCTAAAAGTGGAAGCAACAATGTACAAACGCACAACCCGGAATGATGGTGATAGTGAAGGAAGACAATCTCCCTCCTGCAGCATGGCATTTAGGAAGAATTGAAAGAGTCATCAAGGGTTATGAAAATATCCAAAGGAGTTATAAAAAGACCTATACATAAGTTACCCTTATCTCTAGCATCGGAGACAGACTGCGCAGAATCTAAAGCAACAAAAAGATTGAGAGAAGATGATATATCGACGTCATCCCCAAGTAAGCGCAACAATCAAACGAATTCGGACACCGCAACTGCAATTAAAAGACCGTTGCGTGGTGGTACAGCCATGTGTCTGACCCTACTTACATGTTTAATCTTGCCAATCATGGGACAAATTCAGTTCAAACCGTTCGATATGCCGCCAGGATTATATTTTGAAAATGTGGGGAATACTCTACTGGTATCAAATGAATGGAACTTGGTGATCTACTACAAAACTAGCACATTATGGGCCGAGTTAAATACTATTAGCCGAGGTGTGGAAAGTCTCCAAGAAGGTTGTAACTTGATGAAGGAATGGGATCAGTGTGGCCCCATCATGGAACAATTTAAAGCCGCATTGGAGGAAATCACAAGTAACAATGAGTTACTCTTACACCAGAGTAGGCCACGAACTAAGAGAAGTGCTTTGAATATTGTGGGTAACGTAGCTAATGCATTATTCGGAGTGCTGGATTCCGAATATGCTAACCACATGTCACAAATCATAGATGATCTGAAGGAAAATGATGTGCACCTTATGGCGCTGATGAAGAAGCATACCTCTATCTTAGATTCAACAGTCAACCTCGTACAACGTTCACAAGAGGCTACGGTGGCTCAACTAAAGCACTTCTACAAGTACCTTAATCAATCCATTACCCAATTGCATAACATTAACACCGAGTTGCATCAATAAAGAGCAACACAATCGTTTATGGCATTAGCACTGCAATTGACGCTAGTTCGAAACAAATACCAGAGGATTCATTGTAACTTGTTAGATGTGATTATAGATACCCATCATGGCAAAATAAATCCTCAGTTATTAAGCCAAAAACAACTATCGGAACAACTCACATTAATACAAGAAAATATCCCTACTACCCTTCGATTACCGTTGCGTCCAGACAACCTGTTAAAGATATATAGCTTGATGAGTGTCAAAAGTCGAATAAGCGCGGATCAGATGATATTTCGTATAAAACTCCCGCTGCTTTCGCACGACGAATTCGAGCTACTACATATAATACCAATCCCAATTTTTGCAAACAACGAGCTTATGATGATAGGATCAATAGAAAAGTTCCTAATCATTAGTCTACATCGGGATCAGTACTATCCCTTATCCGAGATAGATTTAAGGGGCTGCGTTACCTACGACGGGGCATTCATTTGTAAACAACAACACCCCATTTACAATAAGGGAGCAAACACTAGCTCCTCTGAACTCAGTGTTCTCAGTCATGGACCATTCGAGATCGCTTGTTACGCCACCGCTATTAGTAAGACACCACGGTGGATTCAAATGTTAACTGTCAACAAATGGATATATGTGAGACCTACTCCTGCCACAATCAACGTCATTTGTAAGGGTAATGTCGAACAGAAAACCATAGAGGGATCTGGAATTATGAAATTACAGTCAAATTGTGTAATATTCATCCCTTATTACCACTGTTCATGGACACAATGTCTTTTCCAATAATTTAAAGTGTGGATTTACGCCACTAAGGAAACTTATCGACTTCGTCCATTTAAATACTACACCTTCTCCAATAACGTACCAACCAACACCAGTAAAAAACATAAGTAAACACATCGAAGACCTACGAGAGAGAATCAAGAATTTCAACATTTCACCATAAATGCAACGCTGCCACCCCACACCACCAGTCATGACGTTCATCAATATATAGTTGCATATACTGGCCTGATCATCATCATCATAACTGGAGGCTACTGGTTACTCAAGCGCATCAAATGCAATTCTGCTAAAGGTTGTCAAAGCCAACAAGAAATACCTGTACCTAAGAAAAGAACACTATTTACCAAGCAAACAGAATGTAACCCATTATCCAGAGCGGTATCGCAACCAACATTTAAAATTTGCGTTTAGGCTTAAGTAACAATCTAACCTAGTTCAGTTCGAATCAATTGATACATTTATACAGGAACACAGTACATCCATATATCATAAGATTATTGTTTTGAGCCAGAGCTCAAGGCGGGAGGAATGTATAAAACTGCAAATTGCATTAAAATTCCCGAATTTCTTTAGGTGTAAAATTTAGAATTTATTCAAAAATGCATTACTCAAGTTACCCCACATAATTTTCTCACCGATCGCCAGACGCAAAATGATCCCAGGTAAATTATCAAAGCTTTACCTGGGTGGCAAGCTTCCTAGAATTTGCTGGGAAAGTTATGTAGTGTGAATTGAGTCAGCACTTTTTATGAAGTACAGGTGCTTAGATTTTAACTTGTTTATATGTATAAGTGATATTAAATTGAATAAAATTTTTCATTCGTTTTTGGATAATAGCTACGTTTTATTTAAAATATTTGTTAGTCGCTATTGCTGCCGGTACAAGAACCGAGTAGCCCGGGATATTAACAATTAATTTGCCTTTCAGGTTTATGAATTTCGTGTAATCGGTGAACCACTGAATGCACAGCAACAAGGTTGAGGTGAATCACTTCAGCCTACCAATTTTAACAGGCAAACAAAATGGTTTGCTTTAACAACTATAACAGAAGTAACAATAATAATAATAGTAGAAACTTTAGTAGAAATAACAATTCCGCACAAATTAACTATGTCCAGGACCAGGGAAACGTCCAGCACTCCGGAGAGGAATAAAACGGCCTCCCGGAGAATGTAATAAGATGTACAGAATCTGATATACTTGTACGAACTATATAACATTATAGTGCGAGAATGCCGATAGACACTTTCAATTCTTAGTAGACACAGGCGTAGATGTATCTATAATAAAAACAAATAAACTAAACATTAGTAGTTTTGACTTTAACCCAAATAATAAATGCAAATTTTCAGGAATTACGAAGGAAGCAATAACTTCATTAAGATCAACAAGCTTAATGCAACACATAGCAGAGCACAGAGTCAGCAATTCATTTCATTTAGTAGATGAAAATTTGCCAATTGACACAGATGGAATTATCGGGCGAGACATATTAATAAAATTCTTATAATAAATAGACCACGCAACGTTTACTATATCAATCATTTAACGTAAATAAACACGAAATTATATTACCTATGGAAATGAAACCATTACAGACTACACAGATAAAAATTCCAGCAAGAACAGAAGTGATAGTACCAATATGTCTCTCTAGACAGGAAGACAGCATAGTACTGAATAAAGAATTACAGAACGGTGTATTCATAGCAAACACAATAATACCAGCGAAAGGTGCATACAACATTAAAATGCTAAACACTAACGACGAAGATGTAACGATACCAAACTTCAAAGTAGAAATAGAACCTTTGAAAAACTATTCTATACTAGTGAAAAAACAAAATAAGTGTGACACGAAACGTATAAACAAACTGCTACAGACAGATAGATTACGAAGAGAAAGAATCTCAAGCCAACCTACTGGAAATAATAAAGGAGTATAATGATATATTACACCTGCAAGATGCAATTTTGACTAGGAACAACTTTTATCAGCAAACACTCCAAGTCATGGAGAATACTCCCGTGTATATAGAAACCACCGATTACCATACACTCAAAACGAGGAGATAAAAAAAAACAAGTCAAGGAGTTAGAATCCAACGACATCATTGAGCCATCTACTAGCCCTTACAACACTGCACTACTCATAGTACCACTGGCGATAAAAAACAATAGCGTTTAGTCGTAGACTGCAGAAAGTTGAGCGACAAAATAGTTAACAACAAGTTCCCTTTAACTAGATTGGAGGATGTTCTGGACAAGTTAGGAAGAGCGAAACATTTCACAACTCTTGATATGACTAGTTCATTCCACCAGATCGAACTTGAAAAGAACTCAAGACCCCTCACAGCATTTTCGATTGGAAGCGGTCATTTTCAATTCAAAAGACTACCTTTTGGATTAAAGGTATCATCAAATAGTTTTCAGAGAATGTTAACGATTACTCTTACCGGGCTCAGTTCCGAAGCATTCCTTTATGTAGACGATATTATAGTTTTCGGGAGTAGTGTTAAACACCACAATACAAATCTGACCAAGGTATTTCAGAGATTGCGCAAATACAATGTCACACTCAACCCGAACAAATGCCAATTCCTTAAAACTGAAGTTGTATATATCTAGGGCATTTGATAACAAATGAAGGTATAAAAACTAACCCCTTCAAATACGATGTTATAAAAAATTACCCGGAACCCAAAAATGCTAACGAAGTTCGTAGATTCGTAGCTTTCTGTAATTACTACAGACGATTTATTCCTAACTTTGCAGAGATAGCTAAGAACCTGAATTCTCTTCTAAAAACGAACACACCATTTATATGGGATAAACCCTGCCAAACATCATTCGAAGCACTAAAGAAAAAGTTTACGCAACCACCAATACTCCAATATCCGAACTTCGACAAACCTTTAATCTTAACAAAACTTTAGTGAATCATTTTTAACATATGACGCTCAAATAGATTTTGCTTATCTTAATTACTTAACGACGCTTCCTAAAGTTGATATCCCATTCTTCACTATTGATCAGAAATCTGTTGAAGATGCCATGTCCAAGCTGGACTCTGGTTGCTCTGCTGGGCCTGATGGGATACCCCCTATTGTCTTAAAGAACTGCAGTGGAATGATTTCTTACCCGTTAACATTTTTGTTTAATTTATCACTGCGGCTTGGTAAATTTCCTAAGTTATGGAAAGAGTCGTTTATTGTCCCAATCTTTAAGTCGGGTAAAAGGGAGCTTGTTTCCAACTATCGTCCTATTGTTAAACTGTCTTGTATTCCCAAACTGTTTGAAGCTCTGTCTATGAATATTTGTATTTTCATTGTAGTGGAGCTTTTAATGCTCATCAGCATGGCTTTATGAAGGGAAGGTCAACAGCAACAAACTTTTTTCAGTTTACATCTACCTGTATCGAATCGTTTGAGCGTGGTTGCGAAACTCACTGTATTTATACAGACTTCAGCAAGGTTTTTGACAAGATTCCTCACTCTGTTTTGTTATTTATACTGAGATCTTTAGGTTTACCAATTTGGCTGTTGAACTGGTTATCATTCTACCTTAAGGATCGCAAACTTAAGATTCAGTTCCGTTCTGCCCTGTCTGAAGAAATAGCGGCTTACTCCCGTGTTCCACAGGGCAGTCACTTCGTTCCCTTCTCTTCATATTATTCATAAATGATGTTTCCTATGTAGTTACCAAATCTGATTTGCTAATATATGCAGATGATCTAAAACTATATAAATCTATCGACTCACATTCCGACTGTCTCATTTTGCAGGATGACCTCCATAGACTTGTTGAATGGTGTGAAAAGAGTTCCCTCATTTTAAACGTTGATAAATGTAAGGTAACCATTTTCTCTCGTAAGCGAGTCCTTTTGAATGTTGTCTATGCTATGAATGGGTTATTACTTTCAAAAGTTGATAAAATGTGTGACTTGGGGATATTGTTTGACTCGAAACTCACCTTTAACTTTCACATAGATCGCATCGTTAATAGGGCAAACTCAATGTTAGCGTTGGGAAAAAGAATTAGATGATATCTACATTACTAAACTTCTTTTTACCACTCTTATTAGACCCATTTTGGAATATGCCAGTGCTGTCTGTTCTACCTCTTACAAAAGTCACTCCGATCGTATTGAGAGCGTGCAGAGGAGATTCTTACTTTTTGCTCTAAGAGGTCTTGAATGGAGGGATAGACTTCATCTTCCTCCTTATAACAAAACATTAAATTTAATACACCTTCCTACTCTTGAGACTCGTAGAAAAATTTGTGACATTAGATTTATATTTCAGCTTGTGAAGGGTGACATCGACATGCCTTTGATGCTTCAGAAAATTAATTTCAATTCACGATCTGGACACTTGCGATCTAATGACTTCATTTATTTGTGTTCTCATCGAACCAACTATGGACACATTGAGCCTATGGCTACAATGTGCTGTACTTTTAATTTGAATTTTCATTCGAGAGATTTTAACGTTAATAAGACTCAATTAAGAAAAATCCTTAATAATTGCTCTGCACTTTAGCTTAATTTAAGTATTGTGTCCTGGGACTATTGTAGCTAGCATTTAGCGAAATAAATATATAAATAAATAACAGATGCATCAAGTTATGCTTTGGGAGCTATTCTCTCACAAGGTGAAATTGGTTCAGATTTACCGGTATCCTACGCGAGTAAATCATTGTCAAAACACGATATAATCAAACCTATTATCGAAAAGGAATTACTTGCGATACATTGGGGTATAAACTTTTTAGACCGTACCTATACGGAAAAAGATTCATTGTAGCCACTGACCATAGATCATTAATATCGTTATTCACACACAAAAATCCTTCGTCAACTCACGAGAATCAGATTATATTTAGCTGACTATGATTTCGACATAGTATTTAATAAAGGTAAATTAAACACCAGCGCTGACGCACAGTCAAGAATAAAATTAGACTCCGATATTCTGAAAAATATGGTTCCGAAAAAAAGAAACTTAACAGTAAATAAAACACTATAGTGTTAGCAAGGGGCATGATAGAAAACAAAGAGCATGCAATAATAAGGAAGCAAAAATTGGAAATATCCCCCAGCCACAGTTAAAACCTGATCAACAATACACTTGGGATTCCACGTCCATATCTGATATCAGATATATAAGAAAAGTAAAATTTATAATGTTGCGCAATTATAAGAAACAAATAGAAATCGTATATACGAAGAATGAAATTAGAATAAATCGTAACGACGATACGAAACAAGATTCTATCACGGAGAAGTTATGAAGTAGCAGCAAGCAAGACAGTAACGATATGAAATAGCTCTCTGCTACATTCCCATGTCATAAAACCCTGCAAAGAAAAGAAAAATAGAGATAGTGTTCCTGAAAAGAAAAATCACAAATCATGATCTTTCTTAATAATCCATAAGTGAGCATAACAAAACCCTGAAAGGAAACCTTATCAAACCTGCAAAGAAGACAAAACACATAGGAAAAAAATTTCGAGAGGCCCTTAAAACAAAAAACAGAGAAAGATCGTATTTGAAAAATGATTCGGCAACACAGCAAAAATATCTTCACTCCCAAATCCACCTGAAAATTTAAAATCATAAAATTAGGCATCTACGCATCTTGAGTGGAAAAATTTCCAGACAGACACCATTCGTCTTCAGAAATTCCAACGAACGAACGGCAACTCGCCCAACTGTAAAACATCACGCGATATCACCACGCAATGGATTACAAGAAGCCCGCCCGAAATTCTCAGAAAATCGTTGCTATACCGCAGGTCGCCTGTGGCTACAATTATGCCCGTAAGTTGCGAGCAGACGAAGAATTCTCGGCATTGAACCGAAGAATGAACAAAGATGCTTGCCCGCCGGTGGCTAGAACGGTTGTGATCCCAGAAAAAATTTGGGATCGATACTCACGATACTCAAGCATCAATAAGCCTTCATTAATTCTTTCAATTCGCTAAAGTTTTCATATATGACTTCAATTTAAACTGCTTTCACCATTTCAGAAGCAGTGGATTTTGCAGATGAAAGGAACAAAAAATTTGAAGGTGTTCTTGCCTATGTTTGTGCATGAAAATGTTCAATGCCTGCAGAAGTTCACCACATATGAAAACATTTGTACCTGCATTTTCGGTAAATGTACCATATTTTAGTCAATTCAAATAAATTTATCATTTTCAATTCAAATTTCAGATAGCTTCAAACGAAACACTTAAACGAAACGACTTATGGGATTTCATAAAGAACTGGACGAAGCGCTTCGCGCTGCAAAAGTGAAAATCAACAAGGCTGCGTCAAAAGAAAGGAAAAATACATTATAGCTCTTGAAACTAATTGCAATACAGTTCTCTAAAAGTGTTTCATTTTCTTATTATTGTAATCAAAGAAGGAATTATTCTTGAGTTTTTATTAATAAGATAATTATTAGTTTAAAATCTACATTTTCCATATGTAATTGTGGCAAACCATAATTATATACATTCATATAATCTTTCTTACATATGAAAAATGGAGATTTTTAAATTTATAATTATCCTATTAATAAAAAAGTTAAAAATAATTCCTTCTATGATAAAAACCCTTCAGTATGGGATCAATACAAATCATCAGTACGGGATCGATACAAATTTTTGATATGGGGTCAGAGATATATCGATGCAATTCCTTTTTTCTACTTTGGATCCAACTCGGTGCTTCTCAAATATATCATTGATGCAAGCTATCAAAAATGAATTTCCCCTTATCAAGAATTCGACCAATCAAATTGCTTAAAAAGCGGACATCGTCCATATAAAAACATCAATATTAGTATACTGAAAGGTATCGATACTTTGATACTCGAGTATCAGTATTGTAACAGTATTTCATCACTACGATGCTATCTGGGATGTAGGCAGATTGTGCGAAATCGAGGAGTCTTAATTGAGATCTTGAGCAGTACGGATCGAATCGGGTGGCAAAATAGCTTCTTTAAGCACGGTGCCTGTTTTTAATTACCGCGGTAGATTTTCTCTGGCACGTTTTGTCGCGTTTGTTTTTTTTTATTCGAATAAGAGAGTTTTTTTTTTAATTTTGATGAGATAGTGCTTTACCTGAAATAGGATCTCATAAATATTTTTAGTGCCTAGTAATGACTAAATAATAGTTTTGCTTACCTGTGTTAACGCAGAAGCTTGTTGCAGTCAGATAAGAAGCGCGCTACCCAAAATAAGATCTCATAAGTATTTTTTGTGTGTCTATTAATGATAAAACAATAGTTTGATTACCTGCGCTCAAGGCAGAAGAACTTCGCGTTCAGATGATATAGTGTGTACTTGAAATAAAAATTACTTAAATAGATATAGTGCGTTACCTGGAATAAAAGTTTCATATATACATTTTAGTGTTTATTGATAACTAAACAATAGTTTGATTACCTACGCTCAAGTACTTGAAATAAAAATTACGTAAATAGATATAGTGCGTTACCTTGAATAAAAGTTTCATATTGTAACGTTTTTACGTGGTAAAAATAATTAACAGGGATTATTTTCAATTTATGGAAAGCTCCGGCCGAGCGGATATGATGGAGCAATCAAAATTCCACACAAAGCTTTGGGACTCGAGCCTGTACCGTCCCAAAGCTGCTGAAGTGTCTGGGCAATATATTGGCTAGATCACAGAATTTTTGACACAAAAAAAGGGAGAGCTTTGTAATTTGATTGTAAGCGGTATACAGTCGACCAAGTGTCCACTGCTACGTTCAACTGGAAAGCTCTAACAGGGCGACCTCTTCTTAAGTCTACACTGAAATAAATCTCCCTGGTACTGAGTTGGAGATCAGCTAAAATTTCTGCTGCAAGTTTCTCGTCGGATTTCGAAACCCGTATTCGTATCACTAGAGGTCGGCTGTCATATGTCACGGTTCGTAAATCTGCCAAGAGTTAACAAGCGTTGTTGTTATTGCTGCTGGCCACACTCAGAATTTATAAATTCAGAATAGTAATAATTCCATGTCTACGGGAAAAGAGCTGAAGATCGACGAGACTCTGAAGTAAATAGAGAAAAGTGTAAAATGTCGGCAGTAATTAGTTTGTTCGACCACAGTGTCTTTCACTGAGAGCTTTCGCGCAAAGCTTCCCAGGAAAAGCGTCAATTCGTGGGCGGAGTGCTTTCCTTTGTTTTTACGATTATTTTATTTATTTCTCATTTATTTTTATTTTAAATTCATTGGCCTTTAAAGAAAACAAAATGTAAATTTAGAAAGCTACTTATCTGTGACTTCCCCTTACCTGAAAAGGGGTTGAGCTCGGGGGTCCCTCGCTGGATAATTTCGAAACTTATATGCTGAGTTATTCGCAGGCGGCTCCCAGGAGCACCTCCTGATACTTCAGTGGGGCACAGTTGTCCCTTACTTGAGCGTCAACTTGACCTGGATCTTGAGACGTTACACAAAGGGAATTTTTGAACACAACGATCGCGAATAATTTAAAGTTTTTAGTTTTCTTACAGTGCTTTTATAATTTTTTTTTCTTTATTTTTTTTTTTTTTTTTAGATACACTTCAATTTAATTAAAATAAATAAAAGCAAAAGAAAACAACAAGAAAAAGAATATGGAAGTTAATTCTTAATCGACAAGTCGGTTTTATTTTGTAGCCACTCCAGTGGGGTGATTCTGATCTCTTTGTCGACTATTTAGTCGTGAATTTTGACATATTTTGTCGATTTTTTTCTTTTAACACAGTTCATTTTGTGTCTTCACTATTATATACCACAAATGAAATTTAATGAATTTTCGATGAACAAACGTCAAAAAACACGACTAAATAATCGACAAATTAGTCAACTGCTCCCAGAGGTTGTGACAAAAATTTTACACTGGTAAATGGAAGTTCTACACCTAATTAGAACAATTCAAGTGCTTAAATTCGAAATAATATTTTGAATTTGTAATGTGAAGTGTTATTTTCTGTTCATTCTACGTCATGCAAGGCTTGCTGAGCTAAATAAAAACACGAAAAAATCAGTAGAAATGTTCATTTCATTTAGTCGATTATTTGAACATTCAAGATCGACAAAACACACAGAATCACCCTACAGAAGTTCACTATCGACGGGCTCCTTCGCCCGATCATCGTTTTCATCATCTTTTTCAGGGTGGATGACCTTTCGCGGGAGAGCCAAATTATCCGTGCGGGTTGCCAAGGCCTGTATTTGGAAATTCTCCGCGCTACAATATATATATATTTTAGTGTTTATTAATGATTAAACAAAAGTTTTGATTACATGCGCTAAAATTAAATTACATGTTTATTAACGATCGAAATAATAGTTTTGATTACCTGCGCTAATGCAGAAGGACGTTGCAGTCAAATGATATAGCGCGTTAGCTAGAATAGAAATTACATAAATATTTTAGTGTTTATTAATGATTAAAATAATAGTTTTGATAACCTACACTAACGCAAAAGAACATTGCAGTCAGATAATATAGCACGTTACCTGCAATAGAAATTACATAAATATTTGTTGTGTTTATTAACGATTATAATAATAGTTTTGATGACCTGCGCTCAATGCAGATGAACGTTGTAGCCAAATAATATAGCGCGTTACTTGAAATGAAATCCCATAAATATTTTAGTGTCTATTAATGATAACATGCAGAACAACGTTGCAGTCAGATGGTATGGTGCGTTACATGGAATATAAATTTCATTTATGTATATATATTTTTAGTATATATAAATGACTAAATAATAGTTTTGCTTACATGCGCTCAATGCAGGACGACGTTACCGTCAGATAATATAGTGCGAACCTGAATTAAAAATTTATGTAAATATTTTTCTTTGTGTCTAAGGACAAAAATAATAATTTGTTCTTACCTGCTACAAAGCAGAAGAATCCTTGCCACCATTATTCGGTGCCTACCTGGAAGGGAAGCTCCATACCATTCCAGGATTATATATCCAATAAATCCAGTAATTGGCGCGTGTCTGAAGACAAAAATAAAGTGCCACACAGACAGAAAAATTTTCGCATCAAAAGTTTAACCCATGTGGCGATCATAAACATCTAAATAATCAGGACTGAGCGTTAGAGATACAAGAAGCCTCAAACCTGCCCCACCTCACCTTGGCGCTTGGCAGGTATTTAAGAAGTAATCAGGTGAATTAAGGAGAAATTGTAAGTGCGTCTTTGAGTTAACTATATATATTTTGGCACACATGTTTGTTTTTTTGTGTGCTCAATATTTGTTGTATTTGGTTTTCTTTTACATTGCCAGTAACTTACCTGTGGTAGGTTAGTAGGGCCCTTCTAGTGACTTAATGGTATCAAGACAACCATTGTTTTTTTTAAGTAAGATTACGTAAGGATGAATGAACTCGTAAAAGGACAAAGAAAAGGAAATAACTAAATAAATCTTGCTTAATACATATATATACTTTCTGGGTCATTTCTTATATTTCACCCCGGCCCCATGTGCATTGACGCTTAATTTTCTTTTCAGATTCTTCTTCGAACTTTCATCTTATAGGTACTACTAGTGTGATGCCAAATGCAATTTGACGAGGGACGGAGAGTTGCTCCTATAACTAGCCGCTGGGTTGGATTTTATCGAAATTACTTCGGCTTCTTGCCTCCATAGCCATCCAGTACGGATGTCGGCCTATATGACACACCCGAGTGCGTGATGGTCGCGGGGTAGCCCGAGCACGAACACACTTCCTATAATGGGCTAAGGATAACACCCATGCTTTGCCGCTTTAGCCAGGGTGAATGGGGGCGATGGGCCCATTCAAGTCAAAGCCAGGACTCCTTCAACAACTGGAGTCCACTTCAGCTCTCTCTCTCTCTCCCTCACACTCTGCGTTGTGTTCTTCTACGGGTGACGTATGAGTTGTCCGGCGTCGCAGGGATTTTCACTCTTCTACTTTTCAGGACCATCAAAAGAAATTTTCAGTGGTCCATTTTCTCAGTTTCAGATATTCTTATTCCAGAGTTTAATTTTTTTTTAGGTTGCATCATTGAAGTGAATCGACAACACAACGTAAACGAGCATATCGTTTTTTTTTTCTGTCTGTCTGTCTGTCCGAAGTCGTTGCCAGACGAGCAAGTCTCATTCATTCAATTTTTTTTTATTATTTTTTTTGTATTTTTTTTTGTTCTCGCACAGCCAACAAGCATCACGGGATATGAGTGGCAAGATCGGCAGATCGCTAGCGGCAATATGCTGTGCGGCCACCTACACTAATCCCGCGATGATTTTGCCACGGGAGGTGCCAATTGCGGACCTATTCATGTTCATAACACGCTTTTTCGCTACACGTGGGAAAGTAGGTAATAAAAAGGAAGAAAAAAGCTTTGAAGTTTTGTGATGGGTACCTAGGGACAACGAGCCCGATCCTCGGGGAGTTGGTTTTTAAAATCCGTCACGGAGGTGCGCAGAAATTGCAAAGCAAAAGTTTAGTAAGAAAAAGTTGCAAAAGATTTTTGGAGAAATTGTTGTTAATGAAAAATTGAAAAATTGTAAAACAAATTATAAGGCAAATCTTTGGAAGTACCAATCGTAATAAACTGTAAAGCGTTATAAATAAATGTCGTGAAAGTTGCTCGCATTGTAAAACTATCGTTGTAAACACAAGTAGTGAAAATACTAAGAATTGTGCACCTATAACCATAAAATAAATTCTACGAAAACTAAATATAAAAGGAAACGTAACCCATAATTGTTTTGTTTTCTTCCGCTAACTAAAACAAAGGAATAGAAATTTCAAAAGTGTGTGCTCCCCTCTCTGAGTACGGCACACATGATAACACACATACCTATATAAGAGAATCGTTCTCAACCCGATTTGGATAAATTGTCGTCTCATATTATTCCTAGGACATATCAAGTAATTATTAAAAAAAACAAAGAATTGAATAAATAAATAAATTTTGTAACGATTTAAAAAAAACAAAAATTGTAATGATTAGAAAATAAAAAATTATAAATTTTGTAACAATATGAACCCCCTAAAAGAATAAATAACACTCAAACAAATCATAAGATAATAGAAGAATATCACAATTCACCACATAGAGGACATTTAGGAGTAAGAAAAATAGTACTAACAATTACACAATGCTTTTGTTGGAAAAACATTAACAGAATGGTAAAAGCCTATAATAACAACTGTGAACAATGTGAACTCAACACCTGTATGTTGAAAGAAAAAATTATACAGACCGACACATCGATATCAAGTTTCGAAACCGTAGCTATAGACATAGTAGGACCACTTAGGATCTCGAATAATTACCGATACATATGCGAACTGACAAAATTAGTGATAGCATCTCCCCTAGAAACAAAAGATGCTAACACAGTAGCTTCAACAATAGTAAATGAATTTGTTTTAAAATATGGACATTTTAAAATTTTAAAAACGGACCAAGGTGCAGAATTCTCTAACGGATTAATGCGAGAAATATGTAAACTACTCAAAATAGAACAAATTTTTAGCACCCCTTATCATCGTCAAAGTATGGGAATAGCGGAAGGAAAACATCGCGTTCTTAATGATTACCTGCTTTCGTTCGCCGAAGACTTAGAATGAAATAAATGGATACTATATTACACTTTTTCTTACAACACTGCACCTCACATAGAGACAAATTACACACCGTATGAATTCACATTTGCAAATTACCTTATCTACCATTTGACGTAATTAGCAATAGTGACAAAATTTACAATTTAGATAATTATGCAAATGAACTAAAGTTCAGATTGAGAACAGCTATTTCAAAAGTAAGATATTAAATGGAGAACGTTAAACAGAAACGAGTTGAAAAGCAAAATTCATTAAATCCAGTAAACATTAAAACAAATGACTTAGTACTCTTGAAAATCGAAGATCGCAAGAAACATCAAAAACTATATAAAGGTCCATTCAAAGTATTGCAAAGAGAAGGTGTCAACACAATATTCAAAATAACCCGCACACCCAAAAAGTCCATAATGATAGATTAAAAAAGTACAATGTAAAAATAAATATGTAACCATAGGATTGCAAAATAAAAAGAATAAATTACCGTTCTCATATATCATAACAAAAACTTAAATAGGTAACCACATAAATGATACATATTCTATTAACTAACAAAAGCAAATAGTCTCATGTTTCATAATATAAACCTAAGTAAATATCCGTAATATTAGTTATAGTATTAAACTCTTGTATAGTCTTTCGTTTTAAAAATGCTAAAGACTCAACAGAAATGGCGAGGGTGTAGTGATTCATTATAGTGATCTCATGATATCACGACTTCATAATATCATTACACCACATCATTCCTATAAATCACATAGTGATCTAATAACAAAACGATAACATAACAATTTTATTTAATCTATGAACTAGTTATCGATACGAATGTCCACGCTTTGACCCATTATTTCTTCAAGCACAACAAATATTACGAAGTCCCATGCACTTGGTCAAGCACAACGTAAATGATGGTCACTATAGTGAGCGAAGTAAAAACTAGAACAAATGAGAATCAATAGAAGAAAGTAAACGAAGATGGTTGTAAAGAAAATAAAATTTATGCAAGCATTCTCATTATGAAGTAATTAAAGTGAGCAATTCTCATTGTATAAATTGTGTATATAAACGATGTAATAAGTTTGAAAACTACAGTTGGAGTTCAATAGCTAACGCGTGCTTTTTAATTTATAGTAATATCGGCGTGTGCTCTGCTCTGGAATGTTGACGCCATTAAGCTGAGCAAATCCTACCTTAGTAGTGACGCTCTACATTAGGTTCGATCGTTTCACATACATTACCATTTCCCATACATTACACGAGGAATTGCAAGCCCTGTAACTACCTGCGTATTTGCGGGAATCGGCCCTGACCTTTTACCAGACCGTGCCTGCAAGTACATACAGCATCTACTCTGCGCTCGTAAAAGCATTCAATTCCCGTTACATGTCTGATGAGCAGGAAGCCGTCGCTCGCATAAAATTGAACACACGGGTTCAGAAGAAAACGGAGAAGCTGGAAGAATTTAGAACAGAAATACACCGTCTAACGAGACTGGCGTTTCCTGATTGCTCCGACGTTGTTCAGACTAAAATCACATTATGGCAATTCATCGATGGAATATCCAATCCTGAAATCCAACAGCGGGTACGCGATCAGCGACCAATGATCCTAGATGCTGCCTTGGAAATAACTGTTTTTATCGAGAACAGTTATAATACCACGCAAATGACCCGCCAACAACCCAGAATATACACAGGGGCAATGGAAGCTGTAGCATCCCTCACTTATGATCAGGGAAACGCAAACCAGCTGGATTAAAGAGGGGGCGGTATCCAGCTGCATCAAAAAGAGGAGACGCCCTCAGTATCAACGCGGCGAGTGTAGAGAATTCAGCCAATTCTAATCATCTTCAGGAGCGGAACACAACGGCGATAAGCTCACAACCAGATGAAAAGCAGGCAAAACCAACCCGAATGGCAGGCATCATTCGGTGGGTTAATCGGCATCAACGCTTCGGATTTGTGTGCTGTGTCGATAATCGCATGGATGTTTTTATTCACCAATCAGACCTTCCAGCTGCACGCGCTCAGGAAGTTATGCTGGCAAAGGGATCAGGAATAGAATTCGAGGTCCTCCAAGGTCCCAAGGTACCTCGTGCCACGAATATACGCCGTCTGTTCAAACCAACTACCAGCGAGGAAAGGACAAGGATGGACAAATTTAATCTGGCTCAAATATGTAATTCAACAAAGCGACGTGGGGGCAGAAAAAAGAGGGCAGATGGAAACCATCGGCCTAATTAATACCAACCCTTTAATCTAACAGCGTCTAATCCAAAGGGGCTAGGATCAGTGTCTGCGCGCATAGCCCCAAACATTTTTCTCTGATCTTTCAACATCGGGTGCCATTTAACTAGCAGAGGATTCTCAAATGGAGTTAAAATCGACTTTGTTATAGATGCGGGGGCAACCCACTCAATTGTACATCCATCAGTCCTTCGACGAAATCCAAACCGCGTCGACATTGTTCCGTCTTAAGCTTTCATTAGAGGAGTTAATGGAGAATTATCGACCGTCGACGGCACCGTATTATTGCCGATGAAGATTGCGAGCGTAGAAATAGAGCATCTTTTCTATGTATCCAAAATTTTCTCCGAATGCATTCTAAGGGTGAAGTTCTTGGCACCCAACAAGTGTGCGATCGACCTCCAGCGAGGTGTTTTACAAGTCGACCCAACTTCTGTCCCTCTATTCGGACCTCTTTTAAGTGGCTGCGTCGCGCAGTTAGCTTCAGCGATAAACATCCCTCCACGAACCGAATCCATTGTTCCAGTTCGTTGCCCTAAATCTAACGCTGATATCTTACTGACACCTGAACTCAGTGATACTGCAGACTGGATACTAGTCAGTAGTCTCTGTCACCCTAAAAATGACCTATTTCTCACCAGGATATATAACCTCTCAGATTAGGTAATAAACTTCAAAGAGGAAGACGAAATCGGTAGGCTGGAATTCGAACCAAAAATTTTAGAGATCGATTCGTGTGCCTCTCAGAACGTGATGCCTGAGCCTCTCGTTGACTTATTTGAGCGCAGCTCAAATGGCTTAAATGAACACCAGCAGAAACAGATCTACGAATTGATCACCCGACAAGAGGACGTATTTGCGCACGGCTCAGATGATCTTGGGCGTACCTCCATACTGAAGCACAAAACTGAGACAGGAGCGACATCCCCGAATAAACAGCCAGCCCGGCGAATTCGGTTTTCTCGATGCATGGAAGCAATTGCCTTAATCAAAGACATGAGAAAGCAAGGGGTGATCCAACCTTCATGTAGTCCGTGGAGCTCACCAATAGTTCTGGTATGAAAGAAATATTGTTCATTGCGATTCTGCATCGGCCTTCGTAAACTGAATGCCGTCACAAAAAAAGACTCATACCCGTTACCGCGCATCGACTTAACACTTGATTCCTGGTTTGCGACGCTGAACTCGAAATCGGGATATTGGCAGCTTGAAGCTAAGAAAGAAGACCAGGAAAAGACGGCATTTACGATTGGCGATGTATTATGGGAATTTTCGGTGATGCCCCTTGGGCTCTGCAACGCTCCTGGTACTTTTCAATACCAGATGGAAGTACTCCTTGCGGGAATTCAACCTCGATTATCTCTTGTCTATCTTGACGCCATTATCGTCCATGCAGATAGCTTCGTCCAGTTACTAACCAATTTAGCTGAAATTTGTCAGCGACTTCGAGTGGCAGGTTTGAAAATTTCGCCATCAAAGTGGTCTCTGGCCATGAAGGAGATAAAAAATCTCGGGCACATTATCTCAGAACAGGAGATAGCAACGGACCCTGATAAAATCGCCACAGTTAGAAGTTGGCCCCGACCCAGGAATAAAACTGATGTGCAAAGCTTTTCGGGCCTTTGTGCCTATTACGGAAGCTTCCTTCAGAATTTTCCGGAAATCGCCAAGCCACTGACAATGCTAGCTTAAAAATACAGAAAATTTGAATGGGTAGATACCTGCAATGCCACATTCGAGAATCTAAAGCAAAGACTTACGTCAGCTCCGATTTTAGCTTGTCTAGATGAAGGTGAACTACTGGTTCTAGATACGGACGCTACTAACTTCGCTTGGGGAGCTGTCCTCTCCCAACTACAAAACGGGCAAGAACGGGTAATAGAATATCACAGCAAGACTTTTTCGCGTCCGGAGCTTAACTATTGTGTTACTTGAAAAGAACTCCTTGCATTGGTCAAGGCTGTAGCCCACTTTCAGTCATACCTGATTGGTCGACATTTTCTTGTTCGTACTGACCATGCCTGCCTCAAATGGCTTACTAATTTCTGCCACCTTGAGGGACAAATCGCCAGATGGACCTTGCGAAGCTGCAAACTGCCAATATTGTGTCCGGAAGCCAATGTTTTAACTTGCACGATCGCAGATGATGAACTGAGTGACCTACACAGAACCAATTGCGTCCTAAAGCACGTACATCAATGGCTTAGAGATCGCCAACGCACTTCTCGCGAGGAGATCTCGCATCTGGATCCAGAACTCAAGTCAGATTGGTCAATGAATGTTTGAAGAATTATGTCTTCGAGATGAAATAAAATGCCGCCCGCACCAAACCCGATCTTACGTAGTCTATTAAGTGCTGCTACCAAAATCTCTTCGATTAAAGATCGATCTGTCTTGCGATCGAAATCAAACGATCTAGTAATAGGACAGAAGATGCTATACCACAACCCGACGCGAACGAAAGGCCGGTCACCAATGCTACAGTGTGACTAAGAGGGTACACACACCATCGTCGGGAACTTAAGCGACACAGTATATCGCATTTGCTATAGTCGGGCACGTGATGAGAAAATAGTCCATCGGGACCATCTCGCTATATATCGCGAGCCTAGCTTATAATTCTCTGATAAAAAGAACTTTCACTATTCTGATACACAAATGACAAACAATCACTAATCAAGAGTTCTTTTCAGATCGTTAGTAATTAAAAAGAAAAAAAGAAATAGTCCAGCTGTTCAAGCGCTCGGATGGAACTTAGAGTTACTGAGAAGGGGGCAGTGTTACCTGAAGAGCCGATGACTGATCCATCCCGCCTAAACACCTCCGATGGGGCCTCTGAACTAAAGTCATATAGCACCCACACCAGAGGCATCTAAGCAGCTCTGGACCCTGAGACTCTTGGATTCTTCACGCGTCCAGTGCTGATGTCCCGTACTACATTCTAGAAGACGATGACCTACCGTAAGAAAAATTACTAATGACTAACTACTAAACGGAACTAAACCTTAGGTATGTGGTAGGAAATAGACTTAGTTAGTTACATTAACCAGACATTAACAACTAACCACAATTAGTATTAAGTAATGCATTGTGCTATATGTACCTGGAATGGCACGTAGGAGCAACAAACGAGCAATATTTTCAGGATCTCTACTCAAAATGACATCGGCCTCTTTTTCTTGTTCCAATAATCGTGAGTCTTACCATTAGATCCATCTCGTCAGATAAGTATCCAATTCGATTTTCTTCATGTACTAAAGCATACTCCAATTTCTTGCTCAATTCGTAATAACATCCCACAATGAATATCTCGCTAAAGAATAAAAGGCATAATTGCGGTTCCTTTTTACCTTCCCTTAACTGCATGATTATTGGATATCTGACAAATTTTACGTCCTTAACTTTGAGCTCAAACTTCTGATTGTAAAAGCTCCAGTTTTACTGCCAACACTGTTAGCAGAATTTCATCCGTAAATCCAGACAGCTGGTACTTATGAATATTTGTTGTTTGCTGCTACGGCGATTGGAGAACATCATCAACAATATTCGCTGAGTAGGGTCACTATTTTTATTCTTATGGGCAAGCCATTCTTTACCGGCGTTATCCAAGTAGTAACTGCCCAGTTTTATGTTTAAATAAAACGCTAGTTATAAATAATAGAGGGTAAAAGCTGATAACAGCTCCCAATCTCAAATACCTGCTTTACTTTTACCATTCTACCAGGCATTGTATCCGCGCTCTATTCCCAATAAGAACGGAAAATTTACTAGCATCAGAGCCCTTCCTTTGGATCTTTCTTTTCATTTTATCCTTTCACGTCGTTTTCTGTAGGACTCGCACCTCTGCAGTTTCTCCAAAACAAAACATATCTCGTGGAATTGGTGTTTAAAAAGAAGAAAACAAAATTATAAACGTCAAAATTAAAAATAAACAAAATAACGAATCTCAGCATCCTGAGATGAGATTTTTTCGATGTTGCGGCTATGGCTGCTTCGATAACATCATGGCTGTAATAGAATGCAACATCCCCACGCCACAGCCGACGTAAGACATTGTCACACAGAAGTTGATCGCAAATGTTTGCTTTGAATGAAATTTATAATGTGGAATTAATTAATGATGTGCTTGATATTTCAAATATTGCTCTTATTATTCGCGCAATTTTCCCAGGCACAACACTGAATAGTCGAAAATTGACTTGAACTGTCCTTTAACGTGATCGTGACAATTTAAACTTCAAGCAGTGACAGACCTAAAGCGAAAACTTTTCGGACTATCAAATTTAGACATATCAGAAAGAACGGCCGCGAGATTTTGGATAGCTAAAGGCTACTTTTGTGCTCTGCAGTGACTGTACGTGTGAACTGTCAAAGGTTTGTGTATTCAATTTCAAATTCTTATATGTAAACTATAACAATAAATATTCTGAGTGTGCTACCGCAGTACAAAGCTCTCCGGTAAAGCACTGAAGCTTCCTTCTTTATGGACTAGGAGGCACTATAAATTCTCCACAAATTTTACTAGACATTTTAATGCACGCAGCAGTAGCTTTGAATGACTGGTAAAGTTTTGTCATTTCCTATGTCAGTAGCAACCTGCATTACTATTTTTGATTGGAGAAAAGTTAAATTTGTTTTAACGGATTACTTTGCTTTCTCCAAAATTAATAAGATTTTACTAGTTACTTTCATGTGAAATATTTGGAGACAACGATAAATTTTCCTTTGCCCAGACTCGATATTAGGCTTAAGCAAACAAAAACTGCAGTGATGGCAGCAACCTTAAAATATTGGATATTACAAAAAAAAAACAACCTGCAACAAAAGGCAGCGTTTTGGACAAGGAAAGAAATACACAGCTAGAAGCAGCTGTGGGATTGAACGAATCCCAGCTAATCTCCGATCGGAGGTCCATCCCATGTTTTTTGCGAGCTACCAGATTTCACCCATGCCGATTTAGAGAAAGCTCCGAAATAAATCCCGAATTCGGAAGAACGAAAAACTAGGGCCGAATTTCCAGGGTAGACTTTTGGCCATCTTGCAAGGAGAAGGGATTAGGTGATGACGGAAAGGTATGACGAACGAAGAGATTTCTCTAAAAGCGCTGAAAAGAATTTAAAAAAAAGCTAGAATTCTGCTTAAAAAGCGAATAGAGAAATAATCAAAGAAACAAAAACGAAGTATCAATTAAAAAAAAACAGAGAAAACTAGAAGATGAGGGCCCTGCACGAGGACCCTGTCTTTTGCTGCTCGTGTTCAATTTATCTCTAAAGGAAGTATAGCCGAGAGCCAGGAGAAATGTAAACGGCGGCTGCGGCCCCAGGCAACCCGATGAACAAAAGATAAGTACCTACTTAACTTAAGAATTTTGTATCCTTTGTATTTTTCACCAACACGACACCTAACCTAAACTCAATATACGCGCGAGAGACGAAGGGTCGTCAAGCACTGTTGGCCCTACAAGGCATCCCTATTTTAACTCAGCAAAGGCGCAGTGCTGCATATGCAACAATTCAGATGTCCCAATAGGGTGCGATTCCGCGTACATAACCGAGCTGTCCACGTCAAAGAATTCCTAGGACTGCCCAGGGAAAAGAAAACTTTGTGAAACCGAACCGCAACGTTAGAGTAGTTTTATGGCGACGCGACTGACCTGTTTTTATTATTTCCAAATTCTAGCCAAGTCATCATGTAAACTAGGTAAATCATTTCGGGCTAGTAATACCTTGCCGAACACAGATAGCCATAGCTAGATATGCTTTCTTGTTCTTTATAAAAAAAAATATTATATTTTTGTTCAGAAGTTTTGTGATAGCCTTCATGAGAGACGAAATATAAATATATTTTCTTTCAAGACTACCGGCAACAAAGATCAAGGAATTTTCTTTATTTTGATTTTAATGGGTATCTTAGTTACAGAACTGATCAAGATAGTGCTGCATCTGCAAGACGTGGATAATTCCTTGGGGAACAAATATTCAACAAGGACCACCGCTGCTACAGAACTCTGGGGACACGAACAATCTCGCCTTTCTGACTACCTCAGTATGATCGTCAAGAAAGCTTATTGTTTTTCCTACAACACTCATCAAGGCAGTTGTACTTTGTGAGTGGTCACACTGCTCCAGGGTTAACGCAGGCATACAATTAATGCTCGTACAGTCATAGGGACGTTAAGGGTCTCTCTTTGTATTTGGGTCATACTTTCGAAGTTGAACCGCACGTTGAGGACACCTGTGACATGTTGGGAATCTGACTAGAAGCCGACAGGGTTTCTCACAACACCACGTCGTATTGTCTTTGGAACAGTAAGACCCAGCCTCAGCCGTCTGAATCCACCAAGAAAGCTCTTGACCGAAATAGTTTGCTCTAGGACAACTTCTTGCTACTGTCCTGGGGACCGTTCTACTTATACATTGGCAAACTTGAACTTTATTCTAAAAAACTTGAACTTTATTCTAAATTTTATTCAAGGAATATTTCTACATTCGTTTTTTATTTTATCGCCGTGCTGATTATAAGAGTCCCGACATTCAGTTAAAGCTTTCACAGACTGATTTTCTCTTGTTAAAAGTTCATTTTCTAGTCTCTTTACTTTCTGCAAACATCAGCGTTTTTACAAGCTGTGTGAAATTAATTTGGAATTTTAAAAGTTTCCGGTAAATCATGGGAATTAATATATGAAACTGGGCTGATAAGTTCGTTAGTTCCTGGGTGGGGCGCCCCAGTTAAGACAGTCGAGACATCCTCTTTGAAATGCAATATGAGTGCAAATAAAAACAAAATTGGTATTTATTTAAATTTTGAAGTGATAAGCTAACAATTATTGTTGAATTGGTAGTCTGTCCACTCATGTAGTTAATTCGAATTAAATTAGGATTGAAATTGTACCTACCATATTTGGGAGTTTTGTATTTTTCTCGTTAAAATTATATTGAACTTAGAAAATAAACTGTGATTTGGATTTTTTTTTTTATAAATTTCATTGCAGTGAGTCTGGACAAAATAGAATAATTAAGCCGGACAAAGCTAAATGAATACGAATTTGTGAGAAGACTGATTTTTTTTGTGTCTCCTATTTTTTCTCCAATAAGCAACTCTTGCGGTAAATAAATTTACCTTATATTTGATTTTGATAGATTGGATATATCGAACTTAGAGTGCGTGTTCAGATTACTTGAACTCAGAGAAATTAAGGGCCAATTTTCTTTTGTACTCTTTCTGACCATTTTTGTTCAAGACATTTGATCGCGGTTTATTAGCCTGATTACTGTTTCTCTTGTTTGCCTTACTGCACTTTTCTAACATCGCCATATAAAAAGAACGAAAAAACTGTGTAAAAATCCGCTCGGACACAACTTTTGAAGAGGTTTCTCACAACAGACAGATTGAGGAAATAGAGCTTTGTAATAATATGTAAATATTTTCATAACATTAGTTTTTGCACAATTGTATGGTCCAACAATGATGCCCCTTATACTATTAGGCAATAGGGGGCCATGCTTCTTTTCTCCTTCAAACAGCTACATCAGCATTTCGAACAGGAAAAGCTTGTTGTTGTTTAATGAACCGCATATTGAAGCCTACCGGGATTCCTATAAGTATACCTGTTTATATTACATTTGAACAGTATAATCGGAACCTTATAAGATGTCGGATCACAAATCGAAACGCTCCAGTAAAGCTTTGAAAGGGGGCAGAGGACTATTAAATTCAATCATCAACAAATTACCTGTAGAATTACATCTACCGGGATACCAGTACTGTAGGTCAGGAACAAAGCTACATCAAAAATTGGCGAGAGGAGATCCACTGGACGCAGCCTGCAAGGAACGCGATATAGCATACCCGCGACATAAAGATACAGGTGATCAACATATAGCTGATAAAATATTAGCTGAAAAAGCCTGGCAGCATGCAAAATCTTCGGATGCAAATTTGAGTGAACGTGCCAACGCTTGGCTTATAACAAACGCAATGAAGGCAAAAATTAAGCTAAGTATGGGTCTTAAGGCTAAAAATAAACGCCAACCCACATTCCGAGAAGGAGTGCGAAATGTACGTAATGTTTTAAAAGTCAGGAAATCAAAAGTCGTGATGGAAGCTACAAAAATAGCTCTTAGTGCAGCTAAAAATATTGTGAAAAGAAAGAAGAAATCTATTAAAACTGCACGAGTGATACCTGTACCAAAGGTTGTCGGGGCACTTCGGTTCCTCATCCCGTTGTTTGCTTGGATTTCGCATTAGGGGCACTATTGGGAGGTGCAGCAGGCACAGCTAAAGCAGTAAATGATAGCAGAGTAGCAAAGGCAAAATTGGAGAAAGTAAACGTTATAACCAATCAATGGAAGATATATCGGTTGGTAAAGATGGAAACGGGCTGTTCTTGAAACCGTACAGAAAAGAACTTGGACTCTACCTACAAGCTCAACCGAAAAATTATAAAGACACTATCCAAAAAACCACTAAACGAGTTGGATATTCACAAGTATACCACACACTTGGCGTACTTCGGAGGAGTAACCATGGAAGCTAGAAAGCGGTACTGTTAACTTGAACATCTCAACTGGAGCAGGTACACACTGGGTAACGTACTACAAGAAAGGTGATAACATCGAATATTTTGATAGCTTTGGCAATCTCCAACCACCTAGGGAGCTCATAAACTACTTGAGGAGTAATATAACGCAAAACTAGGTGCAGCTTGGATTTCTGCCTGCTGCAGGCGCTTGAAATTAGATCAAACTGATCTCTTCTCATATAAACTCGGAATAAATTCTGGGTGTGAATTATATGAGGAAAAAATACTCCTATACAAGCCCAGGAGGAAAAATAAATATAAAGATTACTCTTTTGGACTTTTTACCGGGTTAAACTTAATTTTGTTCAAGAAAGAATTTTTTGGGATTCTCCGGTATATAGCGAAAGCTAAAAAATGTTCTAATTTGTTATTTCATCACACAACTCATTAAGTTGTGGTGACAAGTTTCAAGTCTTGGTTTGACTCATCAACAGGTCCCAAATAGCGAAATCGGGTGATTTGAAAAACAAATGAAACAAGTGAAAAAAAAGAAGAAAGAAATGAAAAGTTTGAGAAAAATAGAAAAAACAATTTTTTTATTTATTAAAAAAATTTAAAATTTTTTTTAAAGAAACAGATTCATTCGAAGTGAATCGAACCTGTATACGCCACGCAGTTTGCTGAGAGTAATCTTATTATTTATCTATAAATAAATGTATCTACAGGGTGATTCAGATCAAGATACCTTCCGGTATACCACGCGCTTCCTTGAGGTAGTCTGATCAAAAAATTGTTGCACATACCCCCTCCTAGAAACCTTCCTTTAGGAGTTGTGGCCGGTTGGAGATTTCGCCAAACCCTGATGGGAATAAATGTGTATAATTTATTGAACCACACTATAGATTTTGGTTATTGTTGGCTTATTAAATAGCTAAGAATAGTAGCTGTCAAAAAGTGTATTACTCTGTGTTTTTGAATTAAGCATCTTTAAATTATTCTCAAATGTTTCCAAAACATTGATTTTTTTACACACAAATTTCATAAATACCGTTATTTATGTCAAATACTTTTGGGTGTAAAAAAATCAAAATTTTGGAAATATTTGAGAATAATTTAAAGATGCTTCATTAGAAAATACAGAGTAATACACTTTTTGACAGCTACTATTCTTAGCTATTTAATAAGCTAATAATAACCAAAATCTATAGTGCGGTACAAAAGATATACTCATTTATTCCCATCAGGGTTTGGCGAAATCTTCAACTGGCCACAACTCCTAAAGGAAGGTTTCTAGGAGGGTGTATGTGGAACAATTTTTTGATCAGACTACCTCAAGGAATCGCGTGGTATACCGGAAGGTATCTTGATCTGAATCACCCTGTATATTGAAATTGGGACAGTTCATTATCATCTATCATGTCATTAACAATTACTCTCACGGGAAATTCATGTTTACTTACTGCTGAGTCCTTTCCTCCGCTGGAGCTCTCAACAGATTATGTTTGTGGATTAATTGATTTTCAAACATACTACTCTATACAAAGTTGCCAAGCGCGAATATTACGCAGAGAAACTCAATGTTCATAATCCACCGAAAAAGCTTTGGAATAATCTAAAAAAATACGGCGTGCATAAGCAGAACTGCTCCAATCACATTGATCTGGATCTTAATATCCTGAATGCACAATCTGGCTCTCTCAGCTCCTTGAACAGGTCTTCCTCCAAAGCAACTGATGGTTACACTCTTGATGGATTTAGTTTCTATACTGTTGGTCCAGAGGAGGTGTGCAAGACACTTTATGGTATAAAATCTGAAACCACAGAATCAGATGATAGACCCCCAAAATTTATATACCATCAATTTTGTTTATCATAACACATATCTTTAACACCTGCCTGACGACGTCCGCATTTCCACGTGCCTGGAAACATGCTGTAGTATTACCTGTTGAAAAATCCTCCTCTCCCAGTACTCCTTTAAATTTCCGGCTAATTAGTATACTGTCCTATCTCTCTAAGGTACTAGAAAGGCTAATGTGTGGTCAATTAGAACAATACTTCATAAGCCATTCGCTTCTCACGCAATGGCAATCCGGATATCGGAAAAACAACAGTTGTAAGACCGCTATATTAAAGATTATAACGGACCTCTGACTGGCACTTGATAGACGCGAAATTTGCTATTTGTCTCTATTTGATTTTTCGAAGGCTTTCGTTAGCCTTCAGTATAAACAGTTTTTGGATAAACTCTCTGACAGATTCAAACTGAGTAAGGTTGCCATTAAATTCATATACAGTTTCCTATCGGAACGCACTGTAAATTCTGGTGTTCCTCAGGCCTCTCTATTGGGACCACTCTTATTTTGTACATTTTTCAATGACTTTCCAGAAGTTATCCAAAGCTCGAGCATTCAGATGTATGCAGATGACGTACAATTGTCGATGTCGTTGAGGACTGCGACTAAATGACTGAGACTAAATGACTAAATAATTTAAATACGACCAAATCAAATTACATGATTGTTGCACGAACTGGAGTCGATATATCTGGTTCGAGTATACAAAACTATACATTTGGGAATTATGCTTAACAGTGGCATGTCTTGTTGCGATCACACCAACGCTGTCTTACAAAAAGTTTATGGTACGCTTAGAAGGCTTTGGCTATTTGCTGCACTCCTCCCGATCTCGACTAGGCTTAGACTAAAAAAAGCCCTCGTCCTACCATTTTTCATGTTCGGTAACCTTAAAGCTTAAAGCTACGGTCTTACGGCAAGCTTTGGGTACACTAGAATCATTTTTATTAGGTGAAGAGAAATTTTTCGAAACTGGGTTTCTTGAAGAAAAAATTTTTTTTTCCGTAATCTAAGAAATATTGTAGCAAGTGTTATACCATCTTAGAATCCTTATTAAATGCGAAAACTCTTAAAGCTCCTTGCCAAACTGGCGTAGTACATTTTTTTTTCATTACAGTCAGTTAAAGTTGGGTGAAATATTAATTTTCTATTCTTGGTTCGGCAAAATATGATATTTTCTACCAAGCTGGAGCAGTTGGCTTAGAATTTAAAGCAACAAGTTACATAAGCACATTTCGGAATTACATAAGAAAAATAAAATTGAAAAAAAGTAAAGATTTGTAGCAACAAGAGCTAAAAAACCATCGCAGGGTGTACATTTTCTCGAAAACAAAAGAAATGTCTATAATTTGAAAAATACACGACTTAGATTTTTTTTATATTTTTTTGGTAACTGGTATGATGTGGTCTATCATCCGATTCCGGCTTGACGTTGATTTCTGGGACACCCTATAACCTTCCCTGGATTCCTATTGTTCCAACAAAACTAATGTGTCGTTCAATGACTGTGCAAGGTGTGTTTACGGCTTGAGACAGTATGATCATATCACCCCGTAACGCTGTTTATTACTAGGTTGTCCCATGGAGCTTTATCTTAGCTATAGATTAATATACTTCTTTCATAAATTAATTCGGATTAAGGATCCTACCTACTTAACACATTTCACTTGTTCCTTGCACTCAACAAGGCGTCTTGACTTACTAATTCCATGATTCACTAGTCTAATTGGCGAACGTTCCTTCTTTGTTGAAGCCCTTCGTCTATGGAATTTATTGCCCGCTGATTTTCAGCGTGTGAGCTCCGTTGGCTTGTTCAGGAGGCGTTTATTCCAGTATTTAACCTGTAATGACTCTTCGTAGGTATGTGTGCGCTCACTTGACTTTTTTTTTATCTCTTCCGTTTTTTTTTTATTTTTATGTAGGTTCTGCCGAATTTTGTTTCTTACCATTATTATTGTTTTATTTACTGGTAGCTATGTTTTCTTTTTTATTCTATTTCATTTTTTAGTTATTATTTATTAATTTAATTTAAGTTTATTAATTAATATCTAGTTGTATTTATTTGCCAAATTTTGTAATTTTTTATTATTGTACAAACTGAAAAGCTCCTTTTTCAAGGTCTTGTTGTACTCTGCCATAATAAAATACTGTATTGTATTGTATACCAAATATTGATGTGAGCAATAATCTGGTTGATGTAGGGAATGAGGCTGTTGAGATACCTGTTGGATCCTCTGAGATTGATGATATAGCAAAATATGTACAAGGATACTTGGATAAAGAAGGGAAAAGGTTACAGGTTACGATAAAGGCTAACAATATTATATTGAAGAGTGAAGCGAAGGCAAAATGCATTTCAAAATACAGAGATCCATAGCTCCTCTGCTAGGATTCAGTAAAAGAAAATTATCTGCTAATATAGTGTATACATCAGAGCTGCCAGTCAATATCATTAAAGTAAATACTATATGCATCGAATGTAATATTATATCAGGATCATTCTTCAACAACACAAGTTCATACTCTCCGCGAGTTTTCCCGGAACGTGGGGCCTGGGTATAAAATAGTGGAGGTACCAAAAATTTAATCTATTTGCCTGTGAACACCAAACGTATAAGTTCTCTAACATTGAAGCTCATTGACCGAGACGGCGACTTAGCCAACTTCAGAGGAGAGTCTATAGCCATCAGGTTACATTTGAAGCCACAGCAGGTTGATATACAATAATGATAAATACGAGCTCGGAGCAGACAAGATCATTAGACAGCGGACAAACTAGAAGCGATCAAGACCTACATTAACACCTGCAAATACAGCATGTTTACAGTCGATCGGCTTAACGCTGAAATAATGAATAAAGGAATACTTAATATTGCACCAGACGCTTGCTTTGATACCAGTGTTACTAAATTTGAACATCACTCCTATTCACCATTTCTAACATAATTTAAAAACAGCGATGAAATCCGTATCTCTATACAACATCCCGAAATGGATCTTCTACCCAGCAGGAGTTTTCTTTAAAACTAACAAAGCTAGATGGAACCGTTCCAGCAACCGCAAAATTAACTAACATCGCTCTACCCTTTTTTGTGGGGAAATACGGTATGAATTCAATGCAGTGGAAACCGACCGTACAAGAAATCTTGAAATTGCGACAACATTAAAAAACTACATATTGCTAAATGCAAATGTAAGCAGGATACTACTCTACGGCAGTTGGTCGCCAGATTCATCGGTTATACCAGTCAATGGGCTGTTCTACTATTGTGTACCTCTGAAATATTTATTGGGATTCGCAGAAAATTACAAGAAAATTCATATAAATTCCAAACATGAACTCATATTAATCCGGAGCAGGACAGATGCTAATGCCATTATATCACCCACAGGTAAGGTGAAAACTGAAATTACCAAACTTCAATGGAGCATTCCACATGTTAGAGTATCCAATGATGAAAAGGTGCAACTATTTAAAATTATTGGGAGAGGTCGCCCGATACAAATACCATTCCGCCGCTGGGACATATACGAGTATCCAGCACTGCCGGAGTCTACTCATAAAACCTGGTCAGTTAAAACTTCCACTCAACTGGAGAAACCGCAATTTATAATCTTAGCATTACAAACGAATCGAAGGAACGATAAAACCAAGAATGTTAGCAAGTTTGATCTCTGCAATCTCGCCGATGTTACAGTTCATTTGAACTCAGAATTAATTCCCTATGATGATTTGAATCTGAAATTTGACATGAATAGATTGCATTGCTCTATGACATGTATATAATGTTTACCCAGTCATACTATGGACATCAGTACTAGCTGATGCTCCGATCGCAGTCATTGATTGCTCACATCAAAATAAAGCAATAAAAACTGGACCTGTTGACATAAGGCTATAACTCAAAACATCTAAAAATATCCGGCTAATACAACAGCATAGTGCCTGTTTCCAGACGATAGAATAGTGGTATACAGTCCGCTGACTAGTGAAGTTAAAAAGTTAAGTTAAGAAGATGGCTGCCATCGTAGACGTTCAAGGATTAAAAAAAAAACTTGAATGAATTTATCACTAAAGAACTGGCAATTTTAACCAATAAAAATCAGATGCAACACTTTATATTTCAACCCCCGTTCAGATACAAAAATTTGACTTCAGCAAAAAGAGGTAAGTAAAATGCTTCAACACAATTTTCATGGATTCCGCTGGGATGATGGCTACATACCGTATCACAAGCTGTATACTATAGTTAAACCATTGCTTCGAAACAAAACCATATATGTATAGGAGCTAAAAAAATTCATTGGATGCAGAAGATAGTTGGAGAGGGTGAAATCATTATCAACGTCGAAGATGAATACAACTGTGGAAAACTAACAGAAATTAACACCAATGCGCCATTTTGCCAAGCTAATATTGGACAATGTGCGGTAAGAAATACTTTTGTAATAAGAAATTTTATTGGAAATAAAAACAAATGTTTATAAAACGAAATACTTTTCAATACACATACCCTAGGTTCAATAATAATTTGCTAAGGAAACATCACGCCAAGGCGATGTCATGTTTTGAAATTCAAATGATGCTGATATCTACAACTTCCCTGCTAGGAAAACTTATTTAGGTGCAGCAAACCCATGAAGACGTCATGCTGATCGCTAGAACATCCACCCCACACCACCTAGAATCCATTGGCATCAACAAAAATATCCTAGTGTTTACTTTCCTCATTAGTAATAATAATTCAAAACCATTGATTTTATATATAAATAGATGTGCCCAAAAATGGGCACGGTTTTCTCAACAGATGCCGCACTATGTACCGTTTTGAACAGATGAGCAAAATAGAGCTTATATACTCGTATTATTCTTCGACGTCGCGAATATTTTGCTTTCGGTTAGAAAATTTATTGTAATGCCAGATTAGAAAATTTTAGTGATGGGTTTGTTAATTATTATTATTATGTGTTATGCCAATATTATGTATCTACATACATGAATATTGGAGTAAAATTACAATACATAAATAAAATTTAGTTTCCTGCGTTATTCATTTAATAATATGATGATGATATATGTTTTAGAAAAGATTGGAGTGTTTGATGAATGTAAAATTAAAGTCAAAATGAGATTTGGATTATATTGGCTGATTTAAAAATAAAGATATTTGAACAGGAATTTATTTTGTGTGACAATTAGAGCATGCAACTTAATATGTATACTATTAAATGTCACCGCTTTATTATTTTAGTAATATAATTTTAGAATTTTAGAATTCTTTATCGTTCTGAGGGCGGAGGGAGATATTGGATGATGATTTTCAATGAAGGAAGAATAAATAAAGGCTTGCGGATTTTTAGAGTAGATATATTATTTGAGAAGAAAGATACACAGGATGAATTTGCATATGTAGATGGTCAGTAGCTTTTTAAACGTATTGATTTGAAGTTTTCTTGGAAAGTAAAAGCAGATATTTTAGTAGTTTTCGTGACAATAACACACATTAGATTTTCATATGTAGATTCTTGTCAGCCATCTGATACCTAGCTCGATTGAAGTGGAGTAATTTTTCTCAATAAAAATTACGGAATAATTCGAATTTCTATTTTTGTGAGCTCTAACTTTCAAATTTAGATAAGGCTAGAACACTGGAGGGTTAATGATATAGGATTTCCTATTCTGAAGAAGTTTTTATTACAATAAAAATTACTAGGATTGATCGATTTCACAGTATATGTAAAAACCTAAACTTTTATAAGGCAACACCAAGAAGGGGTTGCCCGATTTATTCTTTTTTTGAAAATTTATTTGTTATTACTATAAAGATATCAAGTACTAAATTTCAGCTCTTTATGTCGACGCGTTCCCAGGCAGTGTACATATATACAGTGGACACCGAAATTTTTGTATGGCAACCCCATGAAAGAGTTGCCGGATTTGTCTCATTTTCGAGTTTAATTTCACTTTTATTTTTTAAAGTCCGTGTACAAAATGTTAGCTTTTCTTAGTGAACGCGTTCTCGAGTTATCGTGCGCAGAGACGGACGGACAGACGGACAGGCCGTCGGGCATGCAAAACTCAAAATAACTTTTAATAGTATGCGTGGGTGTCCAATCCATTTTGTTCTACTATCATTATTTCTGTGCGTTACAAACCGATGACAAATTTAGTATACCCTATAGATTTCATCTAGGTTATAAAAATGTGGCAGGTTATTGAAGAGTTATTATTAGGTCAGCCGGATAATGTGGAAGGGGATGTCCTGAATTCAATTGAAGATAGACCTATAAGAAGAGACATTTAGTTCCAGTTCGATGCGGCTCCTGCTCATTATAGCAGAACAGTGAGGGCTCTTTTGGGCACAGAATATCCAAATTAATGAATTGGAGGCGGAATGAAATGGGACGGTATCCTCACCTTCAACATTATCTAATCCCGATCTCTTCCATTTTTACTTTTGGTGCTTCTTGACATGTTTTGCTTACAAGAAGCAATATTCGACCAAGCAGGAGCAAGAGCAACTCTATACGCAGAAATTTACGTCGAAGCCGAATTGAAATAAATTGTATTAGGGCCAAATGGGCCAAATGGACAAAACCTTGCGCATTTTTAGTATATTTGTCTCTCCTTCCACACAAATGCTTAGTTAAAATATTTAATTATGATTTGAAGAGAAATAACCTAAAATATATACTGTTTTTCCTATATACCTTACAGAATACGTAATCTTTGATTTTTGCACTTAAATTTGAAATTTCGGTTAAAATTTCTCACGTGTACTCTAATAAATTTTTTTAAAATTGTCACTGATTCAATTTAGTACTAATAACTGGAAACAAATAAGAATGGAAAATATTTTTTCTGAAATCTAATAAGGTGTAACACCTTGCCTTAAATCAGCGAGAAGAACAAAATGGTTCTTAACATTGGTGACCACGACGTGATTCAGGTGCATCACTTGAATCACTTACCAGCCAAAGACGATTAGTGCAGCGAACTATGCAAATCGAGCGAGTCATCTTGTCCATCAATCAATTATTGAAGAGATGGCAAGTAAGCACATAGACATGGATCAGTTAGCTACTGAGCAATAGGGCTATTAGGAGGAGATTTTAAGGGTCATTGAAAATTATAAGAAAGACTCCATCGATAGAAAAACTACGTCAGCTTACTACACGGAACGTCTCCGACGCCTAATAGCAGCCTGGGATTTATTTGAAGCTGTGGACAATGAAATTCGAATCCTACCTGGACCTCCGATCACTGACGTCTAGTTTATATCCAACTGTTATGAGACGACACGCGAAACGTTTGAAAGGTATCAGGCTTATTTTACAGAGATGATTCACAAAAGAGAAGAGCATGCCCAGCAAGGGATTGTTCCGTTAGAGCATGGTACCAACAAGACTAATACTGACTCAAATATGCCACAGAATGCAATGGTAGTCGCATCTACAGATCCAATCAACAAAGAAGACGACATAACTTCTGAATTTAAAGCTGATGATTCATTACAAGTTGCGAGATTGATCCGCCGGCAGAAGGCAATAATAGAAACATTACGTCGTCTTATTAATAGCCTGGAGAATCTAGATCAAGCTGAGTATCGCCGGTATTTCTACGAATTGAAAGGCCAGTCCATAAGCAAATACTGGACCCAGCTAGAAGAATACAACCAACGGATGTATGAATTAATCGTGATCCAACTGAGATGGGATAAGATGCCACTGAATACATTAAGACAGAATAAAGGGTGCAATACTACCTTATTCTTATTTCACCCAAACTAGATGAACAGCCACAGGCACCAATCACAGGCCAAGCCTCATCCAGCACGATGCAAAGTTTACAAAAAATTACGCCCCAAAGTTTGACGGAGATTATGCAAATTGGCGACAGTTTTATGACCTATTCTCCCAAATGGTCCACAACCAAGCCTTAAGCAACTGTCAGAAGATGTGGTATCTGAGGACGAACCTTATTGGAGAAGCAGAAAAACTAGTTAGACATCTCAGTTTATCTGAAGAAAACTACAATAGTGCTTGGAAACTTCTTCAAGAGAGATATGAAAATACAAGGTTGCTTGTTGCTGCACTCATTAACAAATTGTTAAATGAACCATCTCATGCTACAGATACCCCATCAGCCACTTCAATTTAAACTATGCACGATGTTTCACAAGAGTGTTTAATGGGACTACAAAATCTTGGGATATTAACTGCTAGCTGGGATTCATTATTGCAATACATCTTATATAAGAAACTAGACAGAAGCACACACTGGCTCTATGAACAATCGCTATCGAACCCGAAGTGTCTGCAGTCATTGAAACATTTTCTTGCATTCCTTGAAACACGCTTTCAGTCCGTAGAAGCTCTGGGAAACAAAGTCAAAAGATACGAAGGAATTGGCAAGAGTCAAGAAATGTCTAGATCGTCATCATTGGCTTCAGTCATCGAATCTAGCCTCAAGTGTGTAACTTGCAATGAGAATCACCCACTGTTCAGATGCCAACAATTTTTGAAGATGACACCAAGTGATCGGCGGACTATACTACAAAGGTACAATTTGTGCTTTAACTACTTACGAAGAGGACATAGCGCATCAACATGTTCTGTAAGAGGATGCATAAAGTGCAATCGCAAACACAATACTCTAGTGCATAGTGAGCTATCAGCAAGAAAATTGAATACGTCATCAAGGGCAATATCCGCCTCATCGAAAGAAAGAGAGTCCAGCTTGATCTCAGCTGGCAGCACGAATTCTGAGCAACACCCATTGACATTGGCTACATCCATCAAATCTAATCAAGGATTTTGCATACTTCTCACCACAGCGCTTGTTATACTCAGAAGCAACCAGGGACAGGAAATAGAGTGTAGAGCCATTCTCGACTCCGGGTCCCAACTTAACCTAATAAGCGAACGAGCAGTCAGGAAGCTCGGCATTACTCCATCGCACGCATCCATGCGCATTCAAGGCATTGGACAAGCAAGCTAGAAAGCTCAAAAAAGAGTTAACGTTCAGCTTAATTCAAGACTAAATGGCTTTTCAACAAAGGTAGAAGCATTTGTTTCAAACAAAATCATGTCTCCACATCCGAGCCAACCACTGAATATATCAAACTGGTCCATACCAAAAAATATACGACTGGCTGATCCCGCCTTCTACAAATCCGATCAAATTGATCTTCTATTAGGAGATGCATTTTTCATGCAGTTACTATGCATCGGGCAGATCAAGCTAGGAGAAGTCCTGCCCGCTCTTCAAAACACTGTACTCGGATGGGTTGTGACTGGAAGGCTAAATCAGACCGCAGAGTCCAGAGCAACTTGCGGTGTGTGTACTGATGATATGGATATAGACAGCTTATTAGAAAAATTTTGCCAAAGTGAAGAGCTTTTCAATCAAACAATAAAAACAAATTCAGAAGGACGATTCATTGTTGGGCTTCCATTTTTAGAAGACCCGAAAACTTTAGGCGAGTCGAAGGAGATTGCCTTGCGAAGGTTCTACGCCTTAGAACGAAAACTCAACAAAAACAGTGACCTGCGACATCAACACTTAAGAACGAATTTATAGCTTTGGGTCACATGGAAGAAGTTAATGTGAAATCTGTACCAACGCCTAATTACTTCCTTCCTCATCATTGTGTGTTGAAACCTGATAGCAGCACAACAAAATTAAGGGACAGTTTCGACGCTTCAGCGAAGACCTCCACAAACATATCACTGAACGACATTCCCCACAAGGGACCGACAATCCAAGATGACCTGTTCTCAATACTGCTGCGTTTCCATTTGCCTCATTTTGTGTTCACGGCAGATATAGAGAAAATGTACAGGCAAGTTGTTCTCCAGGAAGAGGACAGAAAATATCATCTTATATGGTGGCGAAGTGATCCACATCACGAATTAAAGTGCTACCAACTATGCACTGCTACATATGGAACATCATCTGCGCCATACCTAGCAACCAAATGTCTACAGCGATTAGCGCAGAGAGAGCTTACTAGGTACCCTCTTGGAGCCCAGGTACTCCTGGGGGATTTCTATGTAGATCACAGGAGCAGAAAGTCTTGCCATGGCTTGAGACATGCAAACGCAGCTAACCGGAATTTTGAAGGAAGCTGGATTTAAACTACGCAAGTGGTGTGCCAACCACTCTCAACTATTTCATGGCATACCACCAGCAGATCAAGAAGTAAAACTAGATTTTTCAGATGACAAAACTTCTTGTATAAAGACTTAATATGGTTACCAAAAACCGATCAATTTCAAACAAAACTTACAGTAAATGAAGGATTGAAATAAAAAAAAACAGTGGCATCAGAAATTGCTCGAATTTTCGATCCTCTGGGAATTATGGCTCCAGTTGCTATCAGGGCAAGCATTTTCTTGCAAGAACTATGGGAGCTCAAGCTTCATTGGGATGCTTCACTCACAGAAGAACTATACACGAAATGGATGAATTTCCGAACAAATCTCTCAGCACTAAATAAAATTCGTATTACAAGACATATGTTTGCAGGAAACATTCCACGGTTAATTCAAATCCACGCATTTTCAGATGCGTCAGAAAAGGCTTTTGAAACTGTTATATACATTAGATCAATAAATAATGACAGAAGAGTGATTGTGCGTCTCCTTTGCGCAAAGTCAAGGGTTGCCAAGTTCCCAAGAAACAACTGACAATACCCAGACTTGAGTTATGCCCTAGGAGCGGAGCTTCTCCAATAAGTAAATACATCTTCCAAGCTGGAATAAGTAGCAAGCTTTCTTTGGGGTGCCTCAAAGATCGTACTCGATTGGATCAATTCTACATCTACCTCCTAGCAGACCTTTGTAGGTAATAGAATAGCTTCCATTCGAACATTATGCCTTCCTCAACAATGGAGACATGTCAAATCGGAAGAAAATCCAGCAGATGTCCACTCAAGAGGTCTATCACCCGAAAAATTAAAGTCCTGCAATCTTTGAAGTTACGGACCACTTTTCTACATGGTCGCGAAGACATATGCCCTACACCTTACACAAAGATATCCGACTGCGATTTGGAAAAAAAACGAGCAGCACTCGCTGCAACTGCAACCAAAATTGAAGACACGAGTACGCATTTCACCAACAATATTGATCATAGAAATTCCTTTGAAAGACTTAAGCGAGATGCGATAATTTCGCCAATGCTGACTGCTTCAGAGTTAGATGAAGCCTTGTTCAACATAATCAAGCTAATGCAACAAGACGAATTTGAAGATGACATACGTCATCTCCTACGGTATAAAGGGGTATCCAAGCAAAGTCGACTAGCTACGCTGGCACCATTTTTGGACGAAAGAGGGATTGTACGAGTTGGAGGTCGACTTCAGGGCTCTGGACTTATATATGACTCGAAACATCCAATGCTGCTACCGCACTCACATGAGCTAACCAAACTTATTATGTCAGAGAGTCACAAAAGGAACTATCATATAGGACCGCAAGGGCTTCTATCAGCAATTCGTCAACGTTTTTGGCCTTTAAAAGGAAAAGGAATTGCGCGTTCAATAGTTCAACATTGCATTCAATGTAACAAAAACAAGATGACACAAATGAAGGGAAATTTGCCAGCAGCCAGGGTTCAGGCGGCACGGCCTTTTATCAACAGTGGAGTTGATTTTTGTGGACCCATCTGGATTCTCTATAAAATTCGAAGGAAACAACCGCAAAAGGCGTATGTGGCAATATTCTGCTGCTTCGCAACCAAGGCTGTTCACCTCGAGGTTGTAAGTGACCTTACTGCGGAGGCATTCATCGCATCATTAAAACGTTTCATAGGTAGACGAGGACATTGTCGCAATTTATACTGCGATAACGCCACCAACTTTGTGGGAGCAAGAAATCAGCTAGCAAGACTGTCTGAAGCAATCCATTCCGATCAAGCACAACAAAAACTCACGATCATGTGCAGTCAGAAAGGAATCGACTTCCATTTTATTCCTCCATGCTCTCCACACTTTGGAGGGTTGTGGGAGGCCGCCGTAAAATCAGCAAAACATCTTTTGGTTGGCACAATATCTTCAGCTTCATTAACATATGAAGAACTTGAAACCGCCCTGGTTTTGTAGGAGCGATTCTAAATTCTCGCCCTCTACCGCCACTATCTTCAGATTCCAATGATCTTGGTGCTCTAACACCTGGGCACTTACTGATAGGTAGACCGCTGACAGCACCAGTTGATTCACAAGCAAAACCTATAAAGACTAAATTGCTGAGAAGATGGGAGTTAGTTTATGATATAAAACAGCAATTTTGGAAACGGTGGTCTTCGGAATACCTAAATGAGCTACAGTATCGATTTAAGTGGAAACAACAATCACCCAATGCCAAGCCAGGAATGCTTGTCATTTTGAAAGAAGATAATACACCAGTGCATCAGTGGCCTTTAGGCAGAATTGTAGAGGTTCATAAAGGAAAGGATGGTGGCAAATGTAAGAACGTCAACAGGAGTCCTTCGCAGACCAATACATAAAATGGCTCCATTACCTATGGAGGAAGGCCCAGACAAAGAAAGAGTATCAGAAGAGGATTGCACAGCATCTAAGGACGAAACCCTTAGACCAAGTTCGAACAAACGGCAAAACGCAGATCAAGCCAGTTCTAAACCATCACCTACAATAGCAACAAAAAGAATAAAAATTTCTCTGGGAACATCGCTACTTACGTTATTACTAACTGTCTTCATGGTCCCGTCGTGTGCTAAAGGTGAACTCATTGAAATCACGCAGTTCGAGCGTCAATTAGGCATACACTTCGAGGACCTTGGAGCGACAAACTTAATAACATCAGACTGGAAAATAATTGTTCATTACAACTTACAACCATATTGGATGGAACTAGACATTTTGGAAAGTGGAACTAAGGCACTTCAAATACTTTGTGACCAATTGACTCCCAAGAGCGCATGTCGACAAATAATCTCTCAATTTGAGCAAAATGATATAAAACTTGGAAACGAAGTGCTTTCACCTTATTCAAGTCCTAATCGCCAGAAGCGAGGAGCACTCAATATAGTTGGGAACGTAGCCAATGTTGTTTTCGGAGTGCTTGATCAATAATATGCGGAAGAGATGTCTAAAACAATCCAATCAATCAACGAAAATTAAGACCACTTACTGACTTTACTAAGAAATCAGACTTCAGTCGTTGATTCAACTATAATCCTCATAAGGAAGGACCAAGCGGCAATCAAACAAAAATTCGATTTCTGGATAACTACATCCTTCAGATAACAAATCGTTTCAATGAGCAAGGTGATACTGTACGAGTATGACAACAATTTATGTCGTTTGCACTGCAGATGAGCCTAGTCACCACCAACTTGCAGCATATTCAAGCTTTAATAACTGATGTCATCACTGACGATTAATCAAGACAATATTTTGAAACTATACAAATTGATGAATATAAAGGGTGGAATCACTCAAGACCATGTCATATTCCAAATTAAAATCCCCCTAGTCATTTGGGGAACGTTTAATTTATTGAAGGTCTATCCCATCCCTGTGTGGATCAACAATTCATTCGTCACTTTACAGAGTGACTGTACAGAGTCACTCTCCATTTTTGATGACTTCGCAACAGAGTTACTGTACAGAGTCACTCTCCATTTTTGATGACTTCGCAACACCGTGATCGTTTTTATCCGATCACAGAGTTAGAACTGATCACATGTACCACGATAGAAGGGAAGGTACATCTTTGCAATCAACTACATCCGATTTACCATCAAGGTGCGACCATGTGTGCATGTGAAATGGAGTTTTTAAACAATAATCCAAGGTCCGAACACTGCAAGTTGACCCAGACACTGGAGCAGCCCATTTGGTTACAATTGTCTGACGCTAATCAATGGATGTTTGCTACAAGTAATAATACGCCAATAAATATCGTGTGTGACAAACAGATGTTCTCTAAGATACTACAGGGAACATGACTATTAAAAATTCAGCCTCAGTGCACCATACAAGAAAAATTGATCACAATTCATGGGCATCATCAATCTACAACCAATGCGAAATCATCATATACTATCCTGGGAGTATTAGTGGAGCACCTAAATACAACGAAGTCACTAACACACACCGAGTACGATAGGGAATATCAACCTCAACTGAAGGAGTTACACGAGCGTGTCACATTTCTATACCTCGATAGTCTACCCAAACGGATCCAGGAGAGCACCATACATCAAATATCAATCAGTTACATAGCACTCTTCGCAGTCCTACTCATCGCCATGTATATGGCCTGGAAATGTAGAGCTGAAGCCTGCAAGTGCTTCATGAAGAATCCGCGGCCTATACCTCAGCCAAGGCAGCATATTAACCAGATCAATCATATTTGTACCACGGTTAAAACGTGGGGAGGATGTAAAATATCATTTATTTGGACATAGAATAAGTAATTAGATCATGTGATTTTACGTCACTTAATGGATAAGTGATTGTACTCAGGGAAGCATCAAATTTCCCAGTTCTTTCATCGAATAAATCGAGCAAATATGCATGTTTGCATTTTTAACATTCTTAACATACTCGAAATTGCAATATGTTTTCTCTCGTATTTCTACATTCCTATTTTACAATGTAATCATTGTATGGGTTCATTGTTTCATCGAACTCAGTAAATGATATTGTTAGAGTAAGCAATAAATTAATATAAATGTACGGACTCATTAAATTAGAAATATAGTTAATTTTCAACCATCGAATCGGCATAATCAGTGATTTTATTTCATTTACCTACTAATCAACCATCAGAGGCCAAGGTGTAAGACCTTGACTTAAATCAGCGAGAAGAACAAAATAGTTCTTAACAGTGGCTTTGTATATATCCCATTAATGCAGCGAACTTCATAATTTTAATTCCTTGTGTTTGCCACTCTCTTAAACTTGCGTGTCCTGCGCTGCATGGGATATCCTTCTCGAGAAAAATTGTATATTTAGTTTCTGAAAAAGGTTAAGTAACTCAAGCACAAGACCCCAACTTATTCCACAATATTCAAACTTATTAATGGGGGTAAAAACCAATGCAAAATTAGTGAGAGCTGTAATGCAAGGTGGTCAATTTACAAAGCAGCTCAATGGATAGAAATAAAAACACACTTTGAAATTGGCACTCTTTCGGAAAAATGTCATAAAGCGAATGTCGGATTTATACAAAAATATTGAAAATTATATTTTTCCGGAATTCTTTAAGTACATAATATTACAAGAAGTGACAAAAGTAAATAACTTATTTCAAAGTAAACTATGCTGATATTATCTACCAAAGTAATTGAAGACTTAGTATTTTTCATAAAATTTTGTTGAATACAGTTTGGTGTCAAAAGATATTGCAAATTTTGACTCTATAAGTTCACCTCTTAATAAAGAACTTTGGAATAAGTGTCCATATCAAGTCTTTCGCTAGAACAGGAAATACCTAAATTGGATGCTTGAAGTCAAATTCGGCTTCGTAAGAATTGTTAAAAATTTTTGCTTGCGCTAACGAATCAGCTAAGCCAACATTTGCCTAACAAGCTACTTTTACATTTAAGTAAATCAATGATTTTGTATGAAAATACGAACAAAAAAATAATAAAGAAAAATGTGAAAGATAATTAGTTGATCTAATGAGAACAATAACCTGTAATTGTATGAAGATAATAGTAATTTGAAAATAATTAATCAATATAAGAATATTTTCTTAATTGAGTGGGATGAAAACACTGATTCCATAAAGATTCCTTACATTCCAGCTTTCTAAGTGAACGAGTTCTCTAGTTATCGTACGCACAAACGGACAGACGGACGGACATGCAAAAATCAAAATACTTTTTAATATTATGCGTAGGTGTCCAATCCATTTTTCTCTACCATCATTACTAACGGAATGAAAACTTAGTACACCCTTTACCAGGGTTGTAAATGAGCGAACTCATTTATCATATCAACTCATCGCTCAACTCAGGATTTGAGCCCGTTCAATCATTTAGTCCGCTCAACACTTGAGCGTTGATTTATCGCTTGAAGCTTGAGCGGTCTCACTGGTTGAGCGGACTCAATCTTGAGCAGACTCACTGCTTGAGCGGACTCACTGCTTGAGCGGACTCACTGCTTGAGCTGACTCACTGCTTGAGAGGCTTGAGCGGACTCACTGCTTGACTTGGAGTTGAGCGAACTCAAATCATGTTTTAAGGAGAATCGGATTTAATTGAAATTGAAACTGAAATTTTAATCAAATAAGAAAAGCTCACAAAAAAGTCACTCATTAATCTTCTTTTCCTAATTTTCTTAGCCAACATTTCTTCTACGCTACGCCATTTTGGCATCCAGATTGTAAAGATGACCAAAATTCAGTGGAGAGTCAAAAATTGTTCTTTCCATAGACAAAATCTCGAGCGTATTTGAAAACAAACGTTTTTCGTTTCGGTGATATAAGGTCCTTTTACCGAATACAGCACAGCAATGCCTAGTATTGCTTCGGTAGAAAGATTATTAGCATAGAAAAACTAACGTTAACTCCTAATAGATATCGTCTAAATGACGAAAATTTTGAAATGCAAATGATGCTACATATCAATGGAAAAAATACAATGTAACGCAATGACAAAGACAATCTAAATACAATTTCCTTGAATTGAATTATAACATTTTCAAGCATAGTATTTTTCTTACAGGTTTTACAAGGTGTTGAATTTGTACATTAGACTGAGAGGAAGAGAACTGTTGGCTAACAAAATTAGCAAAAGCTAAATTAATATAATATAATGAATGGCTTTTCTGTGAGCTTCTCTTATTTGATTGAAATTTCAGTTTCAATTTTAATTAAATCAGATTCTCATTATGTTATATAAAACATGATTGGGGTCCGATCAACTCAAATGATGAGTCCGCTCAAATAGTGAGTCCGCTAAAGTGCACTCAAGAAGTGAGTCCGCTCATGATTGAGTCCGGTCAAGATTGAGTCCTCTCAAGAAGTGAGTCCGCTCAATTTTCGAGCGATAAATCACCGCTGAACTGTTGAGCGGACTCAATAATTGAGTTGAACGATGAGTTAAATCAAAATTTGAGTCCTTTACATCCCTGCCCTTTAGATATCTTCTAGGGTATAAAAATAAATAAGTAAAAAGTTAAAATTGGTCTAAGACCGATTCTTTTGATACCCCAGATGAATGTTATTTCGGATGGTCACCCTTCTGTGCAAGTTTGATTATTAAAGTAGTTTTGCGCACCTATTTCTAGATTGGATTTTATATTTTGAAGAACTTTTCAGCACAATAGAAAAGTCTAGGGCTGATGGTTTTCACAGTATACGTAATTTTAGTCCATTTCTTATCCAAAATGGACATATCATAGGATATTCTACAAGTATGTTTGTCATTCCGTTTGTAACGCATGCAAATAATGATTGAAGGGCTGAATGGATTGGACAGCCATACATTATATTAAAAGTTTTTCTGAGTTTTGCATGTCCGTCGATCTGTCCTTCTGCCTATCTATCCGTCAGTGTGTCTGTCCGTCAGTCTGTCTGTCTGTCTGTACGGTCGCCCGATAGCTCGAGAACGTATTCAGTTAGAGTCAGGGACAGATTTTATAACTTGGCTGTCCTAGGCCAATGGAAGATTGCCGCCCCCTACTCGTTGTAAAACAAGAAAAATTGAATGATCTATATCTATAAGAATTAAATTAAAGAATAAAACAACGAAAGTCTGTAAATGACAAAATTATCTCAATCAGTGTCTTTAGATACTAATGCTTACCATTTTTATTTGTGAGTATTTATGAATTGTTATTTACAAATTGCCTTTAGCCTGGCATTCTGAGCAGTGAATTTGTATATCAAATGTTCACAATCCAAAGACTGTAGCAACTGTGATTCGATGCAAAGGATAGAGAGCGTTCAACTTGTCCTCGTTCATTTTCGAGCGTAAATAATTTTTCACTCGTCGCAAACACGAGAAGCTGCGATCACCGGAACAGTACGTAATCGGGATACAACCACACATGCAGAGAGCTATATCAACGTTAGGATAAATGCTGTGGAGATCTTGATCATGAAGCTATTTCAGTAGTGTCATCTGCGGGTCGGTTTGGCTCCGGCTCGAAAGACAAAATAGCAAATAACGCAGTACTATACTAGATATGAAGTCAGTAGTGGAGCAAAATGAAAATTATACGTTTGAACTTGGAGTAAACTAGTAAGAAATGATCCATTTCGATGATCCAAACTTTTAATAATCGTAATCTCCATACGTGTCAATTTTTTTTAGGGGTGCTATGGACACATTTTTGAATTTTTAAACGTTGCCGTGTGAGCTCACAGAGGGCGCGAGTAGGCCCTGACCTACTCGGCCTATAGGAAAATCCGCCCCTGGTTAGAGTTCTGGAAGTTTGCACGTGGGATTCTTTAAAAAAAGTAAATTTAATTTGGAAAATGGGACAAATAGGGCAACTCCTTCATAGGATTTCCATACAAGAATTTCATTCTTCACTATATATTTGGGAACTGTCTGAAATGCGTCGACGTAGACAGCTGAAATTTGAAACATGGTGTTTTCATAGTAATAGTAAATAAAACTTCAAAAATAGACTTAATTCGGCAACCCCTGCTTGGTGTTGCAATACAACACTGTGGGCTTTAACTTAATTTAACTTTTATTTTCAACTAGGGTATAATATTCGTGGTCTTAGATCAATTATAACTGTTTGTCTTCCTGAAGTATTATATTTATAAAAACGCCGTATACAAAATTTCAGTTCTCTACGTTGACGCGTTTTCTGGCAATGTCCCAATATATAGGATAAAGCGAAAATTTTGAATGGTAACCCTACGGAAGAGGTACCTTATCTGTATGATTTTAAACTTAAACTTATAAGTTTAATTAAAAGGCTGCGTGCATTCAGTTCTCTAAGTGAACGCTTACGCGTCGAGTTATCGTGAGGACAGATGGATAGACGGACATGCATAACTTTTAATTTTATTTATAGGTGTACAATAAATTTTCCTATGGCATCATTATTTCTATGCATTACAAATCTATACATCTAGTGTAATCTACACATTTCGGCCAATTTGTTGGCCTTGAGGTGAAATTGAGAATTGCAAAAAAAATCCGAGGTAATTTTCAATTGAACTACGTGGTCAGTGAGCTAACCGCTGACTGAACAGGTAAACTGGGCATCTGAACACGAAAAGCTAAGACAATAAAATATAATTGTTGCGATAAAAGAAGTCTCGGCACAGTTTGAAAACAATCAGATCTTGTATTATAATAAACCTCATTAAATTGTAATAATGCCGATCGACATTTCGTAGCGAAACCCAACTTCCCCGGCCGCCCTGTGTCGATCCACGATCAGCAGGCTACCACCCGTACTCATGTCTGAAGGTTAACTAACTACTCGATGGTTCATGCACTCGTTTACCGTTTACTTGAGGAGTATTATTGTGTTAGTAAGGAAAGGATCTGTCTCGTCTTCTTTATCAAGTTCGAATCCGTATTCACATATAGCCCTGCTCATCACCAACCGATCGGGGAAGAAGGCAGCGTGAGTGCCTTGTAAGAGAATTAGTGTTATCAACTGGGATTTGTCTGGTCATTACAGCTCGACCATCCCGATATCACTTAGATTGATTAAAATTTGACTAATTGGTATTCAATACAATCAATGCAGTGTCATTATAATAACACCCTGTTTAGTTTTTTTTTTATTTGTGCTATATAAAAAAAACTACTATCGTCCAACTATACAATCTTGCACTAAGTCAATTTAAGAGATCATAACACTCCAAACCCAGTGCGGTCCTGTTATTGACTGTACACCTTTCTTCCAATTTCATTGCCGTTATTTTGGATCTCAAGCACTCCCAACGCAGTGTGGACCAACCTTGGCGTGAAACACGGCTAACACAACCCGATATGAGTGTGGGCTATACCACGAATATGGTGGTCTAAGATTTTGCATCAATATACAATAGGAAAGGTGAGGGGGGGGGGGGGGTTATCTAGTCAATATCATTTCACTTTATTGTTAAATAAATGAAAAAAATTGATGAAATGAATGTTAATATATTTCTTAAACGGAATGTAAAAAAAAACTTAAAGTCTCGTCCTCAGAAGCTATTCAAAGAGTATGGAGAGTATTTCAAGGTCCGCCCTTCCTTGGACCTTGATAGGGATGAACAAGATAATTTGTCTTGCGTGGCTGATCCTGATGATAAGGAACACGGCTGGAATTGGTTAGTGCGTATTGTAAGGCGGAATGTTGCACCTCTTGCAGTTCAATTTCTCCAAATGGTTTTATGGTTCGTAGAAGATCCTTTAGATTAGCACATTGAGATGCAAGGAGAACATTGCGCAGATTATCACTGCCTAAACACGAGTTTATATATTCGCTCGTCGCATTATCATCTAATTTGGCTCGTTTACATAATTCCTCCATGTCATAGAAATTAGTTTCTATACATTCTCCACGTTGTCGCTTGCGAGTCATGATTTTAATTAAAATGCTACACACTTCCTCCACCTGTGGGAAACACTGGACAAATTCAAATTTAAACTCATCCCAGGATTTCAATGTTCCTTGCCGACTTTGATACCATGATCTAGCTGGCCCACCGGGTCTTAATGAGGCGTAAAAGTGTGTTGCTCTATCTGGCCAGCCGTAAACGAGTTTCAAGGAATCGACTGTCTCGACCCACTGATTTATCAGCAATTCTTTTCGATTTTTAGGATTAAAAATTGGAAGTAATTGACTTACCTGGCTCATTCCAATTCTAAAGTTGGTGATTATCGTCGTCACTCTTAAGTCCCAACCTATTTTCTAGGTAAATGAATTAAAAGCGGAAAGGTTATTTTTCATCGTCAAACATGGAGCGAACTAATTGGTGCAACGCATTAACATTAATGCCAGCAAAAAAGAAAAAATATCACAGGTGGTTAAATAATTGAGAAATGCTTGGAAACCATATTTGATCTCCTTTCTGCGCACATCACTGAAAGATGTACAACCACAGAAGAAGGGAAGGAAAAACAATTAAAATAAAATACAACGCAGACTAAGACAAACGATAAACAACCCCTGTTTTCTAGGTAAAGAATTCAGAGGGAAAAGGTAATTTTCAGCCTCAAACGTTCATAAAAGATAAAGCAGAGAAATTTAGAAATGCTAGGTAGCGATATTTCATCTCCTACCTACGCACATCAACACGTTTGCTGCTTATGATTTCTGTGTATTAGGGATTTTGCGACGTTGCCGGATTTCCTCGATAATTCCATTAGCACCCAAGATCTAAAGAAAATGTTCACATACACGAAAGTAACTCACTTTAAGCGATATGCTTTTTTCGGAAATTTTTTTTTATTTAGCCTGCCCGCACGTGGCCGATCCCACTTCTGATTTATTATAATAAACCTTACTAAATTGTAATAATGCCGATCGACATCTCGTAGCGAAACCCAACTTCCCCGGCCGCCCTGTGTCGATCCACGATCAGCAGGCTACCACCCGTACTCATGTCTGAAGGTTAACTAACTACTCGATGGTTCATGCACTCGTTTACCGTTTACTTGAGAAGTATTGTTGTGTTAGTAAGGAAAGGATTCGTCTCGTCTTGTTTGTCAAGTTCGAATCCGTATTCACATATAGCCTTGCTCATCACCAACCGATCGGGGAAGAAGGCAACGTTAGTTGCCTTGTAACAGAATCAGTGTTACCAAGTGGGATTTGTCTGGTCATTACAGTTGTTAATTTTAATCCACCGAATATATGCAATATGATAACAAACGGAGAGCCCGCTCACGGCTATATAAGCTCTCAACGGCCAACGATCAGTGGTCTGTGCATATGGAGTAGATATGAACTTGAATTTAACATTAAGATAAGAAAAAAATTCCACAGTTACTTCTTTCCCAATACTCGGAGTAATTTTTTGTAAACAAACACTTTAGTTATAAGTATACACCTCTATTTACTGGCAGAAATCCACAAAAAGGTTAACTGATTCAGTCCATTGTGGAACTAAGTGCGATGACTTCCATATATTTAGTAGTATGGTTACACAAGTAATAAGTAATCAACTTTTTAACTCGAACTTAAAAAAAGTACAGATTAAAAAATAAAATATCATAATATTATAAGTATATTGTCAACCAACTTTGTTATTTAAGTAAATGATAGGAACTTCTCATTCATTGTATATTATTATTGGTAACTTACATTTCTGTGCTACCTGGTATCTACATTAAAAATATACCCACACAAGTTTCTACATCTACATAATTATCCGAAGAAAAATTTAATGAAGGAGTTTTTCATAAAAATTGTCCAACATTGTGAGATTTTTCGGTTCGACCATCGCGGATGTTTATGAAACTTAGCATGTTTGAAGAAATGAAGCCCAGCACCACCACATTTTTTGGCACATTTTTGCAAAATAAAAATAAAATAAAAATCTAGAGATCCTCAATTCCAATAATAACACTGTTTTTGAAAAAAAAAAATATTAACAAAATACAGTCTTATTCGATGTTACCGTATTATTTTTTATGAAGTATTTAGGTTCATTTAGCATTTCAATCAGTAAAATTGGTTGCTCGCTTCTCGAGATATGATTGTTTGAAAATCACATTTCATCGTAATATCATGAAATTTCTAACTCTGCAATTTTCATCCAAATAGTACTGGTCAGGATCCAAAGTGATCAGTTTCGTGTGGAATATATATTTATATTCAAAGATATAGGTGTTAATCCGGGAACCTTTTGTTTGGGTGGAACATTTTTCCTCCGGTTTTGTGATACTTCACGATACCTCGTTTAAAATGCTACCAAAATCATTAAATTCGGTAAGTTACTCCCGGAGTTATAGACTTTTAAAGGTAACTAACTCTACAGCGACATTTCACGAAACTTTGAATTCGCATATCTAGTGAAGTCTGGGGAGGCTGAAAATAACGATAGCGGTCTATAAGATCTTGTTATTAAGTTTAAAAAAAATCGTTAATGGTAGAACCGAAAGTGCTGGACGATTTTGCTTGGAAGGAATAATTACAAAAGCCTAATATTCATTTTGGGTCTTCTAGAAAAAATACAATAAACAAAGAATTTATTGGATGATTTTGAAATTTTACCAGGGATAGCATTAGATCTTAAATAGTTTTATTGTATCACTTAGAGAGAAAGAAAAAATTGTATAAATTCATATTGCATTTGTTTTACAATTTCCACCACTAAAGCTTTACATTTTTCTAACAAATGGGACTAAATATAGAAATATAAATTTCAATCAATTTTTTAATCTTGTGGGTAAATTTGAAGAAGGACTGAAAGGTTAATTTTTGTGAGTAGTTTTCTCACATTTTTGCCTTCACACAAGCTACAGATTTGTATTCTATTCTTTCACGCCTTGGCCTGCACAATGAAAATAATGGGAACATGTAAACACTCACTGTACTTCTGTCAGAGACCATGCCTGGCAAGTCGGAGAAAATCAATACTGAAGATTCTATTAATAAACAAGGAGAGGTACATTACATGTGCGGTTCTCTCGACGCAGAATGAATTTTTCGATAGAAACTGGGAACTGAACTGTATCAAATTAGTGGCAAGCTATTTCGTGTTTAATATTTTCTTAATTTCGCGGAATATAAATATTTGTAATGCCTTTTTTATTGTTAGTAATTCGATAATAAAATAACAGTTTGACAAAAGTAGTTAATAAAACAGAAAAGTGAATATTGCGTTAGCCCGTTTGTAGATTAGATTGTGAAAGTGGAAAATTTATTTGGTTTCAATTAGAGTTATACAAATTTCTTACTCTGAAACTACATTTTCGCGTTTGACATTGTGGACCTAAAGTCGTGATGTCTTCTAGGCTTACAGTAAGCGGTGGGGGACAATCACGGTCGAGCCAGTCATCTAGCCAGCGGAGGCACAGGTCACGGTGAGCTTCCAAGTAGAATCTGGAATTTGTAAACCATTTAAATCTATTTTCCATCAATATTAATAGTGTAAGTCGGAAATGAGACATTCCGATTAATGTGCTGTATTTCGTTATTGTATTGGTTAACAAAATTGGAAAAAATACGTAATGTTTTCTTAAATTGACTTTTGTTTTCACAATGAATGTCTTAAAATATTTCTGCTTTCAAAGCAAGTAGGAACTATCCATGTGACCACCAACTAGAATTCATTTAGGGTTAAGACGGTGTCTCGTACACCTTTGTATCATCGAAGTATACAAATTTATTGAAAGGAACTGAAATTCTTTTGATTAACAAACAAAATAACTCTTAGCTAAATCAAAAAGCAAATGATCCATTAAAACATGTATATAATATCATCATATTTGTTTGGTTAATGATAATTTACGGGATTGCAGAAAATGCACCTCGCCTCGCCCAATCACAATTTAACCCGAATGTGAATTATTCAGCACGAGAAATTTTGCGATTGAGAGGTTTTGAGTTGGAATGGCATGTAAACTAACATATGTTTGCGAATGCTCACATAATCTGTCAAACTACATATCTGTTTCAATCTGGCATTTCTATAGTAAATATCGAGGATTGTAGCTGTTGAACAAGAAAGAATGACACGCGACGCATGTTAAAAGTTTTGAATGCTTGTAAAATTCAGTACTGTAAGATATAGCAATGATTATTTTATCAGGCAGCTATCTATTTATGATATTGAATAATGCACTGGAAATATTAAGGCATTTATGACACAATTTCGGTATGCAAAATAATTGCCTTTTTTAATTGTACAATTGTGATTAGAATTTTAGTTTCATTTGTAGAGTTCTATACCACAAAGGAAAAGAAAATAGAACTTTTACTAAATCGCTTTTCCGTTCTTCCGTCTGTCTGTCACAGACATTTTTCTCGAAAACAAATTGTAACACGCACATAAGTAAGGTATTATGAAATATATGTATGTATATATTTTTAATATTTTATGGCGGTGAGTCAGGACTCCTACAAATCAAGTATTTTTGTATCGTTTGAATGGGCTTTTTGGTGGCTTGGTTATTAAGATAAAATGTGCGAAAAAATACCGTCCCTCCCTGATCATATAGCTAAAATTTTGATATTATCAGCTTTAGTAGGTATTTTGTCATAGATAGGAACAGGAAAAATATCGCTATTTTTGTCCGTGATCATTTCTAAGAGAAAAGATCACTTTTCCGTTCACCTGTTTTAATATTATTGATATTTGAAAATACTGTAATTTTTAAAATATTAACATATGAAATATAGAGCTAATTAAAGGGAAAACACAATAACCGATGACGTATGTATTTACTAATGCTTCAATTTAGTACGATTTATTCATTTTTGAGTTATCACAGGCAAATTTGGATTATATATAAATAAGCTTAAGAGTGATCAGTACTAAGAGTTGCGAGTTCCATATATTTCTTGTGAACTATTTGTAGCAGAATAATGATTTATATCTTAAATTAAAGATAATGAGAAGTTCTAGTAACTAATGTCAGCAAAAATTTAAATTAATGTAGTGGAATGGAGATAATAGCTGGGATGGTAAAAATTGAAGTTTTTTAAATCAAATTCTTGTTAATAGAAATCTTATTTTTTTTGGATTGTGACTTTGAGAAAGATATAGCCTAGATCTAGCAAATAATGTCGAGTTTTTTTTCAGTTTTAGCTGCGCTTTTTTTAATTATTTGACTTTAATAATACTTGTTTTTTCTCCTGATTTTTCACCGACGAGAAATTGTAATATTTCATTGATAGTTGTTGAATTGAAAAGTAAAATAGTAAGTTTAACAATTATTTGAAAATAAAACATTCTCGTTAAAAATTTTCAATTCATTTAAACTGCAAAGATTCATTTTTCGTCTTAAATTGTATGGTGTAGTCTGTGGTCTAGGTCTAGGCTAATTTTATGTGAATTTTCTCACTTTCAGCATTGATTATAGCCTTGTGTATAGAACTATCTGGAGATTGCGAAAAGAAGTTTGCCTTACCCAGCGATTACATGAGTAGAACTGTCGGGCAGTGCAATAAAATATCGTCAAGTAGTGCAGACAATCCTCTTTTCTATACATTTTTATGATTTCTTCCTTATTCCGACATTTGCTCTAAAAGATAAGGATTACAATGTATACTAAACTCTTTTCAGTCATTTCCCATTCAAAAGAGAGAAGATTAGAAATATAAACATAAATTTCCACTAGCATCTACCTTTTATTTTCAGTTTCGGCAATTTTAATTTTATATTTGATAGTTTATTGACTAATCAGTGCTGACTGGCCTGAAATCTACTCAGTACTGACTAGTCAGTTGAAAAGACTTGTAGGAGTTAACATCGCACATGTCATGTTCGTGTCATAGTCAATTCTACTGACTTGTGCAATAATCGGGTTAGTTGCTTGCCGTAGTATAGAGGCTCTAATGCAGAGACAAACTGAAGTATGGGTTAAAGGGATAAGCTGTAAGATCATAGAAGTTGAATAACCTAGTTTTATTCCTTTAATTTGTTATTTGTTATTAATAAAACAACAAAATATTAATGAAAACACTAACTTTAAACTAATTAACTCTTTATTAAAATCAATTTAACAAAAGAGATAAATAAGTCGCCAATGTACTTATATACGGGAAAGCGAATTTAAAAATCACGACGATTCACTTCAGATTCTAACTGTGCATACAGGGTGTTTCCTTCATTGAGGTCAGTAGAGCAAAAGGTGATAGTACTAACCTAAACGAACAAAAATTGTATGGCAGGGGAGCGCCATATCAACACTCAAGAGCTCATTGTATGCAGAACTTCATGGCCTTTCCAAAATTCCCTCCATATCTTCCCTCAGGAGTAATGGGAGTCTAAAGTAAAAATTTCGGATTTTCTTACCTTGTATTTTTACTTTGACCTCTACTTTTTCTACAAAAAGGTCGTTAACATTACTTTTTTATATGAACTATAAACTGTAGACTCTCCTCTTTAATTTAACCCAATGTGCTATATGTAGCCGTTAAAAAGTTAATAGCTCTTAACTTATTCTCAAAGCTAATCTCAAACCTATTCTCAAAGATAATTTGTTAATTTGTTCTCTTAGTGACTAAAATACGTTACATATTTTAAGAAAACTATCGGCTATCCTGAACAGCTTGTGAGCTAATAACTCCTAATGGCTAGTACATAGGGTGTCATAGGTCAAATTAAAGAAGAGAGTCCGCAGTTTACAATTTTTATAAAGAAAAGTTATGTTAACGTCCATTAAAAACAAATCATAATAATAGAGGCTAAATCTAAAAAAAACAGGCAAGGAAATCCAAAATTTTAAGTTTATAGCTCCATAACTCCTGAGAGGAGATGAGCATCTAGTTGAGCACTCGTTGGAAAGGCCATGAAGTTCTGAATACCATAAAACTTAGACAGTGACCGTAAACCTTGCGCTTTTAAAGATACAGGGTGTTTGTGAAATCCTAGCATAATTTCATAATCACTCTGTGACTTCGAGACGGTTTTGGCTAGGTGAGTACTATCACCTCCCGCTCTATTCTATGGATAACCATGGAAGAAACACCCTGTAGATCTTCGTTCTCACGGGAATGGAAATAATTGTTTGTCAAATATGAACGTGAATGACCATGAAACAAAATATGAGTTGAATTCTGTTAATTTGGCAAAAATGTAATGGAAAAATGCAAATGTTGTTCAGAGTTAATTTAATATAGATTTTATATTATATTCTTTGGTCATACCCCAACATATAACACATAGGTAAACTAATAACAGACAAAGGCTGGGAAGAACAACCTGTAACGCCTCGCTAGAATATAAAATCAACGATACCTCGACGTGATAAAGCAGAGGCCTCAGTTTTTTTTTAGTAATTTACTGGAAATTTGTTCCGTAGAGATTTTATGCATTATTGGATGGTGGCAACGGGTGCTTGGACTGCCAACAATATTTTTATGATCGTAGATACGTAGATGAGCAATTTGCACTCATTTCTTCTTAGGAATTTACAGAAAATGTTTGGGCAGACTTTTCATTCAGTCAGGTAGTGGCCGACTGGAGTTATTCTCAGATGAAATACTTTCATGTGTGCCGTCTTCGGCGTCCAAAATGCATGATAATTTTAAGCATCAAATTTCCAGTAAATTTCTGAGAAAAAATTTAGGCCTTTCCTAGATCATGCTGAGATATTATAGATTTTATATTGCAGTCGAGGTATCGTCGATTGTAAATTCTAATGCGGTGTTTACGGTTGTTCCAATTCTCAAAAAAAATTATCGACCCATATTTTTTTCTTTAGCCTGACGACCTGATTTTTGGATACAGGGTGACTCAAAATTTAAGGTTTTCAATGTTGTCATACTTTTTAATTTGTTGATTACTTGGGACCGGGTTACTTGATTCTTTTGTGCGATATGGTAAATTATTGGTGTTAAACGGGATTTTCCAAAGAAAGAAATATAAAATAAAAATTAAAAAACAAAATGTTTTAAGAAAAAACTAAACTTTTATTATTTTTTGATTTTTGATCCCCACCGAAAGAGAAACACCCTTAAAAGATATTGTTTTGGAAATGCTCTAACATTAATACATATCATATCAAAAATTTTCGTATGTTCAGCTCTTAGTTTAGGAGCGAAAATTTTTTTATTAGCGTCTCCATAATTTCATATGTAAAAATTTTAAAATTTACTCTAAAAAATGATTACTTTTATTGTTTTTAGATATCTTAATAAAATATGTGTTTAAAAGATATTTCAAGAATAGTTCTCTTTTATTATTTAATTAATTTTATAATTTCATTTTCATTACAAAACAAATAGTCTTTAACACTAACATTATTGTTATTTACAATTATAAAACTGTGGTTCTTTTGAGTACCTGCTATAGCTTTGACACAATTAGGTATATCTAATTCTTAAGAGCTTCGCAAACGAGTAAAAAACATTTGTGGATATATTGTACTAGATAAAACCAAGCATAATTAAATCATCTATCAAAATTAATTTCTTAAAGCTGAAATTAATCAGAGGAGTTTAGTTCAACTTCTTCATATGACTTACAGCGTACCAGGTCATCCAATTTTTGTATTGACATTTCAGAAAGTACTATTTTCCCAGAGACTTATATTTTACATATGTATCTAGCAGGTCAACTTATAACAAAATCCTTTATTATTTTTATTTATGACTCAGCCATACAACATTCTCAGTTTTTTTACAAAATATTTCCTTCGCGCTCTTACCTCAAATTTTTATATGAAATTTTGGAGGGACGCTAATAAAAAAATTGAATCTCTTAACTGAATATCCGCATGTACTAATGTTAGGGCATTTCAAAAATAATGTATTTGAATTGTGTTTCTCTTTCGGTGAGGGTAAAAGTTCCAAAATTTATAAAAATTTAGTTTTTTCTTCAATATAGTTATATATCTTTAATTTTTTTAATTATTTCTTTAGAAAGCACTACGTAATACCAATAATTTAACATATCGCACAAAAGAATCGAGTAACCCATCCCAAGTAGTCAGCACATTAAAAACATGACCACAGTGAAAACCTTAAATTTTGAGTCAGCCAAACCAAACCTCAGTTGTCGTCAGGCCAAACAAAAAAAATAGCATGTACTCTTTGGCGTTTCGCAAATTTATTGCTCAGGAATTCGAAATCTCTCACAATTTTTTCTTATTAGCACCAACAGAATGAATTCTAATATATTGCGGGTATGCTCTTAACAACTTTTTTTCATTTTCAAACCAAAATTTTGTTGCATTTATATATTCACTTATTATTTTAATAAGATTTTTATCTTTATAACTACATATTATTAAAAAAAAAATTCTCAAAAACTCTAACATTTTGCTTGCAAACTAAAAACAATTGTTCTGTTGCAGAATAGAGGGAACCTCAGTCGGTGTCATCATTAAAGTTTCTGCATAAAATAATAATAATTATATTTTTGAAATTTATACGAGTATGTATACAATTATCGCAATTTTTTAAACATTTTGTTTCGGAACAACTTGCGAAGTACATATCCTACGAAATACCATGTTGCGTTTATCTGATAGATCTGAAATATATTTGATTTGTGGTAATTCCATACTTGTAATTATGTTTACGACTTGGTATTCTTCACAAAACGTCTTCATTGACAGTTTTTTGTGGCATATGTATCAGTATCTTCAACCAATTCCGAGCTTCCACCCACCGCGTTTTTATTTTCAATAAGCAAATTTGGAGCTTGTACATTAAGTTAACAGACAAAATTCTACCAATAATTTGTGAAAACTCGGACACTGAAGGATTTATTTTTTTGTATCTAATAGGACCAAAAAGATCTTCGATACAGTCTTGATTTACCTTATTAGTACACATATAGTACCAATCATTGTATTTCTCAAACATTTCTCCACAAATTAATATTGTTGTGTTAATGAAGCGATTTGCTATTTAAGCAGTCGAATAAGCGATTGAATTTTTCCAGTATATCTGCGGTACTATTAGCATCATGCTCTATAAATAAATTCAACTGTAGAAAGGTTCTTATTCCAGCAAAGGTTCAGGGATTTAAAGCCTGTACTGCAAGTCTCACTTTCATCTTTTGAAACCTACATATCTAGAGCGATGTGTTCAGGAATTAAACCAACAAATTCGTGTTGTAGATTGAGAATCTGTCCTATATAGTTCACGTAAAACTTCCCAATTAGCGCACCTTCCGTTTGCTTCCTTTGGACGATAATTAATCAAATTATTACGCAAAGATTTAGAAAGATGTGGAATATGAAAAAAGCAATAAACCTTCGTCCCTTCTAGTAGAAAGTAAGGTTTATTTCTAGTAACATCCAATTTTTTTATAAAGGTGCTTTGGTCACAGAGGGTGGCCCTTACAATCAAACCTATCCACGTACAAGTATAATTGAGTACTTGCTTCCAACCGCCACAGAAGCTTCTTAGCATAAATACACAAAAGTTTTTCGAATAATCAATATAACCATCTATTTGATTGTACTTTTCATTATATTTCACATCCTTTTTTATATCCATTTCGCCAAATACTAAAATAACTTCACAAAATTTCACATCAAAAGTGGCAACAGCAGTTTTAATTTTTTCAAAAACTTCATTTTGTATACCAGTTCTTAGACCCTTTATAGGCCACCAATTATAATTTGGACTTACTGAAGGCATTCGAAATCCAACCTTATTTCTCATGAAATTATATTCAAAAATATAGCTTGCGCAAGATATTTTTCTTCCGTTTAAATTCTTTTACTTTTTAAAAGCATTTTACAAAATGGTTTAGCACGTCTAGAAACATTCGAGACAAAATCAATTATTTAACATATGTAGGCTACCATGAATGACATGTTGACCAACTTCCTTTTCTTTATTGTCTTGAGACCCACAACTTTTTTTTTTTAGATTTTTGCGGTAGTTTTTTTCTTTTTTGTATTTTTTTTACTCCTATCTTCGTATTTAAAATAAGATTAAAACCATCTTGGATATCACTACCCTCATTGTTTGAAGTACTTTCGTTTCCGTGATCGTTTCCTAATTTCGACGTAGGTGTAAATAACTTCTTTTTAACTAAATATTTTTTTCAAAGTGGATGTCGCAAATAATGGGTGTCTTCAAACTTGAGATGTACTCATAAGAAAACTGAAAAGCCTTGATCAGAATTCTTTTTCGGAGAATTGAAAAATCTCCGAATTTCTCTGCAACTAGTTTTATTTCTATATGAAATTATGCCACATACGCTCTTTTATGGAGACATAATAAGAAAAGAAAATTTACGGAATTCCTTAAAAATTTGCGTTTCTTATTTTATTTTTGAAAATATATTTGCCAATATTTAGCAAAAAAAAAATGAAAGAAATTATCTTTAATGAAAATAATACTTAAATTTACATCCACAACCACTATAATATTTACTATGTACCTTGGCGCTACTGAAATTAATATTATCTTAAAAATTACTATACTACTCTAACTTTCTACTTCTTCTAAATAACCTACTACGCTTCCAATTAATTATATTTTACAAAACTACTAAACGACAAAAGCAAATATTATTTATTAACTAGGTATTATTCAAAAGGAATGACAATCAGAAATTATACTATATACTACCAAAATATCAACCAAAAAACCTTGATCTATTCGCGGTAGCATTCAAAACTGAATTAGGTAAAAGCATCGGCTTGGCTAGCCGCATATGCCAGTGCAGAAGCAAAACTGCCAGAACACATGTAACCCAGGTGTGTTAGGTTGGATGTGCCTATGTAGTTGCGGTTTCTTCAGTCCGACCAAATTGGTCTTTTCTTTTAAGCAAAATGATACACAAATTTTTCGATGGATCCAAAAAGTAATGGAAAACCACTTTTACGTAGCTCTATAATAGTTTAGAAAAAAGGAAAGTTTGCATTTTGCCACTTTCTTATATAAAAAAGATATACGGCGGTGAGAGTCGTACACCTATTGATGAGGCTCACTCCAGTTTATTCTCTCATGACGCTTAGTCATTCATATTGAATGGGAGGACAATGAATGTATGTATGAACTGTAAACGAACTATGAGTAGATAACTGGTGACAGCAGAATCTTTAGGAGTGGCCACAGAGAAGTATCAAGTCCGGATTCTCTCAGTTCATACTTTCGCAGTATTTACGGCTTGATAGAAAATTCATATATAAAAGCTCGCAGCTCAAATTTTAAAAGGCATGCCCGGGCTTGGGATGGGAGATTTTATATCTACCTGTACGTTGTCGCTGGTAATAGAAATAAAGCTTCAAAGAACGACAAAATCGGGAAACCCCTTCTTGGTGTTGCCATAAAAATATTATTACGAGCGTGGCGTTTGTTCGTTATTTAAAACACAATATTTCAGATATAATTAACAAGTTGTTCTATTATTTAATTTCACTGTTTACTTTTATATCATTTACAAACAATTATCAAAACAACTCTTTATATTTACCGCTAATACTGTACTTTTAATTATCACAATTTGTTTCGGCAGTTATACGAAACACTTGCTCAAAAGGTTAGCTATTGTGTCAACGCTTGTGGTCGACACTAACCTCCCGAATCAGTTATAGGGCTGATTCAATGAAATTAAAAATGTTTAATAATTCATAAATGTCGATGCTTTTAATGTTCAACTTTATTTTATTATCATTCAATTCTTCTTCTTCCACCAACAATTCAAAAATGGTAAAAGATTCAACTCTAATTCAATAAACTATGAAATGTTGATGCTCTGTTAATTAGTCAACTAGATTCTGATACCTTTACTGAACAACGGTGATAAACAAAACAAAAACTTTATTGGGCGTTGCAGTAGATGATTTCTATCCATAGAATTCCTGAGGATGCTCCTTTTTGTTGATGCTGATGTCCAAGTCGATATTTATTCATAGCCTCTTCACTGGCACTCAACAAAATAAGCTAAGCTAGAGACCTCTCCTAAATCCCATTGGCCAAGCTAACCCTATGAGGATGGCAAAACTCAACCTCTAATTATACTTCGAATATTCCCACTTCTATGATCCACTAGTTCCAGACATTCAAGAAAAAATCTATAGAAAAAGGGAGAAAAAGAAAAATAATTAGTTGTTTTATGTTTACCAATTATTATCTGTGGCAAATTCCACTTTGTTCTAATCTGGCGATAAAAATATGGCAAACTCCACGTCGGACGGCTTATACCCTGTCTGACAAAAAACAAGCTCCTGTAGGTTGTTTTATAGCGGTTCCCCCACCATAGAATCAATTCGAAATCAAAGTCAATGCCAACTTGACTTGCGGGCGTTTACGACATTGTAATGTTCACGCCGTCTGTAAGTCAACAATAGATGTTTATTGTTAGCTATGTTCGGCACCAAGTTTTATTAATGCTATTGAGCATTCGCTTATTTAGCTAGTTTCTAAATTTAGTATGCAGATAAAGGCTTTGTTGAGTTTCTAAAGTACTTCTAGTACTCTCATCTGAGCGCCTCTTGATCTGGAACACGGCACGGCTACTGAGATTACGTGCCTTCAAGACGATTGGGCGTTTACTTAATTGTCCCGAGATAGGTAGAGCAGCGATGCGTATGGAGCAGCTTACTAGCTTTACTCCCAGTGCGGTTCAATTGAGCAGCTTATTAGCTTTACTCCTAGTATAGATGAACGGAGCAGCTTACTAGCTTTACTCCTAGTATAGATGAAAGGAGCAGCTTACTAGCTTTACTCCTAGGTACAGATGAACGGAGCAGCTTACTAGCTTTACTCCAGGTAAATGAAACAACTCGTGTTCTGTTGCTACTCACTAACTAACTAACTTACTAACTTTTTTATTCAAAATCACAGTTTATTTATACAATTTTCCACTTAATACTATTGTTGTTTCCTTATTACGCTAAGCTAATTTCATCACAGCATTTATTCGTATATAATTATTATTTCCGTAAAGTGTATCTTTGTGGCATTCGTAAATTAATTTCCGCAAAGCTTTTGCCGGTTTGTTGTTGTTACATCACGGCATTCATCGCTTTCATATGTACATACATAAATACTTCCGCAGACCGTTCGCCGCTTTGCTGCTATTATGACATCATCGTGAACCATTGTTTCGTTCACCTGAGTTCTACCGCTGGCGCAAGGTTATCAAATTGCATCGTGTGAATTCTTGCACGCAGGGGATTGTGTCACTGCCTTCACTTGTTTCTTTATGTAATTAAGAAATTGGTGTAGGTCAGTAGCGAGTGACTTTACTGAACTTGCAAATATGTTTGTAGATATATGTTTATACTTGCAGCTGGGAACTATAATTCTGCATGCAATGAGAATGCTGTAGGTATGTACATATCTACATGTTTGCATTTTTTATTGATGCATGAATTTTAGAATTTTGCGTAAGGCGAAATCGATTCAGAGATGCATGTATGTATGTATATACATGTTTAATTGATGCCAATCGTAACCCCCGGAATATAATACAAGCCATGAAGTCGCCGAAGCCACCGACACATTAAAAGGCCTTAACGTGCTGGATACAGCATGCAGTAAGAGCTCACTCTCACTGCTTTTTGTATCTCGTCAAGGAGGAATAACTAAAATTTCATTTTAAACAGGTCGTAAGGCCCAAAACTGTCGCTCTTACAGCAAAATGTTAAAACAAATTGCAGCCAAATATGTTTTCTTTCTAATAGTTTTAAAAAAATATAGTATGTAGAACAAATTTACGGAAATTTTAGCGTATGAACAAAATACAAGCAACTTTTATATGAAAAACTCCTTCAGTAAGACAAGGCAAGAAGACTGTGGATGTCGCCTGCTGACCGGCCCGCTGCTCTCTTTTTTCGACTTTGTTCATGGCTTGTATCTTGCGGAGGTTACGTGCCAATGGATGTGCTGTATGTAACAGCTTCAACATACTCCAACCCGTTGATGTATTCACATCAAGTTAGAAAGAGCATGTATATTTTACGAAGTTATGTATTTAGTTTGTAACCATTCCATTTAATTTTATTTTTTCTTATTCTAAGGCGGACCTTCCTGTTTGGCCCTAAAAACAATGTATAACGCTTGCGTCTCCCACTTCTTATGGCATCCCAAGGACTCGACTGCATCTGTCCATAAGTGACTTGGAATGGCTGGCCTTCTGCTGTGATTAAGTCATATTTTGTTTCATCCAATCGCTTCAGAGGTACTGCCGTTACTTCCTTCATAATGAGTCCTGGGGCCGGATTCACTAACTCGGAGTGTTGTGGAGTTTTAAATATTTCTCACCTGACAGTATTGGCTGCTTTTATTGTCCTTTGTGAAGGTACCAATGTACCTAGGATTTTCAAATTGATTTATGGGTTCACTGCATATCCTGGCTATGTTTACAAAAACAAATTATGGAAATCCTTGCAATACTTACAGAGAAATAAGGAATTTTGTGTTTCAAGGTACCCGATAAAAATTGTAATTCACGCGAATATGGTCAATTTGGTCGTCTTTCACTACAGAAGAGATGCTATAAAAATTTTAAATATGCACGTTAAAGCTTGTATGTAGGATGAAATCGCATCTACATTTTGTCCCCTAATTACGTATTTAATTAGTTTTTGATTCCGGTAAATAGTTTTGGAGATAACTGTAAAAGAAGTAAATCAGTCCTTCTTAAGATGAAAAAATGGCTGTTTTCTGGTACAAAAACTCAACTCATTATTATGAAGAACCGGTAAGTGGTGGAAATTCACTTTCTATGAGAAAAATGTTCACAACAGAGCACTAATGGATGTGAAACAAAGAACGGAAGAAATATATGCAAAATGTAGGAACTGGGGTGTATATGACCCACGCGCAAAAAATCCGTCTTTCGACGGTAAAAAGTCAGTTATGAGGTTAAAATGATCAAAAAAAAACTACGCCACTAGATTACCCGTTTCTCCCTCTTTAATTTGATACCAAACATGACGTATTTTGGACAACCCCCCATCCCCAAAAGCCCCACCCTTAGAAATTGTTCACCTGTATTTTTGTACTCTAGACTCTAAATCCGTACGAAAAAACCGCAATTCTCTACGACCCTTCCACACAGAGTTATCCGTCTTTCAATTTTTCGATACTTCTCACTTTTCTTTAACTCCTAAAGTATGATAGAGAATCTCGAATGGAGAGTTAGGGAGTTTTAACCGGGGAAAACGAAAATTCTCATCTCCCAAATTCCCAAACTCTCCGAGTTAGTGAATCCGCCCCCTGATGTGGGCACTACGGGTTGGCTAGATGGTTTAGTTGCTGTGGTCTTCAACTCAGCTGACCGCTCTGGTGTTTCAGATGAGCGCTGCACCGAATAGCGTCTCCTGGGTTCTACTTTTGCGTTATTTAACTTCTTCGGGGCTGTAAAGTATCCTCTGTCTTGGGTGGTTAATGGAGAAATCTACTGTATGTCCATTAACAGGTGTGCCAACAATGGGGGTGTTGACATCGATTGGAGGGCCCGTGGAGAGGTTGGTGGGTTAATCAGCTCAGGTTCGGTGGTATTTAAATCAACGATGTCTTCCATCTTATGCTATTTCTTCTAAAAGAAGAAAGATGATTAATTAATATGATTAAATACTTAATTATAAAATGCGAGTGTATACTACAAAGTAGTATAGTCAAACGGGTATAGGAACAATTTTGTTTATGGGTCCTTTGACAATTGAGGATTGGGTCTTTATTGTGACGACTCTTGTTTTCCATCATCTCCTGGATGAGTTTCCTCAATGACCCCTAAAACCCATATAGCAGGTGGAAGTCTTTCTTCCTTTAGTAATACTACTTGGTTTTTTTTTATGTATTCCTTAGTCTTATTCCATGTTTTTCGTTGTTGTAATTGGGTCAAGTATTCAAGAGACCTTCGTTTCCAAAACGTTTGTTTGATCTGTTGAATTACATGCCATCTTCTTAATGCATGTATATTTTCGTTTATAAGATGACCTTCTCCTGGTGTAGTTATTGCCGTGCCAATTAAAAAATGTCCTGGTGTGAGGACGTCAAGATTTGTTGGGTCATTAGATATACTGCAGAGTGGTCGTGAGTTTAACACTGCGTCAATCTTTGTTAATAGAGTGCTGCGTTCTTCTGTTAAGCCTATCGTTCTTTTTAAATGGTGTTTCACGCTTTTTACTCCGGCCTCCCAAAGGCCTCCAAAGTGTGGAGCTAGTGGGCGGTTGAAGTGCCAATGAACACCTTCAATGGCCGTTATGCATTCAGTTCGCTTATTTGCCTCTTTAATAGCCTGGATTAAGGTTTGTTTCAAAATCCTATTAGCTCCTACGAACGTTGTACCATTATCGGAATACAGGTGTGTGCATAGACCTCGTCGACTTGTGAATCTTCTAAAGGCGGCCATAAAGGCTTCAGATGTCAAATCCGAGACAGCTTCGAGATGAATAGCCTTAGTTGCCATACAGACAAAAATACAACTATATCCCTTATATACCTTCGCACCTCAATATTTGGCCATTTTTATGTCTAATGGACCTGCGTAGTCAAGTCCGGTCCTTTCAAATGGTCGAGCTTAAGTTACTCTGTCGATAGGTAGGTTTCCCATAATCTGTACTTGATTATAATGTCGATGCAAGTGACACATTGATAAATTTTCGCTTTGACTGTGGATGCACCGTTTATAATCCAATTCGTGCGTAGTGTATTTAAAACTAGTTGAGCGCCACCGTGCAACGTGGTCATATGATACTTACGAATTATTATGTCCGTGATGTGGTGCTTGCTAGGCAAAATGATGGGGTGTTCTCTAACAAATGGTAGGTTTGATTGTTCTGACCTTTCCCCTATTCGAATTACTCCTACTTTGTCTATGAAGGGATTAAGCTTTAAAAGAATGCTTTCGTTTGTTATTGGTTTCCCTGCTTGTAGTAGGCAGTAGTCCGTTTTAAACTTTTGTTTTTGTAGGCAGCGAATGATTGCTGTTGTCGCTTCCTTTAATTCTCTAGCTGATGGATACCTCACTGAATTCCGTTGTTTGACATCACTTTTATTGAAAAATCGGCAACAATACGCGGTAATGCGAATTAACTCGTTAAAGGATGAATATTTTCTTAATAGTATAAATTCATCTTCTTGCTGAGTTGTGAGCAATGCTTGGGATGATTTAATTCCCAAATCTGTTTCACAGACATCAGACATTCTTCTGATTGTGACAGCCAGGATGGACCATTCCACCAACTACTGTTGTGGACTAGCGTTGATGGCATAATACCACGAGAAGCCATGTCTGCTGGATTATCCTTTGTTGGTATGTACCTCCAGACATTGTTCTCTGAATTCTCTTGGATTTCCACTAGTATGTTCGCTACGTACGTTCGCCATTTGTTTGGATGGCCTTTGATCCAAGCGAGTACTATCGTGGAATCCGACCAGGAGACCGTTTTGACATTACATAGGTACATGTCTGTTTTGACTTGCATGATTAGTTTACTTAGCAGAACTGCTCCACACAATTCCAATCTCGGAATTGAAACAGGTTTAATTGGAGCGCCGCGTGTTTTAGATATAACCAAATTTATGTACATATATCTGACCGTCAGCATCTGTAACGCGAAGGTATATGCTAGCACCATATGCTTGGGTAGAAGCATCACAAAAGCCATGTATCTGACACCTTATCATTCCTGGCTGTAGATTGACCCATCGTGGAATTTTGATTTCATTAAAGTAACGCATTTCGTTCTTGAACTTCGTCCATTTATCTGAGAGATTTATTGGGACACTCTCATCCCAAGAGCATCCGCTTATCCATAACTTTTGGATTAGAATTTTCGCAATAATTATGCAAGGAGCTATCCATCCTAATGGATCGAAAAGTTTAGCCACTTTTGATAGAATTTTACGCTTAGTCCTGGTAGTGGTTTGGACATTGTCTACCTTGAATGCAAATGAAAAATAATCTGCGGCTGGATGCCATTGTATTTCTAATGCCTTGATTTCATTTCCCTCTTCAAATGTCAGAGGTAGATTGACTTCTCTATCATCTGATGGTATATTTTCTAATAATTTTTGTGTGATTTGCGGCCCATTTTCGTACATTATATCCAGCTCCTTTAAACAAGGTGATCAATTCCTGTTGTATATTTAGCGCATCGGATATTGTATCTGCTCCTGTTAGGACATCATCAACGTATAGATCTTCCAGAACTGTTTTTGATGCTACTGGATATTTTTGCTTGTCGTCAATTGCTAATTTCTGTATAGTTTTTATGGCCAAATAGGGGCCTGCTGTGGTCCCAAAAGTGACTGTCACCAGCTCGTATTCTTTAAGTGGTGCATTCTACGTATCTCTCCAGAAGATCGTTTGATATTGTTGATCATCTGGATGTATCTATATCATGCGATATATTTTTTCTATGTCTGCATTTAGAGCATATTTATGCTTTCGCCACTTCATCAGTGTTGAAAATAGCTTCGGCTGAAGGGCTGGACCTGTCATAATTTGCTCATTTAAGCTCATTACATTAGACGTCTTTGCTTATGCGTCAAATACTACCCTCAGTTTGGTAGTAGAGCTTTCTTTCATGACCGCATGATGTGGGAGGTAATACCGCAGTTAAATACCCTGGACAGTATTCCTTTCTTTGGTCCCTTTTCGTGGCACCATATAACTCAGCTCAAAGTATTCTTTCATACATTGTGCACACAGGTCTTTAAACCTTGGATCCCTTTCACACTTTCTTTCGATTTGAAAGAACCTATGTAAAGCCATGTTCCTGGATTCCCCTAGTTGGGGGCTGCCTTTATGTTTAAATGGTAGTCTTACTTGATATCTACCGTCTTCTAAACGTGTATGTGTTCTTGTGTAAAACAATTCACACTCAGTCTCCTCTTGAGTTAGAGTGCGCTTCGGTAGTAGCTCCTCATCTTCCCAAAATTTGCGTATCTCTGTATCTAACCTAGTTTCCAACGCTTCATTGTTTGTGAACGTAGAAAAGGGCGATGAGGCTTCTTGCTCCCTCAAGGTGTTGTTTGAAGGTGTTTCGCCGAAAAGAAGCCATCCTAACCTTGTCTGTTGTGCCACAAGTCCTGTGTTGTATATATGATAAATTCCTTCTTTGATAATCCTTGCATACGCGTTCACGCCTATCAGGAGATCGATTTTCTAGATTGTAAGAAATTATGATCTGCTAACTCTAGGTCTTTTAAACAGTCCAGATTTATAGCCTTACATCTCTCTGGAGCGGAAATGTTTGTTATGTGTTTTACGACGTATGTGCGCATTTGCAAATTGAAGCTTCGATCGTGTTGCGTTTTAAGCAAAAATTCAATTTCTTTTGTTGACCTTCCTACCTTAGAAGAGCCTAGACCAGTAATTTGCAGGGACGTCGGAATGGTTCTCGTGTGTAGGGCTGATAGGCTGCTTCTGTCATGAAGAAAATTTGCGACCCTAAGTGTATTAATGCTCGTAGTGTCAGCGTTATGCCATTATCCACTTCTACAATCACCAGTGCTGTTGCTAGCAATACCTGTGGCGATTGTTTATTATAGTGACAATTAGTTGTAGAGCTCATTGCCTTTGTTGGTGTTTTCTGACACCGGTGTGTCTGCGTGTAAAAGTGTATTTTGCCTTTTTCCACATTTGAAACAAGTCCTTTCACTAGGACGTGTATCCCTGTCGTGAGGGCTTAAGCAGTTGAAACATAGTTTCTGTTTTGCCACGAATTTCCTCCTCGCCTTGGTAGGAAGGTTTTGAAATTGTATGCACTTATACATAAAATGAGCATCCTTACATATTTTACAATTCGTGTGTGGACATTTGCCATAAAGATGTTGCTTCAGGCATTTAAAACAAATCTTGTGTTCTAATAAAAAGGTACGTTTAGCTTGAGTAGCTAAACGCTGAAACCCTTTGCATTGTTGTAATGTGTGGTTTCCCTTACACAGCAAGCAACCTTGTTGATACTTGATGTAATAATTTGTGGCTATGGTGACTGCTTTTATATTTCTATTGTTTGCAGTTCCAGCCAAAGCTTCTAAAGTTTTGTATCTAGACTCTAAGAACTCAAATAATTGCTGACCAGTTGGTAATGTGGGGATTCATCTGGAAGTCTTTGTGTTGTCAGGTACAAGATAATGGAGCCCAGTTATCTGTTGGAACGCCAGATGCATTTAACTCGTGTAGACACTCTTGAATTTTATGTAGTAAATTTCTTATAGCCTTGTCTGATTCTTCCTTTATCTGAATTTGGTTAAATAACAATTTGCGCTGATTGAAAACTAGAACACGTTGATTTTGTTATCTTTTTACTATGGTCTCCCATGCCGTTTGTTAGTTAGAGCTAGTGATGTCGAATTGTCTCAACAATCTTTCTGCTTCTCCAGATAAGCTTGCCTTTAGATAATGAATTCTGTACATCAACGATTTTGTCGTTACTGTGAATAAGCGACACAAACATATCATGAAATGATCTCGATGATGTGTATTCCCCGTCGAACTTTGGTATATCGATTATAGGCAAGTTCACTGGCATCTTTCTTTGGTTTTCTGGAGTGTTTACCGGCTGAGATTCTAGCATTTTTTGTAATTCTCCAACAAAAATTAAAATATTTGCCTTCAAATGTCGAAACATATATATATATATACGAATATATATATATATATATATACGAATATAAGACGATATTCATATATTCAATAATTGAACAATCAGCTGTATCTTCTTCAATTCCGGATAACTTTAGGTCATGATCCTGTTTCCACAGTTGTTGAATATACTTGACTCTACCCTTTACGTAAGCTGTGGTGCTGTCGCCGCTCATGACTTTGCGATGATTGGCAATGGCCTTGTCTAGCCTTTCGACCAATCGAGCTTGCGTTTTAGCCGTCACTTTATTCATTTTGACAATAGAAAATCCAACACCAATCAAATCGTACGTTGACCAGTTAACGTGTCAAACCAATTGAATATGATTACCGTGGTTTAAGAAAAACTGAACAAGTATCGGTTGAACTTTAAAGCATAAATATCCGGCTCGAAGGACCATCAAATGCTTCGGCAGTTATACGAAACACTTGCTCAGGAGGTTAGCTGTTGTGTCAACGCTTGTGGTCGTCACCTACTTCCCGAATCAGTTATAGGGCTGATTAAGTAAATTTAAAAATGTTTAAAAATTAATAAATGCCGATGCTTTTAATGTTCAACTTTATTTTATCATTCAATTCCTCTTCTTCCACCAACAAGTCAAAAATGGTAAAACATTCACCTCTAATTTAATAAGCTATGAAATGTTGATGCTCTGTTAATTAAAAAACTTTATTGGGCGTTGCAGTAGATGATTTCTATCCACACAATTCGTGAGGATGCTTCTTATTGTTGATGCTGATGTCCAAGTCGATATTTATTCACAGCCTCTTCAGTGGAAATCAACAAAATAAGCTAAACTAAGGACCTCTCCTATATCCCATTGGCAAAGCTAACGCTATGAGGATGGTAAATCCCAACCTCTAATTATACTTCGAATATTCCCACTTCTATGATCCACTAGTTCCAGATATTCAAGAAAAAATCTATAGAAAAAGGGAGAAAAAGAAAAATAATTTATTGTTTTATGTTTACCAATTATTTTCTGTGGCAAATTCCACTTTGTTCTAATCTGGCGATAAAAATATGGGAAACTCCACATCGGACGGCTTATACCAGTCTGACAAAAAACAAGCTCCTGTAGGTTGTTTTATAGCGGTTCAGCCACCACAGAATCAATTCGAAATCAAAGTCAATGCCAACTTGACTTGCGGGCGTTTACGACATTGTAATGTTCACGCCGTCTGTAAGTCAACAGTAGATGTTTATTGTTAGCTAAGTTCGGCACCAAGTTTTATTAATGCTGTTGAGCATTCGCTTATTTAACTAGTTTCTCAATTTAGTATGCAGATAAAGGCTGCAACACAATCCAAATAGTTTACTTCGTTCACTTCACTGTCTGAAATAAGAGTCTGCCTCCTGGATGTGAGTGGTGCCGAATTTATACTGTACAAATTATCCTAGAACCTTTCTGAATATTCCATTCTCCGAACATAAAGTTTACTAGGATGTCAGTAACATAAAGTTGTTTCCATTTCCAATAGATATCGCTTGTATCACTTTGAAGCGCGTAGCAGTGCCCCCTTCTTTAACTTGTTCGTCACGAAAAACAGGTGGTCCACGGTCTTGACGCTCGCAGTATTGACACAAACGATCCAGGTGAACGATTTTCCTTTTGCCTCTTGTACCACGCTGAATCGTGCATTCTACGTCATTAATTCTAGTCACTACTGAATACGGTATTACCTAGTATTCTTGTAATTTTGGAGAACGCTTACGTCGTTTCGGGTTGTCCAGCCAAACAAGCTCACTTCATTGACTCCGGCTGAATTAGCACGTAAGTCATAGCGGATCTTCATCTGATCGGTATTTACTCCTAATTTTGCTCTCATGGTCTCGTGTACATCAGCTGGGAGCATCAAATTTGAGGTCGCTAGGTAAACGCATCTCCTTTACGAATATGACCTTTGCTGGAGTTTGTCCGGTCGTGTTGTGAACAGCTGATAGATAGGCCATTAGGAACATGGGAATATGTCACTTGTAATCGCGTTGATGATAGTCGCTACCATCTTTAGATGCTCGACCAATCTTCTGTTGAAGCACTCTACCATGCCATCAGATTGTGGATGCAGAGGAGTTGTTCTGGTGTTTCTTATTCCCAGAATTTTACACATCTCTCGGAAAGTCCGTGATTCGAATTTCCGTCCTTGGTCTGAATGAAGTTCCTAAGGCACTCCAAATCTACAGACCCAATTCACTATTATTTGTTCCGCCACTGCGTTTGCCTCTTGAATAGGGTTTGCATAAGCTTCAGGCCATTTACTTAAATAGTCAATAGGAACTAATATGTAACGGTTACCGTTATCCATTTCTAGCAAAGGTTCAGCGGTATTTATGGCTCTCCCTTAGATAGCGGAACTGCGGCACCACTCCTCCACATCCTCTTGCATATGTAACCAATAAAACCTTGCTTGTATTTTGGAAATTGTTTTATTCACCCCCAAATGTCCACCAGATGATCCATTGTGCATTTCTTCCAGAACATCGTTGACCGTTGATGCTGGGACCAATATCTGCATCCGAAATGACTCGCCGTTAGTTGCCTCCCACTTACGTTTTAATATACCGCATTCAACGTGGAAAGAATTCCATTGAGACCAGTAGCTCGTCAGTTTCTCACACCTCTCCGAAACATTTTTCCATTGTGGTCTTTCCGTGTTTTCTTTCCAAACAAGAATGGGTGATATATCCCGGTCTTCTCGCTGTGCTGTGATTGTTCCACTGTTATCAGCTGTATAGTTCCCTTTGTTTCTTTTTCTTCCACCACAATGCAATGTTTGGATTCAAGTTTGCATGGACGTCGTGAAAGGTCGTCTGCATTTCCATGGATACGTCCTCTTCGGTGTTGGATTTCAAAGTCATTAGCTTGGAGGCGCTCTATCCATCTTGACACTGGCCCCTCAGGGTTCTTAAATTCCAAAAACCATTTGAGCGTTGCATGGCCAGTGTGGAGAATAAATTTCTGCCCGTAGAGATATTTATGGAAATGTTTTGTTGAATTTACAATAGCAAATAGCTCTTTTTTTTTGTAGCGCAATAATTTCTCTCTGATTTTGAAATTGCTTTTCTATAATACGCTACTGGCACCTTTTAACCATCCTCCTGCTGTGAAATCACTGCCCCGGTACCTACATTTCTGACATCCGTGACCAATATAGAAGTTTTTCCCACCTTTGGATAGTGAAGTACTGGAGTTTCACAGAGTTGTTGCTTCAAATTCTCGAAACTCGTGTTTTATTTCTCCGATCATATGAACGGCCCTTTTTCTGTAAGTTGATGTAGGCTCCTTACTATATCTGCAAAACATTTTACGAGTTGCCTGTAGTAGGTAGCTCGACCAAGAAAACTCCTTAATTGATGTTTGTCCTTTGGAAGTGGCCAATTTTTGGCAGCTGTTATCTTCTCTGGATTAGTTCTAACTCCCTGTGATGAAACGATGTGCCCCAAATATTTAACTTCATTTTTAAATAGAGTGCATTTGTTCGCACTGAGCTTCAGTTTCGCATCTCCCAGTCTTTGAAGTACGTCCCGTAGGTTGCAATTATATTACTACTATGTCCTGGTTAATTCACGTAAAACACATTCCATGGGTCGTTCGAATGTGGCTGGAGCATTACATAATCCAAATAACAACCTTGCATCGCCATAAGCCATTTCCAACTGAGAAAGTAGTTTTCTCTCGGTACTCGGGACGTATTTGCATTTGCCAGTAACCACTCTTCAGGTCCAGTGTGGAAAACCATTGCGCTCCGGAAAGGGTGTCCAATGTGTCATTAATCCTTGGTAACGGATAGCTATCCTTTCTGGTTACGTTATTTAGTTGGCGGAAGTCTATACAGAATCGGGTGCTGCCATCCTTTTTACTGACTAAAATAACTGGCGATGTCCAAGGGCTGTAAGATTCCTAAATTATGCCTTGCTTCTTCATAGATTTTATCATATCTGTAACTTCTGTTTGTTTGTATAATGGCAGTCTTCGTGGTGTCTGCCGAATGAGCCTAGAATCTCCTGTATCGATCCGATGCTGGACAAGATTTGCTTTACCAAAATCATCATCATTCATTGCAAATAATTCCAAAAATTCATCGATCAGCTCTTTGGCATCGTTGTTTTGTTCTTCACTCAAATCACGGGACAAAAGAAGTTTTTGAACCTGTTGAGTAGTAGCTTGTATAGGTTTGTCTCCTTGCCATTAGTATGATTATCCAAATTAAAAATCTGGTACACGGGCTCACAATTTTCAATTATAGCTTCATCTTTTAGTTGTACCTCGCTTTCGGATGTGTTGAGCACTCTGACTGGAATTAATGTTGCACTCTCTACCTTAACTAAAGTCTTACCTACAATGATGTTCGATGTAACTTTTGTAGGGTTATGTTCCGGCGGGTCCCGATGCCATCAGCAAGCTTTGTCCATACTATCGTCTCGGAGCATGCAGAGAGAGTAATATTCTCACATATTATCATCCTTATTTGCGCAGGATAATCTGTTCGTCCTCCTAATCTCATAGGAATTTCCATGTTGCCATATTTGAGTATCCGTTCTCCGCCATCTAGATTTATCTGAAACCAGGAAAGTGTGAGGAAATAGAAGTTCACCTAGTTGAACATCCAAAGTTATTTCTACGAAAACTTGTGCTGCTTCTCATATTGCTGTTCTTAGTAAATATTTGGTGGTGTTGTGAAGCTCGAAGCTTCAGTGTCGATAGTGACTGCGCAATAATGAATGATGACTTCGGGGCTGTCGACTCCACCAACGAACTTCTGCCCCCGAAATTGGCTTTTACATATTTTCCGACTGCTGAACAGGGGAGCTGATGCGACTAGTCGCTGTTTGATTTCTGGTTTCTCCCCGAATACCTTGCTTCCAGCTTCGTAGAATACCACGTAATGGAGTGCTCGGTGATGACTGCATTCTGTTGAAAGTTCATTCTTCCATCGAAATTTTTCTCACTCGTTCTGCACTCCGAGAAAAGCTTGTCTGGCAGATTCATACGGTAATGTATAGGCTGCCGTTTCTGCTGTTGATCTCTTTCTTGCTAGCCTTAGCGCTTTTTGTAAATGTTGGTCTGCAATAGCGCTCACAAATGCTCCGGTTGCCAATTCATTAAGGAAATCAGCATTTACGCTAGAGTTTGAGAGATAAGCCAATCTTTCCACATCAGCCTGCAGTTGTTGTAGTGATTCGCCATGCTTTTGAATCCTGTTACGTAGCTGTAGCTGATATACTTGCTGCATCTGTTCATCTCCATAATGTAACTCTATCGCTTGCACTAATGAGGTATAATCACTTTGCCTTTCTATCGGTATAGCTTCTAATAGCTCTGATGCAGGACCTCGAACTGCTATTACTTGAGTTGTAGCTTTGCCTGTATCATTCCATCCATTTACCTTTGAAGCAGCCTCTAATTGTCTCTTGAAAATATGCCACGCATTTTGTCCATCAAATATTAGAGATTTCATTCTGCCTACACTGGATATTTCAATTCCTTTGTGACGAGGTTGTCGATGCATCATCTTCTCCAAATCCGTTTTAAAGTTGTCAAGCTGTTCGGTGAGTTTTTGTTGAACTTCTGCCAGTTCCTGCTCCATTCCTTCAATTTTTAAATTCTGTTCGTCTAACGAGTTTTTCAGGGAATTCTTCTGTTCCTCTAAGCGAGTTTTTAGAAAATTCTCGAGAGAACTCATTTGTTCGTCCAAACGGGTTCCTAGTGATTTCTTCTGTTCCTCTAAACGGGATTCCAAGAGCATTGTTTTGTTCCTCGAGAGATTTTTTTCTGCTCATCTAAGCGGGATTCCAGAGAATTCTCTTGTTCCTCAAGAGCATGCAGGGTTGAAAGCTCCATTTTGGTCATTGAAGTGAACACAAACTCTGTTCTATGTTCATCACAGGCTCTTCTTTAGTTTCTGGTTCTCTTTCGAATTGTCTTGGAAAATAAATGTGCAGCATTCGTCCCTTCTATCTCCAACATTTGTCTAAGTCGCTTGACTAAAACATTCTTTGTGCCTGTCGTTTGTAATGATCGTTTGCCCAACTCCACTTTCAAATCCTGTACTCGAAGCTTCTCCACCTTGCGTCCCATTGCTTTAGATTATCTCCAAGCGTTCACGTAAAGCCCAAAATTTCACTCAATTTCGCACTTCGTTTAAGTTAAATGCCATCACTGTATTTCATTTCTGACACCAGTTGTCACGAGCGTGGCGTTTGTTCGTTATTTAAAACACAATATTTCAGAAATTATTAATTACTTCTTCCTTTATTTAATTTCACTGTTTACTTTTATAACATTTACAAACAATTATCAAATCAGCTTTTTATAGTTATCGCTAGTACTGTACTTCTAATTATCGCAATCCGAATAGTTCATTTCACTGTCTGCCTCTCTGCCTCCTGGATGTGAGTAGCACCGTATTTATATCCTACAAATTATGCTAGAACCTTCCTGACTATTCCGTTTACCGAACCGAAAGTTTAATAGGATGTGACTAACCTCAAGTTGTTTCCATTTCCAATAAATGTCGCTTGTATCACTTTGTGGCGCGTAACAATATTTTGGTGTTTTACGTATACTGTAAAAATGATCAGTTCTAGACGTTTTTATTGTACCGAAAAGTTCTTCAAAATATGAGATCTTATGAAATTGGTTATTATCATTTTTAATGTCCGACGAACCGTTCTATATATGCGAAAACCACTTCAAAAATCAAAGTTTTAGAGTTGGATGACCATACGAACTTACATACGGGCATTCATTTAGGGTATCATAAGAATTGGTCTTGGACCAATTTGAGCTTTTTTACTTGTTAAGATTCCGTACCCAAAGGGTAAGAACGAGACCCCTATTGCTAAAGCTCCGATGTCCGCCCGTCTGTCGGTCAACGACCTGTATCTCATGAACCGTAATGGTTAGACAGTTAAAATTTTCACAGAGTGTGTATTTCTTTTGCCGCTCTAACAACAAATAACAAAAATAAAATTAAATTGAAATTTAAGGGCCCCATAAAAATTACGTGATTTTTCCAGAGTTTTTTCCTCGTTTTATTCTCATTCATTATTCTTATCATAAGTATTCATCATTTTTTCTAATGACGCCTGAAAAAATAAATAAATAGTACATAGTGTTAAATTTTGCATGATAGTACGGAACCTTTCGTGCGGAAATTGCAAATTGTAAAATTAAAGAATTTTCAGAAAAAATTTCAGTTAAAATCACATGATCTTTGTATATTTCATTGCTAGTATTCCATAGATCTGATCTCTGGCGTGTCCTACACTGAAAGAAAAGATTACATATCTTCTAAAAATATAAGCAGCTTACCTACTTTGTGTAGATTTTCAGCCAGCTAAACAATTTAGCCGATTTTTCTTATTTCAATTAGGTGATTTTCTTTTGGAAAATCACTTACTTTTATAAGGGAGGTTACGACCGGCTTTAGGTAAATTATCCATAGAAGGAAAGCAAATTTTCCAATATTTGTAGGTCATTCTCCAACGCATTTTAGGTGAAGTTTTATACAAATTGCCTACAACCCTAAGGCAAATGTTCCACAGAATGTAGACGAATTTCCCACAGTACATATCTATCAAGTAGTCAACTTTGATACAAATTTTAGGTGAATTTTTTCAACCTGTAGACTAATTTTCCACAGCCCTTAGAAAAATCTTGTATAATATTTTGGTGAACGTTCTACACTTTGTAGATAATTTGTTGCTAGCTGTAGGTAAAATTTCTAGAATAATGGAAAAATCGTCTGTTTTCCAAATTAGACAAATATTCTACTACACCTAGGTGAGGTTTAGCAAACGCAAATGAATTCACTATAACCTTTAGGCAAATTATGCAGACAAATTTTCTACACCTAGGGATCAGTTGTCTATATTTCGTAGATAATTATGCTATAAGTGTAGATAAATTTTCCACAGCCTTTTCTAGACAAATTTTCCACATCCCATACACCACTTGAATTTAAATTATCCGCAACCGTTAAGCACATTTTCTAATTCCCGTAGAAAACACCCACAAATTGTATGAAAGCTATCTCTAGGATAAGATTGTTCTGAGAGACGGAAGTGTGGTGTAACGACAGAAAGAAAAGCGTAAACAATTTGCAAATTAAATAAAATGCGAATTTGCACAAATGCATGTACAATTATTTCAATCGACCCAGAAAAACATTTCCCAATTAATCAATCAAATTTATTGTGATTGATTTTGCAATAATGCATCGTAAACAAATCAAGCATTTATTTACATGCTTCGCGACAAGCATAAAAGGGGGTCAAGAAACTTACGCCATACTGTTCATTAATTAATATTAAAATTGCATAGTATGTAAGTTTAGTCTGACTGACCACTGTATAAATAAGCTAACGAACTAATCAATAAAGAAGTCGTTAGTTAGTCTCAAAAGAAGTCTTGTTTACCGACTTGAGGCCTTCACTTGGTAACTATCTTCCCCTTGCCATCTACTAGTATAGCTGCGCTTCTCTAAGGAGATCTGCTTGCAATAAGCTTCTTCACACTTCGTTAGACAGTAGAATTACCACTATCAGCAGATACCAACAACAATTAAAAGTATTACACAGACACCTCATAAAGTTTTTATTAAACCTGACGACAGATATTTTATTACTACCTGGAGAAAGGTATTGTACTTCTGCATGGAAATGGTAATAGCACTTCCACAAAAGTATCGAGCAGCTTTCGGACTGCGAGATGACCGTCTTGGAAGAGACTGGAATGCATGTTTTAGAAAATATCCAATAGCCTGTAGAACCCTCTCATCCACTGAGAAAATTTCTTATACCTTTGGATTATTTTCACATACATACTATACAGCAGGAATTTGATAGAGGAGTAGGTGGTAATATGGTCCCTTAATTTGTTTTTATGTGATAACGAAATAATTTACTATTATTTTAATAGTCAATTAAAGTTAAAATATTTATTATATTATTGGTCATAAGAAATTAAGCTATAAATTAAATAAAAGTCACAGCTTTCAAAAAATATTATATTTTTCAAAATGATTCCAAAATACCATTATAAGAAACTCTGTTGGTAATATGGCACCCCGGGGGCCATAATAAATGTATGAAAAAGTTTTAATCATTTATCGGCAAAAATCACAAACATAGTATTCGCCTTCTGCTCCAGCACATTCAATATGTGCCCATGATTCACAACTTTGGCATTTCACCCAAATTTCACCGGATAGATCATCAGAGAAATGGCCTTCACAAAAGATGCAATTTACATCATTTTCAGAAACTGCAGCATCAATAAAAATTTCTCCGGAGTCAGACTCATTTGCTACATTTGGCAACACGTTCTCTTCACTATCTGTAGATGTCCTGACTGTGAGGTCAATGCATTGATTTCGACCTTGTCCTGCACGTTTACGTCCGCGTCCTTGACCACGTCCACGTCCTCGACCACGTCCTCGTCCACTCTTCGATTCTTCAGACCTTTTAATTGATCCCTCCAATTGCCTTTTATATGGTGAAGATGTGATGACAGCTGTAGTTCCAGCCTTCCTTCCCCGATTAGATGTCTTTTGTTTAGGTTTAGGAATAGGTAAGATATCTTCTGGCAAAACGAGAGAGGTTGTTGGTCTAACTTCATTTGTAGTTAAAGGCGAGGACAAGTTCACAGATGATCCCGGTTGATAAATGGCTGATGATGGTCCCTGCTTATCAACAGCTGATGATGGGGCCGGCTGATTGCTGGCCAATGCATAATTTGAAGGTTGTTGCACGATATTTATTCCCAGTGATTGCGATTCAGCTAAGAAATCAGCTTCGATAAAAATATGGCGGTTGAAAGGATATATTCCAATAATTCTGAATCCATTTACTGCTATTTCGCCAGTTGTGCACCTCAAATAAGCCTTTCCAAACAACTCAGCTATGTCATAAGGCTTGAGTATTCTATCAGAATGCAGCAGAAACTTACGTACTTCTTCACTATAGTGAGTTTTTAGTGCACCCATGAATGTACGGTCTAGAGGCTGCAGCCTGTGGGTTGTGTGTGGAAGTAAGCTAATGATAGTCACATGTCTTTCACGAGCAAGCTCTAAAACTTGAATATTTCGTGTGTGACTATAATGTCCATCTAGGATTAAAAGAACCGGGGACTGTTCTGTTGGTTTTGTCTTATCTAAAAAATTCTCAAACCATTCTGTAAATAAATTGGATTGTATCCATCCAGAAGGATGAACTTTCCCAATAGCGCCAGGAGGAGCCCCTTTCATCAAAAGATCGGTATAGTTCTTTCTGGGGAATATCATCATCGGTGGTATATAGGTACCAGCTGCACTCATAGCACGAACCAAAGTCATTAGCGATCGTCGTTCTGCTGATGTCAAGACTCCTATTTGTCTCTTACCCTCTTTACAAATTACTGAAGGTATCTTTGTCTGCACAAGCGTTAGCCCATCTACATTCATCTACATTGTAGATGCGATCTGGAGGATATTGATGTTTGGTGTATTCCAATTCTAGTAGCCCGAAAAATTCATTTACTGCTTCGCGATTGAAGCCTTGAACCCGAGCATACGAAGTTCCCATTGGTTTTCTGATAGACAATCGATCTTTATGTCTGCTTAAAAAATGATCTAACCATGCTCGACCAGCTGCATCATTACGAAAAGGGTTCGGGATATTATTTTTTGTGGCTAACTGATAAGCCATTCGTCTAACGTCCATACGTGTCAAACCATAATAATTGCTCTCCAGAAACAAAATATAGTCGCCTAACTTTTGCTCTAGATATGGTGGTAGTACACACTTCCTACCCAATGATTTCTGCACAACTACATCCAAAGAAACCACTGAATCATTAACCAGCCTCCTCCTTGTGGTTCTTGGTACGAAAAAAACTTAACAGCCTTCTTGTACCCCATAGTTTTGTTTCGTACTACTTCAATAGCCTTTTTCATTTGATCTGCCTTCCTCTTTCGTTGTGGCTTCGAAGAAAAGTTCGTTCTAGGCCTCTGGAGCATGGAAAAAAATCAAGAAATATATCAAATAATAATTTGATACAAAATTTTGAAATATATAGAAAATGGTTACCGTCCACACATTCAATATGGCCCCTGGGCCATAATACCTGCAATAACAGGGGGCCACATCAGATGCATGTGCTGATTGTCAACAGTAAACAAAAAACAAAATATTAGAAAAAATTGGATGTTTTTACCTTGAAATTATTTAAGAAGGTTTCCTAAACTTTCCACGGATTGTCGCTGAAACACTCGTAACACGATTCTTCTAATAAGAACACATTAACTTCCGAACGGCAAAAAGGTTTTTATTGCAGCACGCGGATAGACGTTATGAAAGAAAACAAAATACGGCGTAACAGCGATCTCGCATACTGACTATAATTCTTTGCCACAGGTGTTTGCCTTAATGCACTGTCGAAATCATATTTATTTATATTTAGCTCTGATCTTGAAATGAATTTCTATTTACCTGTAAGATTATAATCCAAATGAAGAAAAAGTAATGAAAAAGTTTCGAGGAGGCTTAGAATTCATTTGTTTTTTTTTATTGCAAAATATTATGTATAGTAGTGACGGGCAAAATCGGTCGTTTTGGTGACTCAGGTCATACGAGTCTTTTGGTACAAGAGACTCATGTAAAAGATTCGGTCATTTGGGTCATTTGAGTCAGTTTGGAATAATCATCTAATACCCTAATATTACCTAACTCACCGGAACGGATCGTTCATGTCAAAGCAACGGTCATCAAAAGTGCCTTGAGTTTATAAATTTTGCAGCCGTTCGTGACTGACTGACTAATAATCACAGTTAAAATTGTGCCTTTGTAGCTGCTCAACTGCTGAAATGTGGCATGGCAAGGCAACCCGGTTGGCCTGAAAGCAAGCATTTAGCATGTGAAAAATTGCAGAAATTTGTTTGTTTAAATTCATTTTATTCTTTAGTCACAGAAATAACTTTTCCTTAAGAAAAGCCCTTCTAAGGAAATGAAAATTACAAATCTACAACACAAATCCAAATTAGTTTGCTTTAGGTATGTGTGCGTGCATGACCGAACTTTAAGTCCCAGCCGATCGTTGCAGGTAGACCAAGAAAACAAATAATAATATTGTAAACTATAAAGGTTATCATATTTCTTTAATACTTGCATTGGCTTGGAACCCTTTTGCAACCTTGTGCATGTGCAGAAGGGACGTAAATACTAAAACTACGATTTGGCGACTGAGTTGGCAGTTGATGTAATAGTATCAATAAAAATTAATTCAGAAAGGATACCTTTTTGAATGCCTAGTAGCAAGTTTTTGTTGTTTCTTACGCTGCCGAAACAGAGTTGTGGGTGGAATATACACAACGTGAGCTAGGTGCGAAAGTTTTATTTCAATGTGAAAAATATTAGCTAAACTTCTTTGCATGCATTACCCCGTAAATAAAAAGCTTAAGATCGGTTGAAAATATGGATGTAACAAATAAGTTAAGAAAAGCAATTTCTTTACTCCTTGAGTCTAAGTGACCCATTGACCGGTATGATTTTGAAACGGTGGCTCAGGTCTTTTGAGTCAGTATACTGATCCGGTCAAAACGACGGAATATCTCGCGACCGACCCACCACTAATGTACATACTTTAGTTAACTAAAATCCCTATACCAATATCGCACACAGTATATGCCTTGGGGGGGGGGGGGGGGCATAGGTCTCCCAGGTAAAAAGCAGGGTCGGATAGATAGGGCTCTAAAAGCGTGTCCTGAGCTCATCTGAGCACATAAGAACTGCTTCTTTTAAAGGTCTTGAATTTCAAGTAGACCATAAAGCCACTGTGTTCTTTATCTTCAATGAATTAATCATAATTTCATAAACAATGAAGTTTTTCAAAATTTAAAAATTAGAAAAAAACATACACATTTATAATTGGCAGCGTTTATTAATGGCGGCCTTCGACGTGTATTGTACGTCTGAGAATGCCATTAAATAACCTTCCTGGTCGGTATACCGTAAAGGATTAAATAAAATCTCCAATGTCAAATCCAGTTTAGATATAGGTAATTTACTCAAAACAAAAATATATTCCAGTACAACACATTACATTGCATTCATGTAAAGATATTGATAATAATATAATATATTTAAATTTTCAGATTCAAATTAAATTTTGATGTCCAAGCGACGAGGCTTTTTTGCGAGATCGTTCAAAGCATCATCGCTATTACCTGCTATGTCCTTATGCACGTATAGCAGAGCTAAGCCGTTAAGTCTGGTTTCTGAGATTAGATTTCAAATATTTTAAAGTTGAAAAAGACCGCTCAGGGTTACATGATTTACTTGCATACGCGTTCACGCCTATCAGAAGATCGATTTGCTAGATTGTAAGAAATTATGATCTGCTAACTCTAGGTCTTTTAAACAGTCCAGATTTATAGCCTTACATCTCTCTGGAGCGAAAATGTTTGTTATGTGTTTTACGACGTATGTGCGCATTTGCAAATTGAAGCTTCGATCGTGTTGCGTTTTAAGCAAAAATTCAATTTCTTTTGTTGACCTTCCTACCTTAGAAGAGCCTAGAGCAGTAATTTGCAGGGACGTCGGAATGGTTCTCGTGTGTAGGGCTGATAGGCTGCTGCTGTCATGAAGGAAATTTGCGACCCTAAGTGTATTAATGCTCGTAGTGTCAGCGTTATGCCATTATCCACTTCTACAATCACCAGTGCTGTTGCTAGCAATACCTGTGGTGATTGTTTATTATAGTGACAATTAGTTGTAGAGCTCATTGCCTTTGTTGGTGTTTTCTGACACCGGTGTGTCTGCGTGTAAAAGTGTATTTTGCCTTTTTCCACATTTGAAACAAGTCCTTTCACTAGGACGTGTATCCCTGTCGTGAGGGCTTAAGCAGTTGAAACATAGTTTTTGTTTTGCCACGAATTTCCTCCTCGCCTTGGTAGGAAGGTTTTGAAATTGTATGCACTTATACATAAAATGAGCATCCTTACATATTTTACAATTCGTGTGTGGACATTTGGCATAAAGATGTTGCTTCAGGCATTTAAAACAAATCTTGTGTTCTAATAAAAAGGTACGTTTAGCTTGAGTAGCTAAACGCTGAAACCCTTTGCATTGTTGTAATGTGTGGTTTCCCTTACACAGCAAGCAACCTTGTTGATCCTTGATGTAATAATTTGTGGCTATGGTGACTGCTTTTATATTTCTATTGTTTGCAGTTCCAGCCAAAGCTTCTAAAGTTTTGTATCTAGACTCTAAGAACTCAAATAATTGCTGACCAGATGGTAATGTGGGGATTCATCTGGAAGTCTTTGTGTTGTCAGGTACAAGATAATGGATCCCAGTTATCTGTTGGAACGCCAGATGCATTTAACTCGTGTAGACACTCTTGAATTTTATGTAGTAAATTTCTTATAGCCTTGTCTGATTCTTCCTTTATCTGAATTTGGTTAAATAATAATTTGCGCTGATTGAAAACTAGAACACGTTGATTTTGTTATCTTTTTACTATGGTCTCCCATGCCGTTTGTTAGTTAGAGCTAGTGATATCGAATTGTCTCAACAATCTTTCTGCTTCTCCAGATAAGCTTGCCTTTAGATAATGAATTCTGTACATCAACGATTTTGTCGTTACTGTGAATAAGCGACACAAACATATCATGAAATGATCTCGATGATGTGTATTCCCCGTCGAACTTTGGTATATCGATTATAGGCAAGTTCACTGGCATCTTTCTTTGGTTTTCTGGAGTGTTTACCGGCTGAGATTCTAGCATTTTTTGTAATTCTCCAACAAAAATTAAAATATTTGCCTTCAAATGTCGAAACATATATATATATATACGAATATATATATATATATATATACGAATATAAGACGATATTCATATATTCAATAATTGAACAATCAGCTGTATCTTCTTCAATTCCGGATAACTTTAGGTCATGATCCTGTTTCCACAGTTGTTGAATATACTTGACTCTACCCTTTACGTAAGCTGTGGTGCTGTCGCCGCTCATGACTTTGCGATTATTGGCAATGGCCTTGTCTAGCCTTTCAACCAATCGAGCTTGCGTTTTAGCCGTCACTTTATTCATTTTGACAATAGAAAATCCAACACCAATCAAATCGTACGTTGACCAGTTAACGTGTCAAACCAATTGAATATGATTACCGTGGTTTAAGAAAAACTGAACAAGTATCGGTTGAACTTTAAAGCATAGATATCCGGCTCGAAGGACCATCAAATGCTTCGGCAGTTATACGAAACACTTGCTCAGGAGGTTAGCTGTTGTGTCAACGCTTGTGGTCGTCACCTACTTCCCGAATCAGTTATAGGGCTGATTAAGTAAATTTAAAAATGTTTAAAAATTAATAAATGCCGATGCTTTTAATGTTCAACTTTATTTTATCATTCAATTCCTCTTCTTCCACCAACAAGTCAAAAATGGTAAAACATTCACCTCTAATTTAATAAGCTATGAAATGTTGATGCTCTGTTAATTAAAAAACTTTATTGGGCGTTGCAGTAGATGATTTCTATCCACACAATTCGTGAGGATGCTTTTTATTGTTGATGCTGATGTCCAAATCAATATTTATTCACAGCCTCTTCACTGGCAATCAACAAAGTAAGCTAAACTAAGGACCTCTCCTAAAGCCCATTGGCCAAGCTAACGCTATGAGGATGGTAAATCCCAACCTCTAATTATACTTCGAATATTCCCACTTCTATGATCCACTAGTTCCAGATATTCAAGAAAAAATCTATAGAAAAAGGGAGAAAAAGAAAAATAATTTGTTGTTTTATGTTTACCAATTATTTTCTGTGGCAAATTCCACTTTGTTCTAATCTGGCGATAAAAATATGGGAAACTCCACGTCGGACGGCTTATACCAGTCTGACAAAAAACAAGCTCCTGTAGGTTGTTTTATAGCGGTTCAGCCACCACAGAATCAATTCGAAATCAAAGTCAATGCCAACTTGACTTGCGGGCGTTTACGACATTGTAATGTTCACGCCGTCTGTAAGTCAACAGTAGATGTTTATTGTTAGCTAAGTTCGGCACCAAGTTTTATTAATGCTGTTGAGCATTCGCTTATTTAACTAGTTTCTCAATTTAGTATGCAGATAAAGGCTGCAACACAATCCAAATAGTTTACTTCGTTCACTTCACTGTCTGAAATAAGAGTCTGCCTCCTGGATGTGAGTAGTGCCGAATTTATACTGTACAAATTATCCTAAAAACTTTCTGAATATTCCATTCTCCGAACATAAAGTTTACTAGGATGTCAGTAACATAAAGTTGTTTCCATTTCCAATAGATATCGCTTGTATCACTTTGAAGCGCGTAGCAGTGCCCCCTTCTTTAACTTGTTCGTCACGAAAAACGGGTGGTCCACGGTCTTGACTCTCGCAGTATTGACACAAACGATCCAGGTGAACGATTTTCCTTTTGCCTCTTGTACCACGCTGAATCGTGTATTCTACGTCATTAATTCTAGTCACTACTGAATACGGTATTACCTAGTATTCTTGTAATTTTGGAGAACGCTTACGTCGTTTCGGGTTGTACAGCCAAACAAGGTCACTCCATTGACTCCGGCTGAATTAGCACGTAAGTCATAGCGGATCTTCAGCTAATCGGTATTTATTCCTAATTTTGCTCCCATGGTCTCGTGTACATCAGCTGGGAGCATCAAATTTGAGGTCGCTAGGTAAACGCATCTCCTTTACGAATATGACCTTTGCTGGAGTTTGTCCGGTCGTGTTGTGAACAGCTGATCGATAGGCCATTAGGAACATAGGAATATGTCACTTGTAATCGCGTTGATGATAGTCGCTACCATCTGTAAATGCTCGACCAATCTTCTGTTGAAGCACTCTACCATGCCATCAGATTGTGGATGCAGAGGAGTTGTTCTGGTGTTTCTTATTCCCAGAATTTTACACATCTCTCGGAAAGTCCGTGATTCGAATTTCCGTCCTTGGTCTGAATGAAGTTCCTAAGGCACACCAAATCTACAGACCCATGTCACTATTATTTGTTCCGCCACTGCGTTTGCATCTTGAATAGGGTTTGCATAAGCTTCAGGCCATTTACTTAAATAGTCAATAGGAACTAATATGTAACGGTTACCGTTATCCATTTCTAGAAAAGGTTCAGCGGTATCTATGGCTCTCCTTTAGATAGCGGAACTGCGGCACCACTCCTCCACATCCTCTTGCATATGTAACCAATAAAACCTTGCTTGTATTTTGGAAATTGTTTTATTCACCCCCAAATGTCCACCAGATGATCTATTGTGCATTTCTTCCAGAACATCGTTGACCGTTGATGCTGGGACCAATATCTGCATCCGAAATGACTCGCCGTTAGTTGCCTCCCACTTACGTTTTAATATACCGCATTCAACGTGGAAAGAACTCCATTGAGACCAGTAGCTCGTCAGTTTCTCACACCTCTCCGAAACATTTTTCCATTGTGGTCTTTCCGTGTTTTCTTTCCAAACAAGAATGGGTGATATATCCCGGTCTTCTCGCTGTGCTGTGATTGTTCCACTGTTATCAGCTGTATAGTTCCCTTTGTTTCTTTTTCTTCCACCACAATGCAATGTTTGGATTCAAGTTTGCATGGACGTCGTGAAAAGTCGTCTGCATTTCCATGGATACGTCCTCTTCGGTGTTGGATTTCAAAGTCATTAGCTTGGAGGCGCTCTATCCATCTTGACACTGGCCCCTCAGGGTTGTTAAATTAAAAAAAAACAATTTGAGCGTTGCATGGCCAGTGTGGAGGATAAATTTCTGCCCGAAGAGATATTTATGGAAATGTTTTGTTGAATAGCAAATAGCTCTTTTTTTTGTAGCGCAATAATTTCTCTCTGATTTTCAAATTGCTTTTCTATAATACGCTACTGGCACCTTTTAACCATCCTCCTGCTGTGAAATCACTGCCCCGGTACCTACATTTCTGACATCCGTGACCAATATAGAAGTTTTTCCCACCTTTGGATAGTGATGTAATGGAGTTTCACAGAGTTGTTGCTTCAAATTCTCGAAACTCGTGTTTTATTTCTCCGATCATATGAACGGCCCTTTTTCTGTAAGTTGATGTAGGCTCCTTACTATATCTGCAAAACATTTTACGAGTTGCCTGTAGTAGGTAGCTCGACCAAGAAAACTCCTTAATTGATGTTTGTCCTTTGGAAGTGGCCAATTTTTGGCAGCTGTTATCTTCTCTGGATTAGTTCTAACTCCCTGTGATGAAACGATGTGCCCCAAATATTTAACTTCATTTTTAAATAGAGTGCATTTGTTCGCACTGAGCTTCAGTTTCGCATTTCCCAGTCTTTGAAGTACGTCCCGTAGGTTGCAATTATATTACTACTATGTCCTGGTTAATCCACGTAAAACACATTCCATGGGTCGTTCGAATGTGGCTGGAGCATTACATAATCCAAATAACAACCTTGCATTGCCATAAGCCATTTCCAACTGAGAAAGTAGTTTTCTCTCGGTCCTCGGGACGTATTTGCATTTGCCAGTAACCACTCTTCAGGTCCAGTGTGGAAAACCATTGCGCTCCGGAAAGGGTGTCCAATGTGTCATCAATCCTTGGTAACGGATAGCTATCCTTTCTGGTTACGTTATTTAGTTGGCGGAAGTCTACACAGAATCGGGTGCTGCCATCCTTTTTACTGACTAAAATAACTGGCGATGTCCAAGGGCTGTAAGATTCCTAAATTATTCCTTGCTTCTCCATGGATTTTATCATATCTGTAACTTCTGTTTGTTTGTATAATGGCAGTCTTCGTGGTGTCTGCCGAATGAGCCTAGAATCTCCTGTATCGATCCGATGCTGGACAAGATTTGCTTCACCAAAATCATCATCATTCATTGCAAATAATTCCAAAAATTCATCGATCACCTCTTTGGCATCGCTGTTTTGTTCTTCACTCAAATCACGGGACAAAAGAAGTTTTTGAACCTGTTGAGTAGTAGCTTGTATAGGTTTGTCTCCTTGCCATTAGTACGATTATCCAAATTAAAAATCTGGTACACGGGCTCACAATTTTCAATTATAGCTTCATCTTTTAGTTGTACCTCGCTTTCGGATGTGTTGAGCACTCTGACTGGAATTAATGTTGCACTCTCTACCTTAACTAAAGTCTTACCTACAATGATGTTCGATGTAACTTTTGTAGGGTTATGTTCCGGCGGGTCCCGATGCCATCAGCAAGCTTTGTCCATACTATCGTCTCGGAGCATGCAGAGAGAGTAATATTCTCACATATTATCATTCTTATTTGCGCAGGATAATCTGTTCGTCCTCCTAATCTCATAGGAATTTCCATGTTGCCATATTTGAGTATCCGTTCTCCGCCATCTAGATTTATCTGAAACCAGGAAAGTGTGAGGAAATAGAAGTTCACCTAGTTGAACATCCCAAGTTATTTCTACGAAAACCTGTGCTGCTTCTCATATTGCTGTTCTTAGTAAATATTTGGTGGTGTTGTGAAGCCATTTGATCTTGACATGATCTGCTCTAAGCTCGAAGCTTCAGTGTCGATAGTGACTGCGCAATAATGAATGATGACTTCGGGGCTGTCGACTCCACCAACGAACTTCTGCCCCCGCAATTGGCTTTTACATATTTTCCGACTGCTGAACAGGGGAGCTGATGCGACTAGTCGCTGTTTGATTTCTGGTTTCTCCCCGAATACCTTGCTTCCAGCTTCGTAGAATACCACGTAATGGAGTGCTCGGTGATGACTGCATTCTGTTGAAAGTTCATTCTTCCATCGAAATTTTTCTCACTCGTTCTGCACACCGAGAAAAGCTTGTCTGGCAGATTCATACGGTAATGTATAGGCTGCCGTTTCTGCTGTTGATCTCTTTCTTGCTAGCCTTAGCGCTTTTTGTAAATGTTGGTCTGCAATAGCGCTCACAAATGCTCCGGTTGCCAATTCATTAAGGAAATCAGCATTTACGCTAGAGTTTGAGAGATAAGCCAATCTTTCCACATCAGCCTGCAGTTGTTGTAGTGATTCGCCATGCTTTTGAATCCTGTTACGTAGCTGTAGCTGATATACTTGCTGCATCTGTTCATCTCCATAATGTAACTCTATCGCTTGCACTAATGAGGTATAATCACGTTGCCTTTCTATCGATATAGCTTGTAATAGCTCTGATGCAGGACCTCGAACTGCTATTACTTGAGTTGTAGCTTTGTCTGTATCATTCCATCCATTTACCTCTGAAGCAGCCTCTAATTGTCTCTTGAAAGTATGCCATGCATTTTGTCCATCAAATATTAGAGGTTTCATTCTGCCTACACTGGATATTTCAATTCCTTTGTGACGAGGTTGTCGATGCATCATCTTCTCCAAATCCGTTTTAAAGTTGTCAAGCTGTTCGGTGAGTTTTTGTTGAACTTCTGCCAGTTCCTGCTCCATTCCTTCAATTTTTAAATTCTGTTCGTCTAACGAGTTTTTCAGGGAATTCTTCTGTTCCTCTAAGCGAGTTTTTAGAAAATTCTCGAGAGAACTCTTTTGTTCGTCCAAACGGGTTCCTAGTGATTTCTTCTGTTCCTCTAAACGGGATTCCATAGAATTTTTTTGTTCATCCAAAGCATTCTTCTGCTCATCTAAACGGGATTCCATAGAACTCTTCTGCTCATCGAAACGGGATTCCAGAGAATTCTTTTGTTCATCCAAACGGGTTTCCAAAGAATTCTTTTGTTCCTCAAAAGCATTCTTTTGTTCCTCCAGAGATTTATTCTGCTGATCTAAACGGGATTCCCGAGACTTCTTTTGTTCCTCAAGAGCATTGTTTTGCTCCTCGAGAGATTTTTTTCTGCTCATCTAAGCGGGATTCCAGAGAATTCTCTTGTTCCTCAAGAGCATGCAGGGTTGAAAGCTCCATTTTGGTCATTGAAGTGAACACAAACTCTGTTCTATGTTCATCACAGGCTCTTCTTTAGTTTCTGGTTCTCTTTCGAATTGTCTTGGAAAATAAATGTGCAGCATTCGTCCCTTCTATCTCCAACATTTGTCTAAGTCGCTCGACTAAAACATTCTTTGTGCCTGTCGTTTGTAATGATCGTTTGCCCAACTCCACTTTCAAATCCTGTACTCGAAGCTTCTCCACCTTGCGTCCCATTGCTTTAGATTATCTCCAAGCGTTCACGTAAAGCCCAAAATTTCACTCAATTTCGCACTTCGTTTAAGTTAAATGCCATCACTGTATTTCATTTCTGACACCAGTTGTCACGAGCGTGGCGTTTGTTCGTTATTTAAAACACAATATTTCAGAAATTATTAATTACTTCTTCCTTTATTTAATTTCACTGTTTACTTTTATAACATTTACAAACAATTATCAAATCAGCTTTTTATAGTTATCGCTAGTACTGTACTTCTAATTATCGCAATCCGAATAGTTCATTTCACTGTCTGCCTCTCTGCCTCCTGGATGTGAGTAGCACCGTATTTATATCCTACAAATTATGCTAGAACCTTCCTGACTATTCCGTTTACCGAACCGAAAGTTTAATAGGATGTGACTAACCTCAAGTTGTTTCCATTTCCAATAGATGTCGCTTGTATCACTTTGTGGCGCGTAACAATATTTTGGTGTTTTACGTATACTGTAAAAATGATCAGTTATAGACGTTTTTATTGTACCGAAAAGTTCTTCAGAATATGAGATCTTATGAAATTGGTTATTATCATTTTTAATGTCCGACGAACCGTTCTATATATGCGGAAACCACTTCAAAAATCAAAGTTTTAGAGTTGGATGACCATACGAACTTACATACGGGCATTCATTTAGGGTATCATAAGAATTGGTCTTGGACCAATTTGAGCTTTTTTACTTGTTAAGATTCCGTACCCAAAGGGTAAGAACGAGACCCCTATTACTAAAGCTCCGATGTCCGCCCGTCTGTCGGTCATGAACCGTAATGGTTAGACAGTTGAAATTTTCACAGAGTGTGTATTTCTTTTGCCGCTCTAACAACAAATAACAAAAATAAAATTAAATTGAAATTTAAGGGCCCCATAAAAATTACGTGATTTTTTCAGAGTTTTTTCCTCGTTTTATTCTCATTCATTATTCTTATCAAAAGTATTCATCATTTTTTCTAATGACGCCTGAAAAAATAAATAAAAAGTACATAGTGTTAAATTTTGCATGATAGTACGGAACCTTTCGTGCGGAAATTGCAAATTGTAAATTTAAAGAATTTTCAGAAAAAATTTCAGTTAAAATCACATAATCTTTGTATATTTCATTGCTATATTCCATAGATCTGATCTCTGGCGTGTCCTTCTACACTGAAAGAAAAGATTACATATCTTCTAAAAATAGAAGCAGCTTACCTACTTTGTGTAGATTTTCAGCCAGCTAAACAATTTAGCCGATTTTTCTAATTTCAATTAGGTGATTTTCTTTTGGAAAATCACTTACTTTTATAAGGGAGGTTACGACCGGCTTTAGGTAAATTATCCATAGAAGGAAAGCAAATTTTCCAATATTTGTAGGTCATTCTCCAACGCATTTTAGGTGAAGTTTTATACAAATTGCCTACAACCCTAAGGCAAATGTTCCACAGAATGTAGACGAATTTCCCACAGTACATATCTATCAAGTAGTCAACTTTGATACAAATTTTAGGTGAATTTTTTCAACCTGTAGACTAATTTTCCACAGCCCTTAGAAAAATCTTGTATAATATTTTGGTGAACGTTCTACACTTTGTAGATAATTTGTTGCTAGCTGTAGGTAAAATTTCTAGAATAATGGAAAAATCGTCTGTTTTCCAAATTAGACAAATATTCTACTACACCTAGGTGAGGTTTAGCAAACGCAAATGAATTCACCATAACCTTTAGGCAAATTATGCAGACAAATTTTCTACACCTAGGGATCAGTTGTCTATATTTCGTAGACAATTATGCTATAAGTGTAGATAAATTTTCCACAGCCTTTTCTAGACAAATTTTCCACATCCCATACACCACTTGAATTTAAATTATCCGCAACCGTTAAGCACATTTTCTAATTCCCGTAGAAAACACCCACAGATTGTATGAAAGCTATCTCTAGGATAAGATTGTTCTGAGAGACGGAAGTGTGGTGTAACGACCGAAAGAAAAGCGTAAACAATTTGCAAATTAAATAAAATGCGAATTTGCACAAATGCATGTACAATTATTTCAATCGACCCAGAAAAACATTTCCCAATTAATCAATCAAATTTATTGTGATTGATTTTGCAATAATGCATCGTAAACAAATCAAGCATTTATTTACATGCTTCGCGACAAGCATAAAAGGGGGTCAAGAAACTTACGCCATACTGTTCATTAATTAATATTAAAATTGCATAGTATGTAAGTTTAGTCTGACTGACCACTGTATAAATAAGCAAACGAACTAATCAATAAAGAAGTCGTTAGTTAGTCTTAAAAGAAGTCTTGTTTACCGACTTGAGGCCTTCACTTGGTAACTATCTTCCCCTTGCCATCTACTAGTATAGCTGCGCTTCTCTAAGGAGATCTGCTTGCAATAAGCTTCTTCACACTTCGTTAGACAGTAGAATTACCACTATCAGCAGATACCAACAACAATTAAAAGTATTACATAGACACCTCATAAAGTTTTTATTAAACCTGACGACAGATATTTTATTACTACCTGGAGAAAGGTATTGTACTTCTGCATGGAAATGGTAATAGCACTTCCACAAAAGTATCGAGCAGCTTTCGGACTGCGAGATGACCGTCTTGGAAGAGACTGGAATGCATGTTTTAGAAAATATCCAATAGCCTGTAGAACCCTCTCATCCACTGAGAAAATTTCTTATACCTTTGGATTATTTTCACATACATACTATACAGCAGGAATTTGATAGAGGAGTAGGTGGTAATATGGTCCCTTAATTTGTTTTTATGTGATAACGAAATAATTTACTATTATTTTAATAGTCAATTAAAGTTAAAATATTTATTATATTATTGGTCATAAGAAACTAAGCTATAAATTAAATAAAAGTCACAGCTTTCAAAAAATATTATATTTTTCAAAATGATTCCAAAATACCATTATAAAAAACTGTGTTGGTAATATGGCACCCCGGGGGCCATAATAAATGTATGAAAAAGTTTTAATCATTTAGCGGCAAAAATCACAAACATAGTATTCGCCTTCTGCTCCAGCACATTCAATATGTGCCCATGATTCACAACTTTGGCATTTCACCCAAATTTCACCGGATAGATCATCAGAGAAATGGCCTTCACAAAAGATGCAATTTACATCATTTTCAGAAACTGCAGCATCAATAAAAATTTCTCCGGAGTCAGACTCATTTGCTACATTTGGCAACTCGTTCTCTTCACTATCTGTAGATGTCCTGATTGTGAGGTCAATGCATTGATTTCGACCTTGTCCTGCACGTTTACGTCCGCGTCCTTGACCACGTCCACGTCCTCGACCACGTCCTCGTCCACTCTTCGATTCTTCAGACCTTTTAATTGATCCCTCCAATTGCCTTTTATATGGTGAAGATGTGATGACAGCTGTAGCTCCAGCCTTCCTTCCCCGATTAGATGTCTTTTGTTTAGGTTTAGGAATAGGTAAGATATCTTCTGGCAAAACGAGAGAGGTTGTTGGTCTAACTTCATTTGTAGTTAAAGGCGAGGACAAGGTCACAGATGATCCCGGTTGATAAATGGCTGATGATGGTCCCTGCTTATCAACAGCTGATGATGGGGCCGGCTGATTGCTGGCCAATGCATAATTTGAAGGTTGTTGTACGATATTTATTCCCAGTGATTGCGATTCAGCTAAGAAATCAGCTTCGATTAAAATATGGCGGTTGAAAGGATATATTCCGGTAATTCTGAATCCATTTACTGCTATTTCGCCAGTTGTGCACCTCAAATAAGCCTTTCCAAACAACTCAGCTATGTCATAAGACTTGAGTATTCTATCAGAATGCAGCAGAAACTTACGTACTTCTTCACTATAGTGAGTTTTTAGTGCACCCATGAATGTACGGTCTAGAGGCTGCAGCCTGTGGGTTGTGTGTGGAAGTAAGCTAATGATAGTCACATGTCTTTCACGAGCAAGCTCTAAAACTTGAATATTTCGTGTGTGACTATAATGTCCATCTAGGATTAAAAGAACCGGGGACTGTTCTGTTGGTTTTGTCTTATCTAAAAAATTCTCAAACCATTCTGTAAATAAATTGGATTGTATCCATCCAGAAGGATGAACTTTCCCAATAGCGCCAGAAGGAGCCCCTTTCATCAAAAGATCGGTATAGTTCTTTCTGGGGAATATCATCATCGGTGGTATATAGGTACCAGCTGCACTCATAGCACGAACCAAAGTCATTAGCGATCGTCGTTCTGCTGATGTCAAGGCTCCTGTTTGTCTCTTACCCTCTTTACCAATTACTGAAGGTATCTTTGTCTGCACAAGCGTTAGCCCATCTACATTCATCTACATTGTAGATGCGATCTGGAGGATATTGATGTTTGGTGTATTCCAATTCTAGTAGCCCGAAAAATTCATTTACTGCTTCGCGATTGAAGCCTTGAACCCGAGCATACGAAGTTCCCATTGGTTTTCTGATAGACAATCGATCTTTATGTCTGCTTAAAAAATGATCTAACCATGCTCGACCAGCTGCATCATTACGAAAAGGGTTCGGGATATTATTTTTTGTGGCTAACTGATAAGCCATTCGTCTAACGTCCATACGTGTCAAACCATAATAATTGCTCTCCAGAAACAAAATATAGTCGCCTAACTTTTGCTCTAGATATGGTGGTAGTACACACTTCCTACCCAATGATTTCTGCACAACTACATCCAAAGAAACCACTGAATCATTAACCAGCCTCCTCAATGTGGTTCTTGGTACGAACAAAACTTAACAGCCTTCTTATACCCCATAGTTTTGTTTCGTACTACTTCAATAGCCTTTTTCATTTGATCTGCCTTCCTCTTTCGTTGTGGCTTCGAAGAAAAGTTCGTTCTAGGCCTCTGGAGCATGGAAAAAAATCAAGAAATATATCAAATAATAATTTGATACAAAATTTTGAAATATATAGAAAATGGTTACCGTCCACACATTCAATATGGCCCCTGGGCCATAATACCTGCAATAACAGGGGGCCACATCAGATGCATGTGCTGATTGTCAACAGTAAACAAAAAACAAAATATTAGAAAAAATTGGATGTTTTTACCTTGAAATTATTTAAGAAGGTTTCCTAAACTTTCCACGGATTGTCGCTGAAACACTCGTAACACGATTCTTCTAATAAGAACACATTAACTTCCGAACGGCAAAAAGGTTTTTATTGCAGCACGCGGATAGACGTTATGAAAGAAAACAAAATACGGCGTAACAGCGCTCTCGCATACTAACTAAAATTCTTTGCCACAGGTGTTTGCCTTAATGCACTGTCGAAATCATAGAAGGTGCTTCTCCAATTTGAAATTCAATGGAGGGCCATTTAACCAGCAGGGGCCATATTACCACCTTCTCCTCTATCAATTTTCCTGCATACAATAAATATGGAGGATACATAATTTCCAAATATATTTAGCTGTGATCTTGAAATGAATTTCTATTTACCTGTAAGATTAAAATCCAAATGAAGAAAAAGTAATAAAAGAGTTTCGAGGAGGCTTAGAATTCATTTGTTTTTTTTATTGCAAAATATTATGTATAGTAGTGACGGGCAAAATCGGTCGTTTTGGTGACTCAGGTCATACGAGTCTTTTGGCACAAGAGACTCATGTAAAAGATTCGGTCATTTGGGTCATTTGAGTCAGTTTGGAATAATCATCTAATACCCTAATATTACCTAACTCACCGGAACGGATCGTTCATGTCAAAGCAACGGTCATCAAAAGTGTCCTTAGTTTATCAATTTTTTGCAGCCGTTCGTGACTGACTGCCTAATAATCACAGTTAAAATTGTGCCTTTGTAGCTGCTCAACTGCTGAAATGTGGCATGGCAAGGTAACCCGGTTGGCCTGAAAGCAAGCATTTAGCATGTGAAAAATTGCAGAAATTTGTTTGTTTAAATTCATTTTATTCTTTAGTCACAGAAATAACTTTTCCTTAAGAAAAGCCCTTCTAAGGAAATGAAAATTACAAATCTACAACACAAATCCAAATTAGTTTGCTTTAGGTATGTGTGCGTGCATGACCGAACTTTAAGTCCCAGCCGATCGTTGCAGGTAGACCAAGAAAATAAATAATAATATTATAAACTATAAAGGTTATCATGTTTCTTTAATACTTGCATTGGCTTGGAACCCTTTTGCAACCTTGTGCATGTGCAGAAGGGACGTAAATACTAAAACTACGATTTGGCGACTGAGTTGGCAGTTGATGTAATAGTATCAATAAAAATTAATTCAGAAAGGATACCTTTCTGAATGCCTAGTAGCAAGTTTTTGTTGTTTCTTACGCTGCCGAAACAGAGTTGTGGGTGGAATATACACAACGTGAGCTAGGTGCGAAAGTTTTATTTCAATGTGAAAAATATTAGCTAAACTTCTTTGCATGCATTACCCCGTAAATAAAAAGCTTAAGATCGGTTGAAAATATGGATGTAACAAATAAGTTAAGAAAAGCAATTTCTTTACTCCTTGAGTCTAAGTGACCCATTGACCGGTATGATTTTGAAACGGTGGCTCAGGTCTTTTGAGTCAGTATACTGATCCGGTCAAAACGACGGAATGTCTCGCGACCGACCCACCACTAATGTACATACTTTAGTTAACTAAAATCCCTATACCAATATCGCACACAGTATATGGCCTTGGGGGGGGCATAGGTCTCCCAGGTAAAAAGCAGGGTCGGATAGATAGGGCTCTAAAAGCGTGTCCTGAGCTCATCTGAGCACATAAGAACTGCTTCTTTTAAAGGTCTTGAATTTCAAGTAGACCATAAAGCCACTGTGTTCTTTATCTTCAATGAATTAATCATAATTTCATAAACAATGAAGTTTTTCAAAATTTAAAAATTAGAAAAAAACATACACATTTATAATTGGCAGCGTTTATTAATGGCGGCCTTCGACGTGTATTGTACGTCTGAGAATGCCATTAAATAACCTTCCTGGTCGGTATACCGTAAAGGATTAAATAAAATCTCCAATGTCAAATCCAGTTTAGATATAGGTAATTTACTCAAAACAAAAATATATTCCAGTACAACACATTACATTGCATTCATGTAAAGATATTGATAATAATATAATATATTTAAATTTTCAGATTCAAATTAAATTTTGATGTCCAAGCGACGAGGCTTTTTTGCGAGATCGTTCAAAGCATCATCGCTATTACCTGCTATGTCCTTATGCACGTATAGCAGAGCTAAGCCGTTAAGTCTGGTTTCTGAGATTAGATTTCAAATATTTTCAAGTTGAAAAAGACCGCTCAGGGTTACATGATGGTACTGGCAAAGTTGCCAAAATTTGCAGAAGTTTGTGTACAGAAGGGTATATTGATATGCTGCACGCTTGGAGAGCTTCGATTGCACTGATAGTTTTATAGTTTTTCTGGGATGATCTGAATTTCTCTCGTCTCTCTAAATCCACTTCCTTTAAGGCCTAAGTACAATTGCGGCGGCAGAGCGTAAAACGGCAGACGGCATCGGGAAATTCGGTTATCAAAACAGGCCGTCGAAAGATTGGGAACACAATTGCAACGACAGGCGGTGAGCAACGATTGTGAAAAAAGAAGATATTGAAATTTCATTTATTAAATGTTTCGAGCGTTTTAAAAGGATATTTTTTATAAGAATATTTTATATTATATTGCAAGAAATGCAATGGACCAAAGTGTGGAAAAAAAACTGAAAATGCAGAAATAAACTAGATTAAACGCTTTGAAATATACATCCAAACAACGTCTTTTTTGTCCACTTGTCTTGCCTGTCTGGCAAATAATAAATTATTCTATGATTTCGTACTTCCTCAATAAATTTTTCTTCAAAGCTCATTATTTCAAATTTACCGCGGCGTGCTACCACCTCAAAAAGACAAAACTGAATGCCAAAACAATTTCATTCGATTAATTTTGTTGGTAACACTGCAGCGACGACCGACGGCAAAACTTGAGAAGTACATTCTAAGCTTAGTAGTGATTGGAAAGAGGATAAAATATTCTTTTGAGATACTAACCTTTCGTTCAGTTAAACAATAAAATGGTCAATAAATGGGATAAACAGAGCTTTTCTGTAATAAGATTCTGATCCGTCATTAGGCACGTTATCTCGCCCTGTCTGTCTTTGTGATAAGCGTGGAATAAAAACAAAGATTTGACGTAGCTCACAAGTTTGAATGAGGTTTTTATACAGTGATGAAAATTCTTCATATGCCCTTCCCCTTATTTCTTCTGACAGATCAAGATTGTGTTGAGGAAACTAACGACACCAACAAGGTCAATGTTTTCTACCGCGAGATATTTGGTAAGAGGGAGGCTATTTAAAAACAGTTTTCTAATAACGTGAAGAGATATAATAAACTCAAATTTATGAATTACGCAAAGAAAAATGTGTGCGTTTGTACTTGTGTCTTTGTCAGTCCATGTTGATATTTCTTCAAGTGCCTTGAGCACTTCATCATATTTTTGTGGAACAACAGCATGTTGCCATTGTATCCGTCGTGTGTGCTGCTTAAGTTTCTGGCCATGAAAAATTACTTACCATATTTTATGGTGAAGCCCATCTTGGAAAAAAAGTTTTAGTGTTGGCAAATTATGTTATGATATTTCATTTTTGGTTGGCCGATGGCGTTATCAAGAACGAAAAAGACTGCAATCAGAGGACTTATTGCATTAAAGAATTTGTAGCTCGCCGAGATGAAAAAATTGTGAAAACGAATATGCACCTTTATAGTTCCATAAACATTCAGTTAGTCCGTAAAAATTAATTAATTTAATTAGTTCCGAACGCGTTAACTTCATTTCAGCCATTTTGATTATAAACGTCAAATTTATGGTAAGCAATTTTCTTGGACATATATGGTCGCCATATGGTCTGCCATATATGGCCTACCATGAATTACTGCCGTAGCTCCACGGTCTACACTGGCAATTCCGTAGCAGTAACATATGGTAGGCCATAATTTATGGCCAGTGTAGACAGGGGGTAAGAGGGAGTCTCCCAAAAATTACTTAGCACAGCTTGTCTCTTAGGCGTGTTTTAAAAGTCATAGACCTTATTAACAGTTCCTAAGCAATTTCTAACCATCATAGAGTCACAATTGTCGGATATGGACAAATTGAGGGTATGGCTGCAGTGAACATTGTGTGCATTTGGAACTTCCTTTTTCATGTAAGAAGTTTGAGCGCCAATAAAAATTCCACTCATAGCTGAGGCTCCATCAAATCCTTGTCCATGAATGTACTGCATATCAATTCCAAAACTTCCTAACTTGATCAAAATTACATCACTGATTCCCTTGCCCGTCAGATCATATATCAGCAAAACAAGAAGAAGAAGAAGAAAATCTTCTTATTATTAGTAATATTAATAACATGTGCAAAGGTAAGATCACTAATATCTCAAAAACACCCGTAGAGGATTTCTTATAAGACTTTTCAATACACACAACCCTACACCGAAACTTTCTGATAAGGTTTTAATTTCCATTTCTTTTAATGCGTTCATATTTATCCAAAACTTAAGTTATAAGTGTTTTTGCTGTTTTTTTTTTTCATCAAAATAAATTTTCAAGTATAACTTCCACTACTCATCTAAGACAGCATATCCTGCAGAATAATCAAAGCACTAGTTGTTGTTGTTTTTTCCAGCTAAAGAAATTGGGAATGTTTTATTAAAAACCATAAATCGTTCAATTTGTTTACATTACTCGGCCCTCTGAATTTGCTGTATTCGGCTGTGCAAATTTGTTTACATTATTCAGCTGTACAAATTTGTTTATCGGCTATGCGTATTTGTTTATGCAAGGAATCAAATTAGAAGCATTACACCTGAAGATTGAGTATTTACTCATTTCGATTTTTTTTAGGACATATCTACCTACATGAGTTATTGTTACTGCGAATTTCATAACATATACATACATTAGTTGTTGTTGCGAAAAAATGTTCAGCAAGGTACATACAAACCCAAACTGTAAAAAGCATAAATTTAGATTCAGCACTTATTCTCGGCTGCACTTAAACAGCATAACCGAGGCATGCTGAAATCAACAACTTCCTCGCTAAGAAATATTCAAGCAAGGTACATACAAACGTAACCTGTAAAAATCCTAACTTTAGGCGCGCAACACTTAACAGAAGATGCAACTTAAGAATTTCCTCACAGATTCCAGAACCTTCACACACAGATGGCAACACACTCCAAGCTAAGACACAAAAAAAAGCAATTCCACACGTCCTAATATCTATAACCTCCACATACCCCCTTCGACCCAGCCGACGTTTCATAATTTCGGCGCAGTGAACTTTAGGTTAACCATTGAGTTTATACATTTAGATATGCCACCGCCGCGCACAATATCTTGTTACCTCTTCTCACTGAGTCGCCACTGTAGTACTTTATCATCTGCTCACAAAACGGTCCGCCATCTGTTAGCAAAATATGAGGATAATAAGCTGTCTTCGATAATAAATAGTAAAGAATCTAATCTAATTTTGTTTTTTTCCGTCTTTCTTTATTTATTGATGTGTAGAAATGTGGAAGAAATCTGTAATAAAGAAATTTAAAGGCATATCTTGATTAGAAGGATTTTGAAGGATTTGGAAAATGTGTATGATACGTGATTTAAGTGAAAAGAAAAACATTTGTTATCGAAGATAACTTCATATCCTCATATTTTAAAAATTTTCTAATAGATGATGCCAAATGTAAACATGATTTCAGTCATTCGGTAAAAATGTCGTCTCTGTTTTCTAATTTGATACATGTAAGGCCATCTGTCGAGAAGAGGTAACAGACTTGGTGGCATATCTATATGTATAAAATCAATAGTTAACACAGTGTGAGCGTTTGATAACTTCGGTGTAATGAACTTTCGTTTTAACGCAGTGTAGTGCTTCATACTTTTCTTTTCTGACTTTTATGTGTTGTCAATTTAAATAATTGAAGAAATCATAAATTTTTTCTAGATTTCTATAATCCCAGGATTTTAAGTTATAATTTAATTCCGCATCTCGCACCAAACTAATCAACTTTTCTTCCGATATTTTTATTTTATTTATTTATTAAATCAGTTCAACGTGTGCTTGCTATAAACAACGAAAAACATGTTATCATATGTTAAAAGTTGCGCTGGAGTAGAAACTATTTCTATCCCAGCGTTTGTTCAGCGCAGTGGGCGCAGCCGACTTCACCATTAGAACTTGCCCAACTTCTGCTCATGTATTCTACAGGAAAGTTCAAACGGCGGCTGCTCTCTCGGTCGAACTGTGTTTCAGCCTTTAAGAAATTTTCAACAAACTGCATATATAACCAACCTGTAAAAATAGTCTGAACTTAGGCGTAACACACATTAAGCTTATATACAAGAGACAAACCCGCGCTCCACATTTAGAACAGGCTCGAACTACCTAGTGGCGGTGGCGGGAGAGTTGTTAATAAAATCTCGGTCCTCGTGCTCTCATAGAACAACTAACTACTATAGTTATTTTGACATATTGTTTCTAAATTTGCTGTTTAGCGTTTATTTACTTAAGTCAGACATAATAAAATACACAACTCACATTATCACTTCTCCAATAATCTTGTACGAAATTTGATGCGTAAACCAAATTTTTAAATCATCTCGTAAGGTTTTGGACATTTCTTTGCCATTTTTTGTTAATTTTTTAGAGGAAAATTTGCAAAAAAATTATTTAGAATTTCGCATGTCTCTATTGTCAAATTCCAAAGTAGAAACAGATAAATTTTCATTCCTCGCATCACTTTTTTTTTTATTAAAGACTAGCTGCTTCCACCCCTATGTGTGGGGTGAAGGCAGACGACCACAAATTTATTAAGCATTAAAAATTGTCTTAGACCCTAGTGCAGGGAAAATTTGGACAAAAAAATTAAAAATATATATTTGTTTACTAAAGTTTATTAAAGATAAGCCACATTACAAAGAACAACAAATTTCGTTTTTCCATTTTTAGTATTTCCTTGTTACAACAGTTTCTTTTCGAGTTACCAAATCCTAAGGTTAAAATATTATTTACAAAATCCTTACTTACGTGCTCTACGAAGAATTTATTCAGAGAAAAAGTGCACTGAACTGTATTCAAACTTGTAATGACGAGATATATGCCGGTCGTTATAGTTTTAGGCGTCGCGGTGTATGCCCTTTAAATAAAACGTTTACCTTTCTGTCGGTGTTCACCCTCATAGTCCAACTACACCCCGAGTGACGGAACTTTATAATCCAGAACAACTTTTTCTAAGAAAATGCTCATATTTACATAGATCGGTATAAAATAGCAGAATAAAACTACTTATCACGATATTTGTGATATGTTCTTTTTTTTTTGGAGTGCATGTTTTTACCTTTTTTACTTTTTTTGATCGTTCTAGTCAACTTATAAATTTGTGTTCAATTTTCTTAAGAAATTGCTAAAAACGTTTTAAAGTTTTAAGTTTTTAAAGTTTAAATATTAGATATTTTCGACATGAGGTTATAAACAACCCACAAATAAATGTTTTTCCTGAAACACCAAGTTTCTCAAGGTAAAAACACATGGTTTGTAATTAATTGTTAATTTTGCATCAATTAATTTTTGATTTGTTTTCCCTCTTTTTTGTCAGCCTTGATAATGGTCTACACCAAAGACCGAAATATTGGATCTCTAAAATAAATGATGGCTTAAAAAACCAAATGCGTTTTTCTATTAGATAAAGTAGAATACCGGGGGGTTATATGACCCCCCAAAACACATCTTTATTACTTATCACGAAAACTAGGAGTTAAGTCCAAAAAACCCAACCCTCCAAAAGTTCTTCCACACTTACTTTTTCCAATAGCAGAGAATCTACTTTAAAGTTAAATTTATAATTCTTACAAATGAAACAAAACATTTCTTTGTGTCACTGCGAAAACACTAATGAACCTGCAGTACTGAAAAGTGCGGGCATCTGTTCCAATCTAAATTAGTATATTCTGTGAGCTCCCACATATTAGTAGACGAATTTTTTACTTATTCTATAAACAGCACTTAAATCACCTACACACAGAACTACTTCCTCTCTGTTTAAAATAAGCAAGAAAAACACCTACTTAAGTATCTAAATTTCCACTATTAGTAGTTGGAGCAGCTAAAATAGTAGATTTTTTCCTACCCTTCTTCAATGATGTAGTGAAAATATCGAAACAAATAGGTGAAAGATCTATACACGTATCTCGGGCTTATGTTATTCCGGGAATTTATTGCAAGTTGTTCTGGACATTACCTACGATTTTGAGAAATGTAGTTTTTACCGAAATGTATGACAATGAATTTATATGAAAATCAGCTATCAATTTTGCAGAATTTGTCTCATAATCCTTTTATGTAGACAATTTCCTTAATTTATATATTCCTTTAAAAAATTGCAAAATTACTTACTACATTAGACGATTTTTACTCCTTTTGTACATATATTGAAGCAAGTCAAAAATTTCCTTTGTAGATGAATTTTCTATTTTCCTACAGTTTCAGAAATTTTAAGTTCGCCTAAAGAGGTTTAGGTGATTTACTTAAATACAGTTGTAAATTTGCGGAGTCATATTAAATGATTTGTTAACATTTGTGTTTTTTTCATCTAAAAGAAAATCAACTTATTCAGATTAGATGATTTTTTTAAACTTGTTTTTTCAGTGTATCAACATCAATTTTCCTATTGATAATTTAAAATTTGATTTATCAAAAACGTTTCTAATTTCAAATGACGCGCGACTATTTGGTAGCTCGTGTGGCAATGCAGATGCCTAGCCTTGCAGAGTCCTCATGACGATCTACAGTTCGCGCATCATTAGGGTAACATCGCCAGAACAAATTGGTTTGTGTGACCACAGCGCGGCCTTTTGGTCGCGGGGAGCTCGTGTGTACAGTTCCATAATATCTACATGCTCTCATGGCGTGCGGTCAAAAACTAACGCGACATACGGCGCTCGTTTGGTATTGGCCTGAACGTACAAAAGTGACAATGAACTTCAAAGAGCGGCAGAAGTAACTTGTATCCGAAATAAACGCTATTTAAATTTTAACAAGAGAAACTTTCAAAAGCAGTGCTAACATAATTTGCTAGTAATAAAAATTGGCCGAACTCGCGCAGGAAGTGTTCCGTACCATCATACAAAATTTAATACTATCTGCTTTTTATTAATTTATTCAAATGAGAGTAGGCGTCATTTGAAAAAATAAAGCGTGAAGCACAGTGCTGGCTTTTCCAACCTGGCCGACCTCACCAACTTTGACAGTTCTGTAGAATATATGAGATCAGGTTATCAAGCTCCCAATGGCAAAGTTGGTGAGGCCGGCCAGGTTGAGGTTGAACTCGAGTAGGTCTACTTTCTACTCTGCTGAAACTTTGTCAGCTTTGACAGCTAATTTTTGTAATCAATTGATGCCAGATTGTTTACAGGAAAAAGTGTACGGGAAATTTGTTGAAAAAAAGTTTTACAAACATATTTATCGTGGAAATTTATTCCTGCTGTAGTAAATTATTACAAAATAATTTCAATTTTCAAGCCAATAGCCCAATTAAATGCTATCATATAGAAGTTGTCAAAGCTCGTATTGTGAGCTGCAAAAGTTTGCAAGGATCATCAGGTCGAGGTTCTTAAAGTTATACTGAGGTCGAGGTTGGAAAAGCTAGCATTGTGTTTCGGCCTTAATGCAGCCATTTGAAAAAAAATAATAATGCTGACGTTTGAAAAAATTATAATAATGAATGAGAATAAAAGAAGGAAAAACTCCGAAAAAAATTCGTTTCATGTATGGGGGCCCCCTTTCATTTTTCATCTAATATTATTATTATTATTTGTTGTTATAGCGGAAATAGAAATACATACTCTGTGAAAATTTCGACTGTCTACCCATTATGGTTCATGAGATACAGACGGACGGACATCGGAAGCTTATTAATAGGGTTCTCGTTTTTACCCCTTGGGTATGGAACCCTAAAAAGCATTTCAAATACGCAATATGACTACATTTTGGTTGAAAATCTCACCAATTTACCATTTAGAGTAATGCTCGTCAACTAGCATATTCAAAATGACGTCCTTTTGCTTATAAAACTAAAGATTTTCTAGAAACTGACGTGATTTCACCAGTCCCCAAAAACCACAAAAAGACTTCATTTGGGCACATCATTTTATATTGCAAATTCTAAGCAGATATTGGTAAGTAAATATAAGACCGCCGCAGACCACACGAGATTGTGATATGAATATGCACATATAAAAAACCAACAAATTACAATCCAATTAAAAAGGCAAGAATGCACATTCTGCATTATTACAATATTCAATTGACCTGACACCTATTGCTCAATTAATCGATCACAATAAATGTGATCGATAATATTATTGCAATTAAGCAAAACATGCGTTCAACCAAATGTAGATACGTCACAACCAGAAGAAGTGACTGCAATTGTTTACATGTTTTGCAACCAGCATAATACGGGTCAAGATAGTTGCGTCACATCTTTCTGCCGAAGTTAAGCACGTAAGTGCAAATAAGCGCTTTGGTGTAAGTTGCCCCAAATTACGAGCATGCATGTAGGTACCTATCAAAAGGCAATGCACTAACCATAATTAAGTTTAGGTTACCATATTTACTTTATTATAAATAAGCTTGGAATAGTTAAATAATTCAAGAAACAGAATTTGTTAAGTCTTTGCAAAGTTAAGACCTTTTATTCTTTGGTGCCTGCTAGCCTTAGCTGGACTTCATCTTTACCTAGGCATCTGATATTATAGCTGTGCCTGAAAGAGATGAGCTCACTGAGCTTCTCTAGGAGATCTGCCTAATGGCTGCATCCCATCATCGCTTCATAAGTGTATAAGTATTTTAATTCACTACATGGCGACCGTCTTTTAATTTACTACATGGCGACCGTGATAAATAATACAGCAATCTTCGGACCGTTAGTTTAAGAAAGCATTCTTAAGATAACCAGCATCGAATTCCATCGACAACTCAACTCATAATTAATAGAGGGGAAGCCTCATTACGATAAGATTCTAATTAAATGTATTCTTCGGGTCGTGAATATTAATCTGTAATCTTCGGACCGTGACGATAAGAACCTAGTTAAAGCAAACATCGGACAGAGGCGTTAAAAAGGGAATATTCAGATCCTCAGATAACTAGTATCATCGAATTTTCCAGTTCAACCAATACCCCCGTGCTATCGAATAAAGCAATCTATCAAGATGTTTTTCAAGAAGTTATCAAAAGAACTACATCTTGCTGAATTAACATGGGATCATGACACATCATAACTACTGTTTACTGCTCATTTCACTAAGATAGAAATGCAATTAAAGTACATTTAAATTTCTTTTTTGTCGCATTCAATTTTGACAATATAGAAGTATCTCCTTTCGAATAAATAACGTCAGGGCATCCAGCTTAAGTCAGAAAAACAGAAAATTAAATCATAATATCTTGTTTCTATACGCAATAAATATAAATTACGGTAAAGGTAGTTTTTTTACATAAAGCAAAGTAAACTGATAAGAAAAGAATATTGTGCGGTAGATAACAACAAAAAATATTTAAATATTTTTGTAATTTCTTGTTTGTTTTTCGTTTTCCATTGCTATAAACATAAACAGAATATTTTTATTGCACCCAGAATGGGAAAAAAACTAATTCAAAACACGCAGACAATAACGGTGAGATTGTCAACAATGTGATTATAGAAGATACGGTTAATATAGATAATAAACAGATTATTACTCTTTTAACAATTATAGCAGTTGTGAAAGTAATACCGAAGGGGGCTTAGAAAAAAATATCTTAATAGTCCAGCGCAAATTACGATTCAAAAGTAAAAAAAAAAACAAGATTTTAAAAAAAATGCATAAATGGAATACACAAATTAATAAACACTCACGAATGGACCAGTTAAATCGAATAAAGGAAGAGTTAAAGAACATTTTAAGTAACTTCAATAAAAGCATAAACAGGAGCTATACGGAAAAAACGCTTATGGAAAAGAAAGAACTTGTGGAAAAATTAGAGGCACAAGCAATATCGATTGTAAAATAAGAAACTACTGCAGAAATAGCATTAAGAATAAAAGAGATTTATACTGAAATAAAGCTTAAAGCTGGAAAAATTTTAGAACTAATAAGAAACCAAGAAAGAATAAACATGCCTTTCTATATACGATGGAAAGATAAATAAATACAGGTCTTCGTTGAATCAATAGAGCTACTAGATAAACTTACGCCGGCAGACCAGAAAGGTACTATGATTAAGTTCATTAAAACCAGAATTACAGAGAAGGCTAAAATTACTTGTAAAATTAACACAGTTCCCTTAATTAGGGATAAACTACTCAGGAAATTTTTTGTGAAAATTTCATCTGAAGCAGTACTAGCACAATTTAATTCTTTCCAGCAAAGCCATGGAAAAATTACCGATTTCTCTGCCCAAGACGAACACCTGCCAAGGCAGCTGACTAGCGCATTACTATCGGAAAAAACCGCAACTGGAGAGTCAGCCGAGAAATTGGCAGAAGTGTTTTCCATCCAGACGTTCGCTAAGAACGTATCTGACAGAGATACGGAATTGATTCTAAAGGCGAGTAATCTCACAGCTCTAACTAGGATTACAGCAAAGGCAGTTGCAGTGGACAAACCACATCAGAATAACGTGTTGCACTACCAAAACAGGCACGCAAAGATTTGGATTTAACTCAAACCAATACAGACGAAATTACAATGGAAGATTTAATAGGAACAGACGGCCACCGTAGCTGAACCAAAGATGCACTAATACCGGCCATCTAATGAACCAAAGAAACTACTCTAATCAGAGTAATTACCGGAATCGGAACCAAAATATTTACCGTAACCCTCAGTGGAATAATGGAAATAAACAAAGTAATAGAAGGATTCGATTCTATGATTCGGGGAAATGGCAAGCCCCCCAACCCGAAAACGAAACAGATCGGTTGGGGGAGACCTCACAAACAAACTAAGATTTCAAACGTTAAATATCTCTCTCAATAATTTCGTAAAAGAGTATGTAGATATGTGTAGTTCAGTATGCACATTTATAATCGACACAGAAGTAGACATATCAATTTTTAAAAGAGGCAAATTAAGTGCCGACCAACGTTATTATCCTAAAAATACTTGTATCATACAAGGTGTCACAGATAATACAAGATTGAACACTTGTTCCAAATCGTTAGACAATGATCTAGCCATCGAAGCAGATGCAATTTAAGTACTTGACTTCCTAACTAATTTAAAAGCCTCCATTGATTACGACGTGGGTACTTACATTAAATACAGCCGAGGAGTTAATCGAAATACCCAAAATGAGTGGTCCAACCCCAAACGTTATCGTGATACCACCCCGATGCGAAATTGTTAGAAAAATCAAAACGTATAAAATCAGAAGCTAATATTATTGTATTAATGGGCGAAGAAGTCGAACTACGGGTTTTCGTAGGAGGAACAATTACCTCAACGAAAGATTCATTAGTTAGAATATTGAATACGACAACCAAAACAGTAACTATCCAAGAACCCAAATTTCGAACCTAAACATTAACAAATTTTAACATTCATAATAAAAATATCCCCAACAAGAACAAACGAAATCAAGTAATTTCGGCATTAAATCTAAAGTCCATTCCAAATTATGCTAGAACTCAATTTGAAAAATTATGTCAGGAATATCAAGAAAAAGATCCCCTTACAACCAATAATTTCTACAAACAGCAAATAGAACTATCAGATAAAGTACCGGTTTACACAAAAAATTGTAGAATTCCAGAGGCACATAAATCCGAAATCGATAATCAAGTGAAGAAATAGATGGATAATAAAATAATAGAAAACTCCGTTTCCCAATTCAACTACCCAATTTTATTAGTACCAAAAAATCAAGTACTCAAAGCAAAAAGTGTCGGAGGCTTGTGGGTTCAGAAATTTAAACAAGAAAGTACTTTCAGATAAATTCCCACTGCACCGAATAGAAGATATATTAAACCAAATGGGCCCAGCAAAATATTTTTCAACACGAGACCTTATGTATGGATTTCACTAAATTTCTTTAGACCCAGCTTCTGAAAAGTATACTGCTTTTTCAAGCAATCAAGGACACTATAATTTTACACGACTTCCTTTCGGACTTAATATAACCCCAAACAGTTTTCAGCGAATGATGACAATCGCTACGGCAGGTTTAACACCAGAAGTTGCATTTTTATATATTAATAGCATAATAGTTAGTCATCGGATGCTCACAAGCACATAATTTAAAAATTTGGGAGGACACTTGGGACAGTCATAAATGCTTAGTAAACTAAAAGATATATACAGATGGAACAACATCAGAAAATCAGTACCTAGGTATGTCAACGAATGTGATCTTTGCTAAAAAACCAAACATCAAAAACACAACAAGGAAGCAATGGTTGTAACAACTACACCAAAAAAACATAGTGTCAATAGACAGACACAATAGGCCCGTTCACAAAGACACGAAATGACAACAGGTATGCCGTACCTATCCAGTGCGATTTAAGTAAATACATCGTGATTATCCCACCAAAAAATAAAGAGGCAGACACAATAGCAAAAGCTGTAGGCAACGGATTCATATTAACATATGGTCCAATGAGTAAGTTGAAAACTGATCTAGGAACTGAATATAAGAATTAGGTTTTCATACAAATCTGCGAAATTTTAAAAATAAAACAACTATTTGCCACCGCAGCGCACCCAGAAACAGGAGCATTCGACAGAAATTACAAATGTGTCAACGAATACTTAAGATCATTCGTTAATGAAAATAGAGATGACAGGGATAACTGGATACCTTACTATACCTTTTTCTGCAATATCACACCCAACACGATGCATACATACACACTATTGGAACTTGTATTTGCTAAAAGAGTAAGCCTACCTACTGAACTCAATATCAACCGTCCAGACCCGGTCTATAATATCGAGTTGTATAGTAAAGAAATAAAATATAGATTGCAACAAATGATAAATAAAGTGAAAGAGCACCTTAACAATCAAAAGAAAAACGAAAACAAACAAGTGAAACAAATGTTACTAAAAATGGGCCACAAAGTACTAATAGATTCAAGAAATAGGAAAAAACTAGACTCACAATATAATGCAGTGAAATCAATAGATAATGTAAACTGTACAGTGAAGATAAGAATAAAAATACAACTATATATATACACAAAAATAGACTAAGGAAAATAAATAATTAAAATTAAAATCAATATTGCAACACAAATGTAGACATAAGAAAGTAAATTAATGTATTCATAGCATGTAAATAAAAATATAGCAATGTAATAAAATCAAATAATCCAGCAGTAAATATGCAAAAAAGACAAAAACAATAACAAATCTTATTATTTTTTTTTCTCTATAAAGGGAAAGGTGTGATGTGAATATGCACATATAAAAAACCAACTAATTACAACCCAATTAAAAATGCGAGAATGCACATTCTGCATTATTGCAATATTCAATTGACCTGAAATCCATTGCTCAATTAATCGATCACAATAAATGCGATCGATAATATTATTGCAATTAAGCAAAACATGCGTTCAACCAAATGTACGCCACAACCATGAGAAGTGACTGAAATTGTTTACACGAGTTTGTTTACATGTTTTGCAACCAGCGTAATACGTGTCAAGCTAGTTGCGTCACATCTTTCTGCCGAAGTCAAGCACGTAAGTGCAAATAAGCGATTTGGTTTAACGTGTCCCAAATCACGGGCATGCCTGTAGGCAATGCATTAGCCATAATTAAGTTTAGGTTAGGATATTTACTTTATTATAAATCAGTTAGAAATAGTTCAATAAACAGAAGTTGTTAAAGTCTCTACAAAGTCAAGACCTTTTATTCTTTGGTGCCTGCTAGCCTTAGCTGCACTTCAGCTTTACCTAGGCTTCTGCTATTATAGCTGCGCCTAAAAGAGATCTGCTCACTGAGCTTCTCTAGGAGATCTGCCTAATGGCTGCCTCCCATCATCGCTTCATTAGTGTATAAGCCTATAAATTTTTTATCTTCGAATAGCGTCATGATGTATTTTGTCCACACTTTTGAAATAATAACCATATATGTAAGTGAAGCCAATTAAATTTGAGTCGAAGATTTGGTGAAAATAATCGTTATATCGAGGTCACGGTCATATCTGTGTTTGCTGGCGGAGGCTCCTTTTGTTGGTGAAAGGAACTCTTACTTTCTATTATTTGACTATCAGAGCCAACTTAACATAAGCTCACTGTTGTGCCACGTTTAATAAATAAAGGTCAACAATACATGCTTGTGATCACCTTGTCCGTGTAAGAAATATTATGTTAAAATAAACATAAACCAAACAACGGATAAAATGACATACCATGCAGCATAGAACAAATAATTTAAGTACATATTATGTAGACCTTGTTTTAAAACCTGAAATACCAACAACAAAACGCTGTAATGCATCAAGCATCTAGGAATATTAAAGAGACAAAAAGCATACAAACATGCCACTTCGATAAACTAATAGCAATCAACGCTAAAATGAATGAATGAGTGTATCATGTCGCATCGGTAATTTCGTTGCCGCAATGAGTGCAATATGATTCACATAATATCTTTACGGAAATAAGAAATTATGTGAACATACCAAGCAAGGTTAACGGAGCTGACTGCGGCACACGTCAATTTTCTCATGCGATATTCTACACCGTTTGTGCGATGCAATGAACTTGGTGAACCCGCATGTTTGAAATGCCTGGAATGTATGTCAACAAATTGCTGGCAATACTTTAGGTCAATAGCTTGTACATGAATAATTTGTATAATAATTTGATGATATGCAAATTCTTTGATTTGTGCATTAAGTAGGGATAGTAATTAATGTAATCAATGACATAAATAAGTTGTTTGGACAATAAAGATTATCATGGTTATTCGTTACGTTTGGAAAGAAGGAGTTTTCATTTATCGGCAGCATTGCCTTATCCCGCTTCCTTCAGATCACTTAGGCTGTCTTTGACGCCATATATTAAACGCAAATATCGGCTGAGTTTATCTCGCCTGTATTCAGAATACTAAGGCTGTCTTTGACGCCATACTAACATTGGTTGAGCTATCTCTCCTGCAAGTTAATTACCATTAGGCAATCTCAGACGCCCAATCTTGATAAACGATACATCATACCAGACAATCAGATCAGCGAAGAGCGAATCATTACAATGCTCAACCACATTACTAACAGCAATGCATATGCAAGTAATAGGTTCATACATGATAAAGTTAGACCTTGAGGAGTTAACATCAAATAGAGGTAGCCTTCTCGATTTTGTTAAGTTACAACGTGTTTAAGAGATGATGCACAAAATTTACATTATCAATCGTCAACCATGCCACGTTTTCAAGCGAGTGCATATATAAAAGCTTCAAGAGCGCATAGGATGGAGGAATCAAAGACCTACTCCAAGGAAGGCTTCTACAATCTAAGCGTAGCAAGTTCTGCTGAACAGACTCGATACGGTCGATGTGTTTACCCTAAATTAGAGACCAGACTTATCTGGCGAATTTAAAAAGTGGTCTCACACAGTAGGTGTATAAACGCAATGTTATAGTAGGATTTGAAAACTGACGGGACAAACGTTTCATAAAGCGCAGCATAGAACTATTCTTTGATACCATGCAGTTTATGTGGGAGATAAAACTCCACCTTTGGTCACATTTGATACCCAAATCACAGACAAAACCCACAGATATATCATAAATGATTAGTTTCTGATTCTTATGAAAAGTTTAAACTCTTATTTATCGATAGTGAGTATCTACCACATTAATGCTTTTGCACCAATCATAAAATTTATGCAGGTTACACTGTACCTGTTACAATCGTTAACAGAATTAATATGAGCGAAAAGCATAACATTGTCTGCATACATAAAGACTTGGCTGTGCTTCACAATAGAGACACTGTCCTCAATATATAGAATAACGAACGCCGGGCCCAAGTGACTCCTTTTAGCCCTCAAGACGCTAGAGATGGAATTGCGGAAATACATTTGGTATGTTCTGTTATCTACATAAAACTCCGTCTATTTTAGAAATGTTGTTCAACAGTATCACGGAGTGAGATAATTTGTCGAACGCTTTACTAAAGTATGTGTAAATACAATCTGTCTGGTAGGCTTTGCAAATCTGACAATGGTATTCGAGACAAGTTAGCTGTTGTAGACCTGCCCGAAATAAACCCATTTTGGAGAGAGCAAATTCTTGCAGGAAATTGATAGCTGAGAGTAAACAATAGATTTTAATAATTTAGGCATGCAAGATAATTTTGAAATCGGTCTGTAGTTATACATTTAATTTGTCTACCTTTTTTTGTGGATAGGTATGATAAAAGAATTTTTCCGTAGTTGCGGGAAACAACCACTAACGAGCTACTTTTGGCGCACAACAGCGACACTGACAGACAGAGGCAGCATGACTTAATAAAAACTGGGGAGATAATAGCAGGACCCGTTGTGAAGTCATTTTGGAATCCCATTAATATGATTAACTATATCCTGTTGTGCAATTGAAGGAATGGAGAATGAAACGTTCACATGACTAAAGTTGTTATTTCATACCGCGAAATTTTTCGCAATTTAAATATTGAGTTCCAATATCCTACGCACTGCGTGTACACTAGACAGAGCTGTTTCTATGTATATAGAGACAGTTTTGCAGTTGAGTGCGCAATACTGAAACCGCAAGTCTTTCTTCGGTATTACTGATTTGGCTGAGACCACGAAATGAAACGAAATATTGTCCAGAAAGGGTGATTCCTTTTTGTTAAGTTATTAAGAGGAAGATAGTCAGCGTAACCTTTAATTAGTACCCATTGCATATTATGTCAGTTAAAATCACCAATAAGTAGTAACTCTAATTTTAATAGTAAAGGGAAAGCTATTTGAGCTTTTTGGAATATCGCTGCTTATTGTAGCTGTATTTCTAATGACAATAATGCAATTTTTTGTTTTTATTAAAAACTTCTTCAGTGCCTGCTTGACCGTTAAAACTGCTCGATCTCCTATGCCGTTTAGTAGATAAACTATGACAGAACCAGACCACTTTTTTAGCTTCCAGGATGTCGCCACAGATGGCGCCACCGTCGCTAGGTGGTGTGAGTCCCTACTAAATGTGGGGTTGTGTCTTGACTGTATGGGTTTATGTCTTGGATGCTGGGGATACGAGACCAATTTGGGGGATACGAGACCACCTTTAGCACTCTCCAGCATAGGATTTCGAATTTGTTTCTGAAGTTCGCTTATTTTTCATCTCGAGTCTTGGGGATACGAGACCACTTTTAGCACTCTCCAGCATAGGGAATTAACATAGGATTTCGATTTTGTTTCTGGAGTTCGCTTATTTTTCATCTCGGACTCGTAGCCTCTAAGTTTTTCATCTCGAGTTTTGGGGATACGAGATCACTTTCAGTACTATGCAGCAACTGCGCCCTAGCGGCATTAACCGATACTACCAGCATGCTCCGGTGTGTCTTGACTGTATTGGTTTATGTCTTGGATGCACCATTGAGTTTTGACTGCACCCTAGCGAGATTAACCGGTACTACTGGGATGTGCCATTTGGTCTTGACAGCGCCCTAGCGGCATTAGCCGGTACTACCAGCATGCACCGGTACTACGGTTTTCTTGGATAGATATGTGGTGCGCCTAAATGTAGGCTTTTGGTTTTGAACTAATATTAGTAATAATTAAAGTTAACGCTATGAAATTTTTGTTCATGCCAATGGATTCTAGATGGTTGGGGTGGGACTATTAGGGGGGACGAAATTTTCATCAGAAATCCTCTACGGGCTCTGGTTTTCGAGATATTAGCGATTTTACCTTTTCAGATATAGTTAATATTATTAATAATTCAAGCTAGCTAGGATAGTTTTGTTCATGTCAATAGATTCTAGAAGGTGTAATAGGGGTGGGAGTTAGAGGGGGGATAACATTTTTGTTAGAAATCCTCTACGGGCTATGGTTTTCGAGATATTAGCGATTTTACCTTTTTAGATATAGTTAAATATTAGTAATAATTCAAGTCTTTTTTGCTCATGGGGGTGCTGCGCCTAAATTTAGGCTTTGTTCAGCATCATTCGAATTTCACAACATGACATCACCATGAACAGATTCTAGAAAATGTCAGTGAGACATTAGCCGATACTACCAGCATGCTCCGGTACTACGGCTTTCTTGGATATGTGAAGTTTTTTGCTTCACTCTTGGCCCACACGTGGCAGCATGCTACGGTTTTGGGAAGTTTTTTACTTCACTTTTGCCCACACGTGGCAACATGCTACGTTTTTTTCTTGGATTTGTGGTGCGCCTAAATGTAGGCTTTTGTTGTTTTCAAGTGTTGCGCCTGATTTTGAATTAATACTAGTAATAATTGATTTTTGTCGAGCGCCTAAATGTAGGCTTTTGGTTTTGAACTAATAATTAAAGTTAATAGTAGGAAATTTTTGTTCATGCCAATGGATTCTAGATGGTGGGTATGTGGGGTGGATAATAAAGATATGGAGGGGGGTAATGAAATTTTCCTCAGAAATCCTCTACGGGCTCTGGTTTTTGAGATATTGTCGGTGTGGGGTGGGAGGGGGAACGAAATTTTCATCAGATATCCTCTACGGGCTTTAGTTTTCGAGATATTAGCGACATTTGTTTGGGCGCAAACGCCATTTCTTGAGTAAGGTACCCTACTGGCCTTAGCCGGAACTACCAGCATGCCTTGGTTTTGCTGTTTTCTTTTATTAGCGGGAGTGTTCTAGATATTGGCATGATGTCATCATGGTTTTGCTGCACCTAAATAAGTTTTCTTAGCAGGGAAGTTGTATATATCAGCATCATTCGAATTTCACAACATGATATCACCATAAACAGATTCTAGAAGATGTCAGTGAGGGTTCTGGGTGTCAAACAGTAAATGTTGCGCCTAGGCTTTTACAGGATTTGAGTGCAAACGCCATTTCTTGAGTAAGGTTACCTAGCGGCATTAGTGAGTACTACAGGCATTTAATGGTAGGTGATATGTTTCCCATCCAATGCCCTGATACAATTTAGCATATTCCATAATTTTGATTCGCGTGCAAACGCCATTTCTGGAGTAAAGTTATGGCATTAGTCGGTACTACCAGCATGCCTTGGTTTTGCTGTGAAGCTTTAGATATCAGCATGACCTCGTGATATCGCCTTGGTTCTGCTGTTTCCTTGCTTGAAGATTTCTTAGCATAAAATGTTGCGCATAAATTTCTTAGCGGAGAAGATGTAGATATCAGCATGACGTCACCTCGGTTTTGTTGTTCTCTTACTTGAAGATTTCTTAGCAAGGAAATTGTAGATATCAGGATGACGCCGCATTGATTTTGCTGGTTGGTACTAGCAGCATGCCTTGGTTTTGCTGTTTTCTTTAGAGTGAAGTTTTAGATATCAGCATGACGTCGCATTGATTTTGCTGGTCGGTACTAGCAGCATGCCTTAGTTTTGCTGTTTTCTTTAGAGTGTAAGTTTTAGTTATCAGCATTCTGCTGTTTTATTACTTGAAGATTTCTTAGCAAGGAAACTGTAGAAATCAGCATGAAATGACCCTGATTTTTTTTTGCTGTTTTGAAATCACCTTGGTTTTTTGTTGTTTTCTGTATTTTCATCTCGGAGATCGTAGCTCTAAGCATTTGTGAATGGGTGGGAAGCTGTATTGGTAGAGGTTGCTGGTTAAGTTTGATCTGGTCTTGGAGGACTTTACTTGAAGTACCCTTTCCTGTGTCTGGATACTCGAGGTTGGCTGAGAGCTTTAGTGGCAATATTTGACACTATGATTAGGTTTGCCTGAGGTGTGTTGTACTGGGCTACGTTACCTGTACTAAGGCTTAGGAAGAATATGTGCGGCTAAAGTAATGATGCGAAATACCCCATGCGAATTTATACCGGCGGCTGTATACAGCAGAGCTGTTTAAAAGCTGTTAAGCTGTTATCAGAGCTGTTTGAAAAGCTGTTAAGCTGTTATCAGAGCTGTTTAAAAGCTGTTAAGCTGTTATCAGACCTTTTTAAAAGCTGTTAAGCTGTTATCAGAGCTGTTTGAAAAGCTGTTAAGCTGTTATCAAGGCTGTTTGGAAAGCTGTTACCAGAGCTGTTTAAAAGCTGTTAGCCTGTTATCAGAGCTGTTTGAAAAGCTGTTTACCTGTTACAAGAGCTGTTTGAAAAACTGTGAAGCTGTTATCAGAGCTGTTTGGAAAGCTGTTTTCCTGTTATCAGAGCTGTTTGGTTGCCACTTGTTTATCTGATGAAATGGAGTAATGCCCCCATGGTAGAGTATCCGTCATTCTGCTCATAATATGTCGCTTATTATCATAAGGACTCAATGTGATCTTCTTTTGACTGACAGTATGCACGCTATGGTTATGGGATCGTATGGAGCTCTGATTGGCAGTTAATATTCGCTTGTTATTCAAGCATTCGACGTAGTCTTCGAAATTGATATGCTTCTGGACTACATTAGCCTTTCCTCCTTTTTCTTTCTTTACAGTTTTACCGTCGTTTATACGCAGACTGTACATTTTCGAGCGCAAGCCAACATGAGGGGTAAATCGAACTGGTTATCTTCTGGGTAATCACTTGTATCAAATTTGTGTATATTTTCAACCATCAACTCATATGCATTTTTCTCTCCAAGTTCATATATTAGAGAATCTGTATCCGTATACATGACTTTACATTTATCTCCAAATTCACGCTGCATAAAACTGTAGTGGAAATCGTAGAGGCATATCTATGAAATTTCCGTAACTGCCATTCCAATATAGAGAGGCTTATTGAATAAGATTTTGAGTCGCTGCTCACTGAATACAACTCAAGAATACATCGAACTACGAAAATGAGACCACGTGATATTAACGCTTCCAATGCGAAACAACTGCTCTGAACTGTATACAATCATATAAAGATTGTTGTTCCTGCAAAGTATAAAGTAGGAGATTTTGTACGCATCAGCAAATACAAGCATATATTTGAGAAAGGCTATACACCAAACTGGACAGCGGAGATTTTTAAATTATTGAAGTTCAAAACACAAACCCCATCACATATCGGCTGGAAGATTATCAAGGAAATCCAATCAAAGGAGGCTTTTATGAACTGGAGCTGCTGAAATTTAAACACCCACACCTATATCTCGTAGAGAAAATCTTAAAGAAGAGTGGAGATAAAGCTTACGTTAAATGGCTCGAATTTTCATTAAAACACAATTCTTGGATTAATAACAAAGATGTTTTATAATTTCTTGAAAAACAACTAAAACTATAATACAATTACAATAAATTTATAATTACAATACTTTTTTTATTTTACAATTATTCATGTTTAAAACAAATTACTTGAATAAATGAAGCTAAAACTATAATACATTTATTATTTACACTTGACTTAGATTCTTTCTGCGGCTGCTAATTGTTGATCTGATGAAATAGAGTAATGTCCCCATGGTAGAGTATCCGTCGCTCCGATCATAATATGACGCTTATTATCATAGGGACTCAATGTAATCTTTTTTTGACTGATAGTGTATACGTTATGGTGATGAGATCGTATGGAGCTCTGAGTAGCAGTTAATATTCGCTTGTTATTCAAACATTCGACGTAGTCTTCAAAATTGATATGCCTCTGGATTACATTAGTCTTTACTCCGTTCGCTTCTTTTACAGTTTTACCAGCGTTTATACGCAGACTGTACATTTTCGAGCGCAAGCCTACAAATTCGCTCATGATTTTCCCATTCAGCTCATCCTTCATTAGCCCAGGAATCTTTTTATTCATTAGCGGTAAATTGAATTCATTATCTTCTGGGTAATTACTTGTATCAAATTTGTTTATATTTTCAGCCATAAACTCATATGCATTTTTCTCTTCAAGTTCATATATTAGAAAATCTGTATCTATATACATGACTTTACATTTATCTCCATACTCACGCTGCATAAAACTGTAGTGAAAATCGTAGAGGCATATTTTCGAAATTTCCATAACTGCCATTCCTATATAAAGCAGCTTATTGAATAAGATTTTGAGTCGCCTTAATTCCACAGCAACTAAATTCTCATCAAATATCGTTGCACTGTAGAAGTTGGGTGCCGCAATCCGAGCTTTTGCACCATAGCGACCTTCCCACTTCATGCAAAGCTTGATATCGCTATATTTGCGTAAATTTTCCATGGTCTTACAAAAAGCTGCATTATTCATCTGCTTGTAACTGTCCTTCTCATGATCGCTTGTAGCCTGCATCCGTTTGGTGGTATTTAAGTCAATATATGGTTTAAGCCAAGCTGATTGGTCGAATTGAAGTACCCGGTGCACTTTTTTCAGGATGAGTCCATGTGATAAGCATTGCTTCAAATTTCGGTAGTGTATAACATATTTAATTTTTGGATGTAATATTGTCAGAAGCTTTTCTAATTTTGCTCCAGGTGGTGCTGCATGCTCAGAGCAAAACTTTAAGTCCTTATGCTTATCATGTAGATGTTGAGGATAATCCAAGTCGACTTCGAATATGTATCCAGTTGGAGAATCATCAGAAATTTCAAAAACGTCAATATTGGGAACATCAACCCATTTCAATCCTCCGGTTGGTAAATGCTGTGACATGGCCCATCCATAAAGGTTATTTACATCATAATACATCAAGTATTTCTCTTTCTCCTCAGGCTTAAAATCATCCATATATTTGCTATTGGCTTTACAATATCTGTTCGAACATTGACTTATACCACCTCGAATGCCTCTATCTATGAATAGTAGTATATCTACGTCGGTTATCAGCTATAATTTCACATTAGTGTATTTTAGCATAGCATCCCATGTTAGGCCTGGCATGGTGTAATAATGTGCTCACATATGTAGATATACTGTAATGAATTGACGAGAATATGGACTATGGACATTTTTACTCTCCGACAAACAATTAAAGTAAGAAATGCGAAAAAAAAGTAACCTCAACAGTTTAAAGACTACATTTGCAAAACAAAAAGGTTGACTCTTCATGCACACTTCTCGAAAGTTCTCAAACACGTCGGCCAATAGGAGAACATCAGTCTTAAGGTATAGATCTGAATATTCACCAAGTATTTGTATTTCAAATTTTTGCCAGACCTCTTCAGCATGATTGTAGTCCTCAGGAGATATAGCACTGTCAGTCAGTTTATTGTAGAACGCTTGCTGTAAGTTCCGGAAATCCAATTTATCCCAGTCATCAATAAAATCATATGGGAAGGCACCCTTGCGTGTAAGAAGTTTGATAGTGTCATCATCCAATCTCTGCCATACTGATCTTGTAGTGTTTAATTTATCCATCGGCAGCAATGATGATAGCTTATCTAAAGATTCAGCCATAAAACGGAAGGAATCGATGAATCTGAATTTTATGTAGCTGCCGTTCATGTGCTTGGTGAACGAAATATATCTTTCCTTGTTTATTGGTAAGAGATACACTTTCCCAGGAACAGATGTAGCTATATCCTTAATAATGAAGTGAGCATCATATCCGGATAAATTGTGACAAATTACTGGATCTATGGAGCACGCAATCTTGGTACATCAGATTGCATGCATTGTGCGCTGGCCCTCGGTATTTTCCTGTTAAAAGAATTTATGAAAAGGAATGAATTGAATTATTCTTCTCAGTATTTACCTGTTAAGTGGCAATGGTCCCGGACTCGTTCCTCATCGGCTGCAAACGTTTTTTCACATATATGGCAGCAAGTATTTTCCATATGCGATCGCCGTTCCTCTTTAGTCAGGGGTTGCATTGGCCTGATGTTCAGCTCCTCCTGTACAGCTATGGATGCAATCTTTTGCAATTCTAATGCAAACCATTTTTGACAGTCCTTGCCTCGATATGCTCTGTAATATGAGAGCTTAGCATCATGTTTGCAGTGGAAGTAGAATCCTCTGCTATGAACTTCATGTTCCTGGATTTGCTGTGTATTTTGATCGTTTCCCTGAATCGGCTTCAATATTGACTCAAGATCTGCATACACACAAAACGGGACTGCATTTTTATGGTTATAATTCTTATATTACAACCATTTCTTTTCCTCTGAGGGAAACATAATCCTGCAATCATTTTGCTTCTCGCATTCGGGAGTGTGTGATGCTAATTTTTCTTCAGAGTAAAAGTAGAGCAAACATCTCTCACATATACTATACCTTCTACCATCATGTTTTGAAGTTTGCTTCGATATGAGTCGAGAAAGATCTTTGATCCAGCAGACATGATATCAGCTGGCATCATCATCACCATCATCGTTATCATCATCATCATCGTCCATATGATCATCATCCTGGCCATAATCTTCTTGCAGCATTAAGAGATTTACATGTCGCTCCATCCTGTGTTTTGTAAGTCTAACTGGAACTGTGGTGAAGAAACGCTCTTTCTCTATGATGAACACGTTTATTGATAAATCGTTCTGGCCTTCAAATTGTGTAATTTGCTTAAGCGTCATGGGAAATGTTATTCCAGTTAAATTAAGTACAGTAGAATAATGTGGATATGATGAGATCCTATCGGAGTGAACATTTGCAGGATATAGCGCTGATGTTATTGCTCACGCGAAGCATGCTTCATCATTATTTTTCACATTAATGCAAGCTTGCTTTAAAGCAATCTCCTTCGGTAGAGGTATATAAAATGATCCCCGAATCGGTTCAAACTTGTTGATATGCACCGCTAAATGTATTACAGAATGCAGTGCCCAACCACTATCTTTCTCTTGAAACTCTTCTAGTTGAGTGAGTATTGGGTCGTATATATTTAATTTATACCACTCATTCAAATTATCCTCCTCACTGATTGGTGCAGTTCTTGCGTGGAAGTACTTAATGTATTTAATAACTTCATTATCACCAGTTTCTTTAATATGATATTGTTGTTTTAATGTATTCTTAATGCGGCGAGCAAGTAATTTGGAAGCATCTTGCATAAACAGCTTAGGATCTAGGTGGCTTATATTCACGATAACACCTGCCGTAATTCTACCTACGAATGCTGTTGTTATTTCCCACTTAACAAAATCACTTCTTGTTACTCGTTGATTAATTCCTCCACCTCGATGGGGAACTTTGATTAACAATCTCAACGATTTAATTTGAGTAATACAGCTGTCCAAATGTCGTTTTCTAGCATTCCTATTACACTTCCGAAATGCTGCTTGATATTTACGAATGTTTCTGTTGCACTCTTTAATAATATTGTTTTTATTCACAAAATTTGCATCACTTAAACACTGCAACACAATTTCTTAATTAATGAAAAACTTTCATTTATTACTGTGATAGACATTTTTAATTTTTTTATTCAACACTAACACTTTGAATCACTTAGATTGACTGGTGCTCCCCAAGAGTTTGCTTGCGCTTTTATAGCAACGGTTTGTAAACATGAATGATCCTGCTGCTACAATAATCATTGCACAGGATGAATTCCAACGAATTTGCTTACAGGCTTAGATGATATCGAATTACACGATAAGAAAATCACTCAAATTTGTTGTCAAATTTCGTTACTTTATTCTGCTGGTCGAATTTGCAAATAAGATTGTTTACATGAATGCATACATGAAAATGTGATAATTTGTTTACATTCCAATGAAACGTTTCGATCGGTAAAATTCTTGGAACAATACAATTTTTGGCTGCCTGCAGGAAGTGTGGTATCAAATTATTTGAAAAGAATAAACATGAATCATTTGTTGATATTGCTTAAATTTGTTTACAGCAGGATGTGAAAATTTGTTTACGAATTCCAATGAAACGTTTCGATCAGTAGAATAAACATGAATCATTTGCTGATATTGCTTAAATTTGTTTATGCACCTGTAAGCAGCAAGAACCAAGATGACGTCATACGTGATACTTCCTCGCTAATAAAAGAAAACAGCAAAACCAAGGCATGCTGGTAGTACCGACTAATGCCACTAGGGAACTTTACTCCAGAAATGGCGTTTGCACGCGAATCAAAATTATGGAATATGCTAAATTGTATCAGGGCATTGGATGGGAAACATATCACCTACCATTAAATGCCTGTAGTACTCACTAATGCCGCTAGGTAACCTTACTCAAGAAATGGCGTTTTCACTCGAATCCTGTAAAAGCCTATGCACAACATTTAATGTTTGACACCCAGAACCCTCACTGACATCTTCTAGAATCTGTTTATGGTGATATCATGTTGCGAAATTCGAATGATGCTGATATCTACAACTTCCCTGCTAAGAAAAGTTATTTAGGTGCAGCAAAACCATGATGACGTCATGCCAATATCTAGAACACTCCCGCTAATAAAAGAAAACAGCAAAACCAAGGCATGCTGGTAGTTCCGGCTAAGGCCGCTAGGGTACCTTACTCAAGAAATGGCGTTTGCGCCCGAACAAATTTCGCTAATATCTCGAAAACCAAAGCCCGTAGAGGATTTGTGTTGAAAATTTCGTTCCCCCTCCCACCCCACACCGCCAAGAATCCATTTCCATGAGCAAAAATAACTTGAAATATTAATACGCTAATATCTCGAAAACCAGAGCCCGTAGAGGATTTCTGATGAAAATTTCATTACCCCCCTCCCCCCTTACCCACCATCTAGAATCCATTGGCATGAACAAAAATGTCCTACTATTAACTTTAATTATTAGTTCAAAACCAAAAGCCTACATTTTGGCGCTCAAGAAAAATCAATTATTACTAGTATTAATTCCACACCAGGCACAACACTTGATAACAACAAAAGCCTACATTTATGCGCACCACACATCCAAAAAAACCGTAGCATGCTGCTACGTGTGGGCACAAAAACCGTAGCGTGCTGCCACATGTGGGCAAAAGTGAAGCAAAGAACTTCCCAATACCGTAGAATGCTGCCTAGTGTGGGCCAAAAGTGAAGCTAAAAACTTCAAATATCCAAGAGAATCGTACCACACATCCAAGAAAGCCGGAGTACCGGAGCATGCTGGTAGTATCGGCTAATGTCTCACTGACATCTTCTAGAATCTGTTCATGGAGATGTCATGTTGTGACATTCGAATGATGCTGAACAAAGCCTACATTTAGGCGCAGCACCCCCATAAGCAAAAAAAACTTGAATTATTACTAATATTAACTATATCTAAAAAGGTAAAATCGCTAATATCTCAAAAACCATAGCCCGTAGAGGATTTCTAACAAAAGTGTTATCCCCCCTCTAACCCCCGCCCCTATAACACCTTCTAGAATCTATTGACATGAAGAAAACTATCCTAGGTAGCTTGAATTATTAATAATATTAACTGTATCTGAAAAGGTAAAATCGCTAATATCTCGAAAACCAGAGCCCGTAGAGGATTTCTGATGAAAATTTCGTCCCCCCTAATAGTCCCACCCCAACCATCTAGAATCCATTGGCATGAACAAAAATTTCCTAGCGTTAACTTTAATTATTACTAATATTAGTTCAAAACCAAAAGCCTACATTTAGGCGCACCACATATCTATCCAAGAAAACCGTAGTATTGGAGCATGCTGGTAGTGCCGGCTAATGCTAATGCTAGTGCTAGTTTATCTACTCCGTTTGACTGAGAGTGGTAGGGTGGGCTTTTTAAAATTCGAATATTTTTATTGTTGCCAAATTCTGAAAATTCGTAGCAATTAATTGGTGGACCATTATCCGAAACCAATTTTTTTGGTATTCCAAAAACTGCAAACCAATTTTGTAATTTATCTATTTATTACCGGTTCTGCTTAAGTAGTTTTCAACTTCTATCCATTTCGAGAGACTGTCCACAAGCAACAAAAAATTCCTGCCATCAAATTGAAAGAATCTAGATGAACCCTATCGTTAGAAGGATCTAAAGTTTTCCAGGATGAATCGTTGATCACGTTCTTCGATCTGCCAATTTGAGCGCAAACTGTACAGAAATTAAGAAATTCATCAATATCCGCGTCTCTACCTGCCCACCATATAAAACTCCTAGCCAGCATTTTCATGCGTACTATTTCGATATGGGTATCGTGCAACATCTGCAAAACTTTATATTTTCAGCTAGCTGGTATGAACAGTCTGTTGCCATACCAAATACAACCGGTATCTCAACTGAATGTTGCGCTTCTTTTAGCGTAAGACTGTAATTCTGAATTAAAAGCCAACCCATTTGTTATACCTTCGTATGCTCTTCTCAACAACTGTTGCTTTTGCGTTTCGCGTTTTACGGTTTCAATTTAGTTCGTTAATTTTTGCCAACCCAATGGAGCAAAAGTTATTCGAATAATTCGGACTCTTGGTTTTGGCCATTAATGGTAATCGCGATAAGGCATCTGCTTGCTCCACTTGAGAAGACCTTCGATATTTGATTTCATAATCATACATTGATAATTCTATAGCTTACCTTTGTAATCGCCCAGCTGCAACTTATTGATGCCCCCTTATTTCTCATTAAATATCTCAAGGAGCGGTAGATGATCAGTATATATAATAAATCGATGTCCATATATATACTTATGGAATTTTCTTATATCAAATATTATTGCCAACGCTTCTCTACGTGTTGAGAATTGTGCTAAATGCAAATTGTACTGGTTTTCCTTCTACGTTCACCAAATGAGCCAACACAGCACCTACACTTGCATCACTTGCATCAAAAGTTACAATTATCTGCTTTTTGGGATAATAATGCTCTTAACTATTATTATCAATTCATAACAGGCTTGCTTTATTATATGCCTTTTCTGGTTCCGGTCCCCACATGAACTTACTACTCTTTTCTAATAAATCTTAAAGGGTTGTTAATTTTGTAGACAGATTACGTGTAAAACGGTTATAGAAATTAAGAAGTTAAGTTGATAAGTTGGGTCAGATTTTTTAGTCTTGGGGCCTTAACTGTAGCTTCCACCTTTTTTTGTTCAGCCTTCACCCTCTTTCATGCCTTAAATATCCGACATGCTTGGCAAAATCTACATTTGTTCAAATTTACTCGAACATTGTGCTCTTGTAGATTGTTGAGTACTGATATTATTTTATCTTAAAAATCTCTTTTATCTATACCCCCAACCCCATAATTCATCATCCAAATAACAATCTACATTTTTAATATTTTTTACAATTTCATCCATTAGCTTTTGAAACTCCATTGGCGGAGCAGGGACACCATCGCAGTCCCCGCAAGCGTCCTCGGCCACCATACATAGGAGGAATATGTAAGCATGGGTCTCACGATCGAAGTGTACATCCAGTGCACAACCGTCCGTCTCATGCCCCATGTGCACCCAAGCGTTCTTCTGCATTGACAGAAGACCATCGTAGCCGCATTAACCTTTTCATCTACGTACAATCCCCATGTCAGCTTCGACTAGAGGAAGACTACAAGATGCTTGACATGAGGAGAGAGCTACAGAGTGAGCCCAAAAACGTCTGGATGAGCACAGTACCCAAGCTTACGTCTTCTAGAGAAGAGCGGCAAGCAGGTCTTTGTTGGGTTTACTGTCATATCAAGACAGGTGCACAGTCCTCAAAAATATTGAGGCCTCGTTGCATGAAGGCACAGCCATGCTATGCCTGGAAATGAGCAGAGGTATGTCATCCGCATACGCTTGACGTGAGAATCCCACGTTATTTATCACCGTGATGAGTGAGTCACAACCAACATAAACCCGAGTACAGGAGAAAGCACGCCACCTAGCGCGCAGCCTCTCTCGACCAGCAGAGAGGCAGGTTCGTTCGACCACATCCACACTTAAGTATCGTTGTCTTAATACTTGGTCGATCCACCTCACTACAGTGCGATCAACACCATGTCGATGCGCTGCCTCACATAGCGACTTGGGTAAGCATGTTGTGAGGTATATACGGGAGAAGTCTTTAGGGCTACACCCTTGATATATGCACCCATAAGCCTCTCCCGGCATTTCAAAAGGAATGGGGAGAGGCTTATGGTTCAAAAATCTTCGGGTACATGTAAGAATCGCTACGAGGCTTCGTAACGAAGGCAACACTCACCTTCCTCCATGCCTCGGGAACATATCCAAAAGCGGTTAATCCTCTGAAAATGGAGTCGATGTATGGAGCCAGCACAACGCTCTCTGTCTTCAGAAAGACAGGCAGAGTAGCGTCTGGAATCGGGGCTTTAAAAGCTAAGAAGATTGAAATTGACTATTTAGCCTTCTCGATATCAACAGCGGTGGACGAATCACCACAAGTGCAGAGCGTTAGGGGACGTTCGCCACACAACTGCATGTCTTCTTCAAGCTACAGTCTGGGAAATGCGTCGAGAGAAGAAGTCCACAGGCTTCCTCCTTCGATGCCGTAAAGGGGCCTTCTCAGAACACTCAGCCTGGTCGAAGAGTCAATCTTATGATTCCTGAGTAGCCTAACCGAATTACGATAGCCGTCAAGCTCCTCGCAGAACTCCACAATTCCCTGTCTTTTAGATTTCCCAATAAGCCTCTCGTAGTTACTCTGAATCACGCGATAGAAACGCCAGTCTGTCTCCGGGCCAATTCTTCTGCCCTTATTAGAAAGCCTTCTGAAAGCCTTACGGAGTACACTATTACTGGCGTTCCACCACGTCATAGGTTTCCTTCCAATGTCCGTACTAATGGGATCGGAAATTTCGAAAGCCACTGCCACAGGGGACTGCAGCCTTCCTGCTACCTTCTCCAAGGCGGCAATTCTCCTTATGTTTTTCGCCGGAGAGGCGAGCATAGAGACTATTTCCCTATGTTATCTCCCTCATTCAGTCCGCTTTGGATTCCTGTATGTTTCCACCTTAATGAGATCCGCATGCATACAGAATTCAATCTAGTGGTGATCGAGCAGAGACTTCTCTCCCGATAGCTGGCAAACAGGTGAAAAGCATCAAAAGACGCAAAAGCCACATCAATACCTTCTTGTCTTCGGCTGGTAGCAAAGTTTGGTTCGTTTCCGTGATTCAACAGAACCGGGTCCACTGAAGTTATTAAGTCCAGCAGTTGCTCACCCTGAAGGTTAATATCAGACCTGCTCCAGACAATATGACGAGCGTTGGCATCATAACCAACGAAGACTCCAAGCCGTTTAGACCTCGCATACAAAAATTCTCTCCTTACTCCGTCAGTAGGAGGGGGAGCAGCGGAGTCATACCGTAAATATTCTGAGACAATAAGGATTTCCCTATTGATTCAATCCTTCTTGAAGGAGAGCTTGATCGATGTAGTGTCCCTATCGCACAAATGTGGCAATAAGGTCACCAAATCGTCTTTTGTCGCAACAACACAAGCCCTAGGAGTAGAGCACATGGTGTCGTACAAGAAATGAGTGCCTTGCACCTCCGTTAGACCGCGGATACGGTCCTTATATAACCAAGGCTGCTACACAAGCACCACTTTTTGTTGTTGGGGTATTGACACCCGCATCGAGAGCCACTCCAGCGCTTCAGAAGCCTTCCCCTTTCGGGTTATTGGAACCCTTCGTCTTGTGAAAGATTTTCCACTTCACTCTCAACAGTGGCCAGTATTATCAGGGATGCAAACCCCCATTCGGATGAGAGGTGAACCGAGTTCCATCAACCTCCTTCAGATTGTCAACTGTCCGCCTCAGCCAGTTCAGTGGACTCTCGTTTTCACAACTGATTCAGATGGACCCATCCTGAACAGAGAATCCTCTGAGCACTGGTGCTACATCCGAGTTCCTGTCGATCGCATTTCAAATTGCACTCCGGAAGACAGCAATCGGGTTGTCATTAAGAGGAGTTTCTGGGTCACTCGGGCTCACGACCACACGAAGAGCCCTCGTAGCAGCCTGCGAGAAGCTGGCCGCTTTACGCCCCCCTTCGTTCTCAGGCCCAGCAGTCCCTTCCTTTGCCGGGAGCTCCTTGGATGTCCCTGGAACACCTTCTAAAGGGTGACGCCCAGCCTGTTGAGCCTTGGAAGGTGGAGTTCCGCTGGGGTTACCCCCAACAGACTGCTTGTTCACCCTTTTGCTGTTGCTCTCCTGCTCACCAGGTCCGTCAGATCTAACGCACTTAGTTCTATGGGTTGTTACACCCACATCACAGGCAACGTTGGCAGAAATATCGGTGGCAGGCTGAGTAGAAGGCGCAAACTCCGGAGAGATGTTCTCTCCCGCTGTTCAGAAATTAGGAAACACTAACTTTGTATTTAGGATTACTTGAACTTAGAAAACGCTAAGTCAAGTATGTAAAAAAACTCTCGTACTGAAATGAGGTTTCACTGATTCCAGTACGGGGATAGGATTGGGTAGAGGATTTGAGCAGAAGACAACTACAGCCGATTAGATTATAATAAAAACTAAACTTTTATTTCTACAAATGATCTACCTATATATATATATAACAAAATTAGTAAAATACAAACGGAAACAAATAATCAATATTCATTGTCAGCAATAACTGCTGACTTACAAATAATTTTTTACTTACATTCAATATAGCAACAACAGTCGGGTCACCGTACTACAAAAATATTTATTTGAACAACAAGTGCAATTGTTTAGTAAGCGAAAAGCAAAGCTGAATTTATAGTAATTACGTGTAGGGTGACTGACCAACCAACTGCTGGTGAATTATGATATCTAATAATCAAATTATTATTATTTCTTTTTTTTTATGCTTGAACACCCGCTTTCTTCATTCTGCTTCTATTTTTTTCCACACCTGATTTACACTTCTGCATAGTGTTCAGTTTACCGACGCTAGGAGGCTTACTACCACACTCCACTACCTGCTCAGCCAGACCGCCGACCTGTGAAGAGAGAGAAAGAGGACGGTATTAGCCGTCTTCCTATCTCTTTTCCTTCTCTTCCTCGCTGATCTACCGACTCTCCTGTATACGAACATATGTACGTTTACAAGATGTTTCTCTGTGACAGGTCCAGATAATTAGGTAAATTATTTAGTAAGTTGTACTGTTTTGCATGATTCAATTTACAATTAGACAAAAAATAATGCGCTTTATGAAATGAACTTCTATTTTAGTATAAATTACCCACCAAATAGTAAAATATAAACTGAACAAAAGCTCTGTTTGTCTCCAATGCATGTCCATGTCGATCTTTTTAAGTAAAAACAAAAAACCTAAAATTAAGGAAAAAAGAGATAAAGATGAATCAAAAATTATGAAAACAATTAACAAAAAAGTATAGACTTAAGAAAGAATCATTCGAAGAACGAGCACCTTTTGCTAGCACAATTATAATGCTTCTAAGTATTAAAGAAAATACATTTCACTATTTTCAAAATCTTTCCAAATAGTGCATTTTATACAGCCAAATTTCCAAAATAGATATTTATTTGTAAATGTAACGTATTAGGATTTTGTAAATGTAAAACTGAAATTGTTATTTCTACTATTTTGGAGTACCATTTGGCAGTAATTTTTCGGTCGTTATTTCCACGAAAATCTTTCATTTATTCTAAAGAAATTTTTTGAAGTAGTCTACTATTTCGTAATTACTAAATAGTAGTAATTTAGTAATCTTCTTGTTCATAAGATCAAAAATCTCTAGTATTTTCTAAAACACAACAACAATGGACATAGCCAGAATGATACAGGTCAATGTGCTAAAATTCATTAACTGCAGCACAAGCGTACGTCATAAGCAACTCACTCACGCTGCATGATTTGCTGCAATTGCAGGTAGTAAAGCACTCAATTAATTATGAAATTCGACTCGCTTCTATTCCTGGTGACATAATTACCTTTATTTGCACAACTTTTTGTAGAATAAATTTCTTTTTTATTTACAATTTGTACTATTACTTTATTTCCGTAATTTCTTGAAGTGTAAATTTTGTTGGGTTACAATTTTGTATAAAAAATTCAGAGTTCAGCTAGAGGTAAAAGTTTCTTATCCTGTACCGTTCCCAACCGTCAGGTTCAATATTGAACGCACAGTTTAATCGAAACCTCTTTCTAACCACACAAAATTTGATCTCAACATCAGTCCTGAGAAGTTTCAGCATATTGTTGAAATCTTTTCACAAGGCTTATTTTGGTAATTCATAAGTACCCGGACAAAGGGTGCAGAAATAATTACAATTTGAAAAATGTAGATATTTCTACAATTTCGAAGTATTATTATCTATGTGGTAATGCTTTTTTCACATCAGATTCTAACATATTATCACGTTGATGGTATAAGATTATTATCGAAAAGATATCATAGTGTTGTTGTTTTTTTACGCTACATTTCAAAGTAGATTTCTTCGGAACGTACAGCGTATTTTGTGGGGAACTAAAGAACCTCTTAAAATGTATGAAATGATCAATAGTTTTATACACAACAGCAGTAGAAAACTGATAAATTAATTATAAATACCGAACCAGTTTATACCGTATTGCACAGCATACCGTATTGCACAGCATACCGTTGTCTGCAAATATTTTATCTGTAGACCAGGATAATCAGAAGCCCTGGTAAGTACTATATTTAAGTATATTAAGCTTCTCATTCCGGCCTTAATGCATCACAGAAATAATGATGGTACAGGAAAACTAATAGAATACCCACGCATAATACTTAAAGTTATTTTCATGTTTTCATGGCTGTCACTTCACTGTCTGAAATAAAACTCGCCTCCTCGATGTGAGAACTGCAGTATTTATACTCTACGAATTATTCTAGAACTTTCCTGAATATTCCGTTGCACGAACCCAAAGTTTATGTCACTAACCTAAAGTTTCCATTTTCAACAGATGTCGCTTGCGTCACTTTGCAGCGCGTAACAATATCAAGGTATTGTTATAAGTGAGAATAAAAAAATTTTAACGAGTGAATTTTCGAAAATTATCTTCTAAGCTTAAAAGTGTGTTTTTCTCAAAACTATAGTTTAGCGTTTTCGCCAAACAAATTTTCGGGTGACGATATGTTATATTATTATCATATTATTAATTTCATTCATATCGTTAAACTAATACATGCTGCTGGTATATCAGAGTTTCTTGGTCTCATAGATGAATAGAATTTCTATACCCTAGATTAAATAATTATGTGCACTAAGTTTGTTTTTTGTGTGCAAAGCACATAAATAACGCTGGTATAACAAAACTCTTTCGTAGCGTTGGCATTCAAAAATTTCGGTTTTCCCTATATATTGGGATACTGGCTGAGAACGCGTCGACGTAAAGAGCTGAAAATTTGTGCACGGAATTTTCATAAAAATGGTAAATACAGTTTCAAAAATGGGCTAAATCGGGTGCCCCTTCTTAGTGTGCCATAGAAAAAGCTAGATTTTGTTCGTATACTCTGCAAATCATCAGTCCTAAACATTTCTATTGTATTGAGAGAAAACCCTGTGATATTAATTAGTCATTTTTATTGCTACACGAACCGTTCGAGAATTATATGCGAAAACCACTTAAACAATAAAATCACAGAAAGGTGATCATACGAAATGACATTCATCTAGGGCATATAGACCTATGTCTACGGAACATTGATCAGGTCATGCAGATACGACTTCATTGTAAGTTCAAATACACACATCCAAATTTGGACGTCTGGCGTTTGCTTGTAGTTGGTACTGCTTTGCGTTCAGTCACGATAGCTCACGATGTGAACACGTAAAACCTAGAGTGTACAGTTTCAGTGTTTTATCAAAATCTAAAGAACATTTCAATTCAGGGGGAAAATAACGAAAGAAAGAAAGATATACTATTGGCAAGAAAAATTGCATCAATGGCATATATATCAACGAGGTATGCAGATTAATAAAGGCCGTTTTTATACCCAAAGCAGGAACCGATTACCCAATGACGCAAATTCATATATGTAGGCCTATTAGTCCGACACCTTTTATTTTGAACATTCAATATTTTGCCTCAAAAGTTGTCCACTCCATGCCAATAATTATGCCTACCAATCCCCAAAATCCACAGAGGAAGCTCCCAACAGTCTGCAGGAGACTGTCGAGAAAGTCTGACAGGAAAGGTAGTCCTATTATGTACTTCAAAAACTACAGAGTACCTTCGGCAACACCCTATTTGACTCGATCAAAAGGGTATCGCAAGATAAAGGTATCGACAGGTGAGAAAATTTCTGCATTAAAAACAACAAGTGCTTACGCAGGTGAAAATTTGTGATCGTACGTAAAAATGTGAATTAAAAATATGAAAATATTATGTAATTTCCTGTGTTGCTCTCAACTCGATCGACTATGTGATGGCAATATATAAATAATAAATTGAACCCCGAGGGGGAATTTGAAATTTTTAAATCGACCAGTTAACAGTGACTTTTTCTTTTTAAATCAACGAAGTTAATCCAGATGCATAGGTATTGTACCTTAGTATCATACCACCATTGCCACGCTATTGCACTGAAAAAGCGTTGCATAACAACTTCCTTAAACAGCGCATCCACAACAATCAGGGCCACTATAGGCTGCGGCTTGTAGCGTGGTTAAAGTATCACAACAATGGTTATTGGTTGTGGATAAACTTACTCAAAGAACCGGTTTTGAGGCCCAGGGATATGCTGATGACACTGTCATTAGAAATACAGCTAAAATAACCAGCGATATTCCAAAAAAACACAAATAGTTTTCCCTTTACTATCAAAATTACCATTACTACTTATTGGTGATTAGAATGGTCACTAATTGAAGATAACGATAACTATTTTCCTCTTAGTAACTTAACTAAAAAGGAATCACTCTTCCTGGGCTCTATTTCAGCTCTTTGTCTCAGCTAAATCAAAAACATCGGAGACAGACTTGCGGTTTCAATATTGCAGTTTGCTCTAAGCCGCGACAGTGTCTCTATATACTGAGTATAATATACGCTGGGTGTACACTCAGTGTGTTGAACAATGGAACTCATTATTGAAATTGTGAAGAATTTCGCGGTATAAAATAACAACTTCAGTCATAGCAACGATCCCATGACGTTTCATTCACAATCCCTTCAATTGCACAAGAGGGTATAGTTCATTATATTAATGGGCATCCAAAATGACTTCACAACTAGCCCTGCTAGGATCTCTTCAGTCTTTATTAAGTCATGCTGCCTCTGTCTGTCAGTTTCGCTGAAAATTATGCTCCAAAACTTGCTCGATAGTGGTTGTTTCCCGTAGCTATGGAAAAACTCTTTTGTCATACCTATCCGTAAAAAAGGTAGACTAATTAAATGTATAACTATATGCTCATTTAAAAATTATCTTGCATGCCTAAATTATTGGAATCTATCGTTTACTCTCAACTATCAATTTCCTGCAAGAATTTGCTTCTTCAAAATGGTTTATTTCGGGCAGGTCTACAACCACTAACTTGTCTGGAATACCATTGTCAGATTTGCAAAGACTACCAGACAGGTTGTATATATATGCAGACTTTAGTAAAGCGAAATTATCTCACGTGATACTGTTGAAATAGGAAAGTATGGATTTCCCCAACATTTCTAAAATGGACAGAGTTTTATTTAGATAACAGAACATACCAAATATATTTCCGAAATTCCATCTCTAGAGTATTTTGGGCTTCGTCTGGCATACCTGAACGGTGTCAATTGGCCCCGGTGTTCTTTATTCTATATATCATCATCGATAGCCGGAGATATATTTTGAGAAATCATACAATTTTCATGATTAGAAATATTTACCATAGTCAAACATAAGTAATTCACACAAAATAATAAAATTCTGCTGAACCTTTGTTTTACCATAGATCTAATTACGAGCGCGCAATTTTTATTTGCAAAAGCTTTTGTTTTAGGAGCCGCCCAAATCGCGGTGAGAATATCTCTGCATTAAAAACAACAAGTGCTTACTCAGGTAAAAATTTGTGATCATACGTAAAAATTTGAATTAAAAATACGAAAATATTATGTAATTTCCTGTATTGCTCTCAACTCGATTTTGAGTGTGGAAAAACAGCCATCACAACTATGTGATGGCAATATATAAATAATAAATTGAACCCCGAGGGGGAATTTGAAATTTTTAAATCGACTAGATAACAGTGTCTTTTTCTTTTTAAATCAACGGAGTTAATCCAGAGCATAGGTATTGCAGCTAACTATCATAACATCATTGCCAGGCTATTGCACCCTGACAAATTAATCTCATCAGAGTTAAGTTGGATGCTTAGGTATTAAAGGTAAGCATCAAATAATCCATGTACGGTAATGTAACCTGATAAACTACAGCGGCCGATAACGGAATCGTTCACGTAAAAAAAATTTTTGGTGATCCCGACGTGATCCAGGTGATACGTTCACTCAACAATAGCATCAAGGCTTCAATCGTTTCACGCTGTAGAGACGTGATCCAGGCGACCAGCTCGTAATACGTTAATCTAATCAACAATTATTGCACAAAAAGTCCAACCGTCTCAACTAAGGAGGCGTGATCTAGGCATTTGGTTATCATCACTGTTCTGAATCCAGAATAGACTCAATAGCCGCCACAATGGAGGAGTTGTCCGCTCCACAAGAGCAAAGTGGAAAACAAATCCAGGCAATCGTCGAAAGTTACAGAAATTCTTTTCGCAATCTCAAGAATTCTGCGTATTACCTGCTGGAAGAAGCGTGGGATTCCTTCGAGGAAACAGATAGCCACATCAGGCAACAACATGGAGATCAACTACAACATGCCTATTTCATCAAAGACTACTACGAAGGCATAAGAGTGATTTTTGAAAGGTATTGGATCCAATTTAAGAGAAATTATCGGATCTTCATGAAGAAGCTACTAGAATAGATAATTTCGAAAATTTCGGCTAAGGAAACATAGCTCGTAAAACACCTGATGTCACAAACAAGTATAAGCGGAATCTTGATGAGCAATGAACCCAGTTTGTCAAGAGCGACAATCATCTTAACGAAGTGCAAGCTGAGAAAAGTTATCCATGTTGTCCTTGGCTACTTCGAATACCGTGGCGTAATCTAATTCAATAATGAAGCTACCAAAGATAACCTTGCCCAATTTCGATGGGGACTATTTAAAATTTTATGACCTACTTAATTAAATGGTCCATAATCAAGCCATAGGGGCTTGTCAAAAAATGTGGTATTTGAAATTACATTTAACCGGGGAAGCTAAGAAACTTGTTCGTCATCCAAGCTTGTCTGATGAGAATTTCGTCGCAGCCTGGACAATGTTAAAACAGCGCTATCAACCATATGCTGTTAGTCATGGAATTACAGCATACACTACTGTCTCAACAGAATATAATGTCCGAAGGTTCAGCTGCAATCAAATCACTTCATGACACCACCCAAGAATACCTATTCGGACTAGAAAATATAGGATTCAATACCACCAATTTGGATCCTTTGCTGTTTTATCTGTTGACCCATCCTAAAAAGCTGCAACCCATGAAGGAGTTTCTAAATTTTTTGAAAACAGGTTTCCAATCACTATAGGTTTTGGGAAGTAAAGCCAGAAGTCCCGAAAAGTATCAAGGGAGACATTCAGCTAAATCACTTACTTCAATCGCCAAGTTTAATCAACAATGTACGTTTTGCAAGGGGAATCATCCATTTTGCGCGTTTCAAGGATTCCTACGAATACAGCTATGCAGTCGACTGACCATTCTTAGAAAGGCAAACTTGTGCACGAACTTTCTCAAGACTGGGCATTGTGCATCGCAATATACTTCAAGAGGATATTCTAAGTGCTTAAAAATGCATAACACTTTGGTGGACCATCATACACAAAATACACAATTAAAGGTCAAAGAAGCAGTCGTCAATTCGCCTCAAGAGGCTGTGGCCATATTGAAAAGAAAATGCAGCTACACTGTCAATACACGGCAGTGCCAAAAGAGAGGTTACGTTATCTTGGGTACTGTACTTATCAAACTCGTAAATCATAGGGACAAAACCGTAGAGTATAGAGTAATTCTGTATTCCAGAAACCCTGAGCTGATGCAAATTTAAGGTATTGGACAAAGCAAGAAAAATAGACAAAAACGAGTCAATGTCTCTGATCGGAGCAGAAATATATTGTCAAATCATGTCAATTGGTCAAATAAGGTTGGCAAACAACTTATCAATCTGACAGAATACAGTGTATGGGTGGGTGGTATCTGGCAAGGTTGACGGAGATTCCCCCATTCATGCATTAACAGGTGGCATTTGCAGCGAAGATGAAAGAACTGAACAACAGATAGAAAAATTCTGAAAATTGGAAGAAGTTGATTCAGCATATGAAGAAACCAATATAACAATTTCAGAACAGCGATGCGTAAATAATTTTAATCAAAAAATGGAGAGAACCCAAGAAGGAAGGTTTATAGTAAGACTACTCTTCTCGCAGAATCCCAAGGCACTCGGGGAATCAAAAGCCATTGCACTTAATAGATTTCTATTATTGAACTTGGCAGGCAAAATGGGTTGCCAAGGCATAGTGTATTGACTTTATTCGCGAACACATCAGGCTAGGGCACATGGACCAAGTCGATCCCATTGACATAAGCAAGCCACAGTGCTTCCTACCGCATCATTGGGTCAAAAAGCCGGATAGCAATACCACTAAACTCCGAGTAGTATTCGACGTATCCGCGAAAACGCCATCAAACATTTCACTTAACGTAATCTTGTACAAGGGGCACACTATCCAGGACGAATCGTTCTCCTTCAGGTACGATGCAGGCTACCGAGATCCGTTTTCGCTGCCGATACAGAGAACATGTATCGACAAGTTTACTTAGATATTAAAGATCAAATGTACCAGCTCATTTTATGGAGAGAAGATCCAAATAAACACATAAATTATTACAATCTTCGAACTGTGACATACGCGACGACATCTGCCCCATTCCTAGCACCAAAGTGCTTAGCATCCCTAGCGGAAGCAGAAAGACAAGATTCCCACTAGGGTCAGAAACTCTCAGAAGAAATTTTTATGTTGGTGACGTGATGACTGGTTCCAATAGTTTATCTGAAACAGACAAAATTCGAAAGCAGCTAAAAGAACTTCTACAATGAGGAGGTTTCAATCTCCGGAAACGGTGCGCGAACCACCTACAATTACTGCAAGGAATTCCAAAAGGAGATATCGAGCTACAACTGGACATATAAAGACTCTTGGTTTAGCTTGGCTTCCGAAATCTGATGTATTTTACATAAACACAGCATTGACTGACATTAAAATGGTTACAAAACGATCAGTATTATCGGACACTGCTCACATTTTTGATCCCCTCGGATTGGTAAATCCTGTTACAGTGATTGCAACTTTATTCATACAAAAGCTGTGGACACTTAAGCTAGACTGCGACACAGCCTTACCAATAGAAATGTACTCTAACCGGCTCATTTTTCGTGAAGGACTCAAGACTCTTAATGATATCAATGTTCCGTGGCATGTATTTGCAAGTCAACAGTTGCGGTCTACACAGATCCATGGCTTTTCCGACTCATGCGAAAAGGCATATGGCTCGGCGATCGTCATCAAGTCGATATCTGAATTGGGTGTTGTAATTGTACGACTATTATATGCAAGGTCCAAGGTGGTACCCATCAAAACTGTAACACTTCCTCGCTGGAATTATGTGCTGCAAAATTATTTGCTCAGTTAGTTCAACGGGTTACAAAAGACTTAACAATGCACAACATACCAACATACTTTTGGACAGTTACAGACATAGTGCTTGCTTGGACCAATTCTGAGTGTACATCTTACAACACTTTTGTGGCTAACAGAGTTGCAAGCATTCAAAGGATATCGGATATAGAGCAATGGCGTCATATTAAGTCCAGTGATAATCGTGCCGACATTGTATCACGCGGAATGCTTGCAGAAAAATGAGCAAATTGCAGTATGTGGTTCCATGCCCCTCCATTCCTGCATGGATCAAAGGGATGCTGGCCCCTCAAAATATTCGAAGGAGAGTGTTGACTTAAAGTGAAAAGAACCAAAGTAGTAATCACTACAAGCAACTTGTGATCACCACTCATCACTGCCATCAATCATGGTAATTCATCCAAAAGGCTCCAAAGTGTTATCGGACATACTCTGAGATTCACTCATAATGCAAGACAACACAAGCGACAAACGAGACACAATTGCTCTTTAAGAACCAAAGATTTGGACAGAGCACTAGTCATCATTCTGAAAGAAATACAACTTGGATGGTTCACAGAAGACCTAGCTCCTTAAATAGCCTATCTCCGTTGCTTGACGAGATCGCAATCATCTGAGTAGGGGGCAGATTAGAGTATTCCAGCTCCTCGTACGATGTAAAACATCCTATACTGCTGCCTTATTCCCATCATTTAACGAAGTTATTAAAGACTGACATCCACATCAACAATCTACATGCTGGTCTACAAACATTACTTGCAATCACCTGATAAAGGTACTGGCCGGTCAAGGAAAAGACAATTGGTGGATCAGTTGTACAGAAGTGCATTCGCTGCAACAGAGTGAAAGCTAAGCTACTGACCCAGCTCATGGGAAACCTTCCTTCAGCCCGGATCCAACCCGCAAGAGACCGTTCATAAGATCTAGAGTAGGCTTCTATGGTCGAATTTGGACACAATATAAGTTAAGGGGAAAACGTCCTCAAAAGACTTATTTTGCAGTGTTCTGCTACTTTGCCACAAAGGCAAGTTATCTTGATATGTCAGTGACTTAACCACGGATCGTTTTCTTGGCGCACGTAAGCATTTCATCGCCAAACGAGGCTATTGTAAGGATCTGTACTGTGATAACGCCACCTATTTTGTGGGAGCCAGAAACCAAATAAAGGAGCTCCAAGACATATTATATTCCAATGAAGCTCAGAAAAAGATTTCGTCATTATGTTTCAGAAAGGGAATAGAATTTCATTTTATTCCACCCCGTGCCCCACATTTTAGTGGTCTGTGGGAGGCTGCAATAAAGTATGCCAAGGCAATGCTACAAAAAACTCTAGCATCAGCCTCTATAATTTACGAAGAGTTGTCAACAGCAGCAACTGGAATCGAGGCAATTTTAAATTCGAGGCCAATTACTCCATTATCATCAGATCCTAACGACTTGACGGCACTAACACCAGAACATTTTCTTATCGGAGAGCGTCTAACAGCAATTGTAGACCCACATTCAAGCGAGCATAAAATGAGTTTAGTGCATAGATTGAAGCTGGTCCTCTCACGCTTGAAGCAGGAATTTTGGCGTAGATGGTCAAATGAGTACCTATGCGACTTGCAACAAAACACAGTTATAATTGAAAGTAGCCAGCCCGGAATGATGGTGCTAGTAAAAGAAGACAATTTACCACCTCCCAAATGGCATATCGGAAGAATTACTCAGACTGGCAATGGAAATGACGGCCTTGTGCAAGTTGCTGATGTTAAAACTACTACTGGAGTCATGAGAAGGCCAATACTTAAACTAGCACCACTACCAATAAAAACTGAAGATAATCAGCAATCGAACCCGAACACTGAAGGACCATCAAGACCGTCAAGAGGCATCGAGAGAGATCAGCATCCTGAGTCCACTCCTGCGAGAAGAAGACGATCATCTCAGAGCTCAGCACTGAGCGCATTTTTGCTGACATGCCTTATTATGCCCACACTTAGAAGTCCACCAGGAGAAATAGTACCATTCGGGATGTAGGCAGGAATCTACTTCGAGAGTGTAGGAACAACCCATCAAATCTCGAGTAAGTGAGGCCTAGTCGTACATTAAGACATGGAAGGCTATTGGAAGGAGTACCAATCCATAAAAGGCGGCTTTCAAGAGCTTCATACCACTGCTCGGAGCTCACAAGGCAAGTAACATTACTACAGGAGGAGGTTAGCAACAGCAATGAGGTACATATTAGTCGCAACACCTCGGAAAACAATTGCACGAGCACGGTTAAATATTGTGGGTAATTTGGATGCTCCCTTTTCGGGGTACTTGACTCCGAATATGCGGAAAAAATGGCTGTCACTATTGATAAAATTAGAATTATTGAAGAACATCTGTTAAACTTAGTCAAAAATCGGACTTCCATAATTGAATCAAATACAAACATACTGAAAAGAGATGAGGACAATTTCCAAAATCAATTTAAAGAAGTAGGCGGTCATCTTGATCAGATAACAAATTATGTCCACAATATCACGGAAGCGTTACATCAGCAGAAGTTAGCCCAGCTTTTCACATTACTAGCTTTACAGATAACTTTATTGTCTTCAAGCTTTCCATACGCAAAGATCGCCATTATTGATGTGTTGATGGATACCCACCACGGAAAAATTAACCCAGAACTTCTTACTCCGAGGCAATTAAAGGCAGCTTGGCTACGGTAAAATATCACTTACCATACAGTCTCAGATTACCCGGACAACGGGACAATCTGTTTAAACTCTATAGCCTGATGACAGTAGAAGGCCGGATGACTTCAAGATATGCTCTATTTAGAATAAAATTACCATTATTCGCTTTTGAAGGATTCTAATTATTCCTCAGCATTCCCGTTCCGGTAGCAGTAAACAACACCATTGTAGCTATCAAGTCTTCAACTGATTTCATGGTAGTTAACTTGCACGGAGATCAATACTACCCACTCAGCGAACAAGAGCTGAACACTTGCGTAAGTTTTGGCGAAGCTTCCCACATATGCAAGCAGAAACATCCAATCTACTGAAAGGGAGCAAATATCAAATCCTGCTAAATGAACTTCATGAATCTTCACACCATCGTCTATCTGTCGAGCAATGAGTGCTTATAATATCCCCACGTGGATTTAACTATATAATTCTTATCAATGGATTTACTCAATGAAGCATATGACCACCGCCAAAGTAGTCTGCGGAACAGTTGTAATTCAACAAATCCTGGAAGGTTCCAGAATTTTGAAAATCAAGCCAACTGCGTAGTGAAGCAAGAACTTATTATTCTCCAATCACAGAATGTCTACCCCAGCACATGTCGATCTTCATTCATACCAACAGCCAACAGTAAATATTTACTGATTTCCTATCATCTGATCAACTGGCAGATCTATACTACACACCAATTCAATTTCAAAATCATCAGGCCGAATTTACCCAATTACAGCAAAAGATCACCGAACTAAATGAGACCCAAAGGCTTCCAAAGGACTTCAAACCGATTGACATTCATTAATTCGCCTTAGGATACGTAGCCCTAATTCTGGGAACCATTATTGGTGTCAGAATACTATACAGATATTTGAAGAAAAGACTCAACCGCCATAAAGTAAATAGACCAACTCCGAGACCGCGTCAAAGACCCCCTCAGATGTTTACAGTCAGCATAAACGAAGACGATGGTTGAACTAATAGTCCAACGTGGGGCAGGATGTTTAGACTCATCATCGATAGCCGGAAATATATTTTAAGAAATCATACAATTTTCATAATTAGAAATACTTACGATAGTCAAACATAAGTAATTCATACAAGATAATAAAATTCTGCTGAAACTTTGTTTTTCCATAGATCTAATTACGAGCACACAATTTTTACCTGCAACATCTTTCGTTATCGGAGCCGACCGACTAGCGATGAGAAAATTTCTGCATTAAAAACAACAAATGCTTACGCAGGTGAAAATTTGTGATCGAACGTATAAATGTGAATTAAAAATATGAAAATAAATCGGCGGAGTTAATCCAGATGCATAGGTATTGTACCTAATGAGGATTATTTTCTGTAATTTAGAAATAAAAACTCAGGTTTTCAAATTAATTTTGGTGGCTAAGCAGCCATATATTTGATTTAACTAGAAGTCGTCTGAATGCTACAAAGATTTGTACAAGAGTGTCTGCTGATAGTTGATAATTATTGATAGCAAAATTTAACAACAAAAGAGCAACGTTATTCAGTATACTAACGTATTAAAGTAGTTAAGAAAATGAAAATTTACAATAAATGCATGAATGTATGTAGTTCGAAATTTAGATTAAAGTGTTGATAGTAGCTTGACTTCTCTCTGCTTTGGTTTGGCGATGCATTCGAACATTCCGCCCGCCTCGTAGTGATACGCCGACAATCGTTCTTTCTCCGCCCGCCATGATCTATGTGATTTAACAGTTAGATTGACAGGATTATCTGTTGAAAGAGTTGTAGGTACAAGTTACATGAAGTCACAAGGTGTTTGAAATAGGACTTAGAGGTAAGGAGGCTAGGTTAAAGGAATTCTGAAGATTTAATTGTTTTCTGTAAGTGGTAAAACGCAAAGTTTGGTTATTGGTCTCGTAAGGCAGCCATCCTTATGTCTGAGCTTAACGACTCGTACGTTACCATAAGGATCAGGGTAGGTCTCCAGCACACGACCAAGCAGCCATTTAGATGGAGGAAGACGATCATCCTTAATCAAAACAAGGTCATTAACTTAAACTGGAATCTCTTGCCGGAACCATTTGTGACGGAGTTGGAGCGAATTCACATATTCCTTATACCATCGTTGCCAAATGTGTTCATACATTTGTTGGACGAGTTGCCACCTGACGAGACGATTGATTAGAATATCCTTAAATGATGGTGAGGGTGCTATAAACAGATTTTCTCCCACAAGGAAATGAGCTGGAGTCAAAGCCGACAATCCTTCAGGATCATCTGATAACGCATAAAGAGGCCTGGAGTTTAGGCATGCCTTGATTTGTGTAAGTACGGTACCCATCTCGTCCATAGTTAGATGATGATCGCCGACCACTCTCCGTAAATGATGTTTAAATGCTTTCGCTCCTGCTTCCCACAATCCTCCAAAGTGAGGAGCAGAAGGAGATATAAATTGCCAGGTTGTAGAATCTTGCAGGAGAAATTCTGCAACTGATGAGTTCGTGATGAGCTGATTAAAGTGAGTTGAGAGGATCTTATCGGCAGCAACAAAATTAGTAGCATTGTCGCTGTACAAATTAGCACACCTCCCACGCCGACTGATGAAGCGTCTGTATGCTGCGATGAAGGCATCTGCAGTTAAATCTGTTACGAGCACCAAATGACATGCCCGAGTCGAGAGGCAAATGAAGATTGCTACACAAACTTTCATCGTCTTATAACCTCTTCCTTTTATCGGTCTAATGTAGAGTGGCGCGGCATAGTCTACCCCACTATTTAAGAAGGGTTTTGATGGACGAACTCTTGATAATGGAAGTTCACCCATTAATTGTTTCTTTGTTGACGCTCTGTAACGATGGCAAGTGACACACCCATTAATGTATCGACGAACTTTGCTCCGTCCACTAAGTACCCCAATATTTATTACGAATGCGATGTAGTGTAGCCTAAGCTCCACCATGTAGTGTAGCTTTATGAGCTTGAGCGATAATCAGTTTTGTTAAATGGCACTCTTTGGGTAATATGACAGGGTATTTTTCTTCAAAAGATAGAAACGATTGTCGTAGTCATCCAGAAAGACGCAGCACACCATGGTCAGCAAGAAAAGTATTTAATTTAAGAAGTTTGGTGTTTGAAGGGAGAGACCTCTTCGTTGAAATGCAGTGAATGTCGTTTGCAAAGAAGCCTTGGGGAATAGTTTTTATCCACCGCTCTAAAGCATTGTTTATTTCATCGACAGTTAATCGAATTGTTTTATGACGACACTGTGATCCTTGGAGATTATGAACAAATCTGACGCAATACGCAGTAACGTGCAGCAATTTGATGAGATCAGAAAAAGTGTAAGTAGTTCATTATTAAACTCCTCTTTTCTGCAGATTAACACAGCGGCAGGGCGTAACTCTTCTTCAATCGATGAAGGCGGTGAACACGCTGGATTACGAGGCCATTCAGATGACATTTTTTGTAGCCATGATGGTCCAGACCACCATAACGTAGACTCTTGAAGTTGGTGTGTTGAAATTCCACCCGTAGGACAATCAGCGGGATTTCCATTGGTGGGTACATGATGCCATATAGCCTGAGGTAGTCTTTCATGAATGAGTGAGGTTATGTTTGCGATAAATACCTTCCATTTAGAAGGATGCTCATGAAGCCATGACAGAAAATAGTGGAATCTGTCCACACATGCACTGGTATGTTGTTATAAGGTAGAATTCCTTGCATAGACTGAAGAAGTTCAGCAACAAGTGCAGCACCGCATAGCTCAAGGCGAGGCAGGGAAATAGTATTCAATGGACTAAGTCGAGTTTTTGCAGCTACAAGCGATGTATAAATGATATCGAAATTGTGCTAACCGTTTAGTATGCCTTTCGATTCTAGGCAGATCAATTGTACTGCTGAAAGTATCATATTCAGGACACCATCCAATGCCTAAAGCTTTGATTTGAATGTTGTTCACAATTTTCGTTGCAGTATTCTCTTCAATGGAAGCTCAATTAGGTGTTCCGGAGCATTATATAACCACTTGCGGAGATTAAACAAACCATGCTGCAGCAGTTGACGCAGTTCATTGCGTAGCAAGATACAAGTATATTTATCAAAGGCACCGAAAAGGGCATCATCAACGTAAAAATGTTCGCTCACAATTTTAGCAGCCATTGGAAACTGTAACTAATGATCGTCAGCAAGTCGACGCAATACTCGACATGCCAAATATGGTGCGCTTGCTGTTCCGTATGCTACGGGAAGGAGTCGGTATGTAGAAACTGGCTAATATGGCGATACATTTTCTCTGCATCGGCTGCTAGCACGAATGGAAAGAAGCGCCATTTGAGAAGTACAACACAAACATCATTTTGAAGCTTTGGGCCAATTTGTAGGATATCGTTAAGTGACGTGCCGCTTGTGGTCTTCTGTGCAGCATTGAAGAACACCCTTACCTTCGTCGTAGTGCTGCTTGATTTTAGTACTTCATGGTGAGGTAAATATTACGCATTATCAGTTAGTTCTTCCTTCGCTTTTCGATACTTTTTCCACATGATTTAATGTTTAATATTCAGACATGAATACGTCATATAGCTTGAAAAGGCTCTCATCTTTCAAAAATCGTCGTTCCATTCTATATAGCGCAGCAAGGGAAGCCCCTCTCGACTGAGCTAGTGACGATGGATTTGATTTAAACAGAAGACGAACAACATATCGTCCATCTACTGTACGATAGTGGGAGTCCACAAGGAAGTTCTCGCAATCTTCTTCGTCAGTAGTCATGCTAGAAACAGTGGGAAGTTCTTCAATTTTCCAGAATCTTTTTAAGAATGTGCCACTGTCACTAGTTGAAGTATTCGTAGTAGTGTGAAACCTCTGTGAAGTCATTGCTGTACATGGAGAAATGTCAATGGCTCCAGAAAGAACACAACCTAATGATGTCAATTGTGCTATTTGTGTACCACGAGGACCCCGTCTCACTTCATCTCTCAGAACTTTAGAGTACGTCTCAACATAAAGAATTAAATCGACTTGATTGGGTTTATCAAATTCTGGATCAGCTAGTTCTAACCCACTTACATGAGGCCATTCTTTTCTAAATATCTGTTTTGAGGGAACGAGATTTGTGAGAGACGGCAACACTAAGGATTGAATGGTGTACTTGACTGAATAATTAATTGATGAAATGATTTCATGTGTAACACAATTTTTTGCTATGGCTGCATCGCAACGTCCAACACCACTTACTGATACATGAACTGACTTCTTTGGTAAGTTTAATAGCTTTGCAAGAGATGCTGATATGAAATTGGATTCGGAACATTGGTCCAATAATGCTCGCACACGTTATATTCCATTGTCAGCAGATCGAATGCAAACAATAGCAGTAGCCAATAACAGTGACGACCTTGCGTATTGAGTACCCGATACGTGAGCCCTAGTTGATGCAATTGGAACATCAGAAGAAGGACTGCGTGAAGTTGATGGTGAGCTCGATGTAAGTTGATTACCAGTGGAGTCTACTTTATGTACCATTGTATGGTGTTTCTGGTTACAATTTTTACATCCATTGGATGAGAGATAATTTAAAGCAGTATGGCCAGATTTAAAACAATTGTAACATATCTTCTTATCGCTTAGAAACTTAATGCGATCTTCAATTGATTTTAACCAAAATTGAGGGCAAAACAAAAGTGGATGCTTTGTGTTACATGAAATGCATCGATTACCAGAAGATGCAAAATGACTATGTGAAAATGTCCTAAACGGTTTATAAGCAGTTGTTGGTTTCCTCTCCGGATTATTGCCAATCGCATCGAGCAAGTGTACTCTGCCCTCTAGAAAATTCCGTACGGATTTAAAAGTAGGTACTTCTGTTGAAGATTTTAACGATGTTTACCAATCTTTGCGTATACTTGAATCTATTTTTGATGAGATAAAGTAAACAAGCCAATCATCCCATTCTTTCACTGGTCTTTTCATGTTTTCTAAAGAACGGACGATCTGAATAAAAGAATCTAGAAGTCATGCCATGTAAATTTACTATAGAAGCTAGTTGAGCAGTGACTAGTATGCGAGTATTATCATAGCGATTAATCAATATATCCCAGGCTGTATTATAATTAGCATTTCTGACTGATAAATGCTTTTAAAGCTCAGCAGCTGCACCTGTAAGTGATGACTTAAGGTAATGAAACTTCTGAATATCGGGCAATGACGTATTTTCGTGGATTGAAGATACGTAAATATCATGAAATGATGACCAATCTGTGTAAGATCCCGTGAAATTTGGTAAATTTAACTTAGGAAGATTAACAGGTTGCACTGAAGTAGAAGGCATTGATGTTGAGTTAAGAAATGTCCCTTCTCGAGGATGGAGTTCAGATAAGTCATCTTGAATACAACTTAAAGATTCCATGTAAGCACATTCAGTTTTTGAAAAGGAACCATCTGAGAGGTATTTATCAGTTTCGGATTTCTCTATTTAGAGATATTGCGACCAATACTTCTCTCACAAGTTGAGACGTGCTTTTAAATATGACTCGTTTCGTTTGTCTTTTCCCGTTTTTTGAGTGTTTTCTGTAAAGTTTCCTATGCGGGGAGCGAGTACTACAGCCCGATTTTTTAACTTATCCATTTCGTTTTTGACTTCAATATTATTTAATTTCAATTAATGTCTTTTAATTCAGATAACCGTATTAATCGCTTGAAATGCACGAAAACCCAAACACCGTGTCATAATGTTTATATGTAGTAAACGATTTTCGAAATTTTCGCGAATGTCAGAAAATTTCCCATAAAAATACAATAACTCTTTAAAAATGTTCACAATTAATTTGAGATAACCGACATAAATTATCAGTAGCGAATTACTAAACCAATCCACTAATTCTTTCTATTTATTGAAAATAGCTATGTGCAAAGGTAATATATATATATATATATATACAGGGTGATTCTGATCAAGATACCTTCCGGTATACCACGCGATTCCTTGAGGTAAGCTGATCAAAAAATTGTTCCACATACCCCCCCCCCCCCCCCTACCAGAAACCTTCCTTTAGGAGTGGTGGCCAGTTGAAGATATTCGTGAACCCTGATGGGAATAAATGAGTATAACTTTTGAACCACGATATAGATTTTAGTTATTGTTGGCTTATTCCATAGCCAAGAATAGTAGCTGTTGAAAAGTGTATTACTCTGTATTTTCTAATTAAGCATCTTTAAATTATTCTCAAATATTTCCATAATTTTGATTTTTTACACACAAAAGTTTTTGAAATAAATAACGGTATTTATGAAATTTGCGTGTAAAAAAAATCAATGTTTTGCAAATATTTGAGAATAATTTAAAGATGCTTAATTAAAAAATACATAGTAATACACTTTTCGACAGCTACTATTTTTGGCTATTTAATAAGCCAACAATAACCCAAATCTATAGTGTGGTTCAAAAGTTAAACTCATTTTTTTCCATCAGGGTTCACGAATATCTTCAACTGGCCACCACTACTAAAGGAAGGTTTCTAGGAGGGGGTATGTGGAACAATTTTTTGATCAGAAAACCTCAAGGAATCGCGTGGTATACCGGAAGGTATCTTGATCAGAATCACCCTGTATATAGTGAGCGCCGCAATATTTCATTTGTCACAAGAATTCAAGTTTTTTTTTTGTAATTTTCATTTAAAATATAATGCGTTTGTGAAGATCAATGCTGATAAATTAACGACGGTGAATGTTCACTGACGATCCAATGTCCACATGAAACTTAATTTTAATCGATCTTTCTCCGGCACACAAATTTAGTTATCGGTTTACTTGCAAATGCCGTAACTCTACCTTAGGCACATACATAAATATAGAGATATATGTAAGTTAAAAATGGAACGGAGTCACTTGATTTGTATTGGATACTTATCCGATACTAGATGGTAGCTGCTGACTACAAAGCTCATTCTTATCTATGACGTTGATTAGCTGAACAGCAACGTTGACCTGCTTGACCTTGACTATGTCTGTGCTCTCTATTTGATCAATAAAGAAAATCGGCACAATTTTTTTATTTTTTTTTATATAAGCTACACCACGTAAACTCTGAATGGTTCACTAAAATTATATGAAAAACGCGAATTTCACTTTACAATGTATCTATAATATGTAATTTCGCAGGAAACACCGAGAGTCACTGTAATCTTTCAAATTCACAGTTAACATGTGTGTCTCAATCACGAAAAGTTTCGCTGATTTTTATTTAACTACACGAGGCGGTATCCGGCTCGAAGGACCAAAAATAATGAAGATTATTCTCTATAATTTATAAATAAAAACCCAAGTTTTCAAATTAATTTTGGTGGCTAAGCAGCCGTATATTCGATGTAACTAGAAGTCGAAGTGAAATTTAGATTAAAGTGTTGATAGTAGTTTGACATCTTTCTGTGTTGGTTTGGTGATGAATTCGAACAGTACCTAAGAATCATAACTTCATTGCCACGGTATTGCAACCTTACAAATTAATCTCATTAGAGTTAAGCTGGATGTATGTGGGCGCGAGAGTAACTTAATATGTACCTACCTGACTCTATCTTTAACATTTGTAATGAAACGACTAAATTGTAAGTTAGTATTGCCTAGAATGTACGTTTAACATTTGTAATGTAAACACTGATTTGTGAGCTAGTATTGGTCAATCGTATAGCGCAACACAATTACCTCTCGTGGTGAATAACTTTAATGCTCTTCTGCATCTGACCGTGGCCGTGGAAACACCGTAATAGACTTCAGCTTATTTTAATTAATATCAAGTACCAGTCGCCTTAGTTTTAGTCAACATTATATAACCTATAACAATAATAAAGTAATTGAAGTGAGATACGTGGCCTTTGTCATTAAAGCCCCAAACTATTAATCCCACATTTGGGGGCTCAACCGGGATCGAATGATCTGAAAGAGTTATTGCTTGAACTTTAATGCAAATCTGGGAACCTGTAAAATAAGACGTGGACGTGAAGCAGTTTGTGAAGAGAAATTTCCTAAGCCGAAAATATCAGTGGAATACATTAGGTGCATAAAGTGGAGAAGATTACAAAGTTTAGCGGTACATGTGTGTTCCAACATTATCAAAGTAGACACGCTACACCCACAGCAAAGTATCGCAGGAATTTTGGTAAATCTCTGCCAAAAGAAAAGCTTTCTAGTGGAGACACTATTTAATTCAAATTCACCTCAGCCCTCAGTTGTGGACGGGTCGATACAAAATTGAAAGTCAATTAATATTTTGACAGACGAAACTGTCAGGTAATTAATCATATTTTATTCTATCAGTGGATTGGCAACAAAAATGGGTTGCTGGTGACGCTTCATACAAATAATCAACCAATCAAGTAAGAGTCAAATAATTAAAATAATACCGATTTGAAAACAAATTAAACAAGCTAAAATTTATTTGAGGTAAAGAAGTGCTTATTAGATAAAATTACATATATACACAATTATATGTATTTTTAAAATTTTATATTTCACTTTGTTTCCGACAATTATATTAATGAAGTAGATAAGTGAACTTGATACAAAAGCTTTGAATTAGGACTAAGAATGGTTCCAAATAATACAATAAGACAATTATAAAATAGTAAATCGATCTACACATTACGCATTATAGTTAGGGTATACAGTGAAATCAATTTGATTGAAAGTTTGTAGCTTTGCTATTATTGAAACATGAGTGGTCGAAGAAAACGAAACAGACGAACAGTAACTTGGTCGTGAACTTAGAGATAGATTCACATGAATCGTCAACGCGAGTATTTAATATGGACAGAAATGAACCATCGGTAAAATTAATTTCGCGGATTTCAAAAATGTTCTGCGTAAATTCTCCGGCGATGAGACGATGAGCGTAAGAAAGTGGCTACAGGAATTTGAACAATACGCGAATACCTTCCATTGGAACGAATTATAAAAGTTTATTTTCTGCAAGCGTTCATTGAAAGGGGCTGCGAAAGTTTTCGTAGATTGCGATGCTAAACCACTAACTTACTATGATTTGAAGAGCGCCTTATTACAAGAATTTCTACCTAAAGTAAGTAGCGCTGACGTGCATAATAAACTGAAAGATAGGAAAAAGAAAAGCGATGAAACATTACGCGAATATTTGTACCATATAATGGATATCGCTTCACAAGTTGATGTAGATGAATTATCCATTATTGAGTACGTTATTGAGGGAATAAAAAACCTACCCGAGTAATAAAAGCGTAATGTACGGTGCTAAAACAATAAAAGATTTTAATGAAAAGTTAGAGATTTTCGAAAAAATTAGAAAAGAAAATAGCAAGCAAGCGAATAATAAGGGCAATGAAGGGGATAAAGGGTCCAAAAGGCTAATAGGGAAGAAAAACGAAAAGACGAACAAACGGACGAACGGACAAACCGATTCTTTTTTAATTGTGGATCGCCAGATCACGAATTTCATTCAATCCGCAGAAAGAGAAGGGTCCGAAATGCTTCGGGTGTAATTAGTATGGACACAAAAAACCAGATTGTCCAGGGGAAATAGCAGTGAAGAAATCATCACATGTTATAGTAAAAAGCAGTGTGTACGTCCCTTGTAAAATAAACAATAGCGTGTTACAAAGTCTGGTGGATACTGGAAGCGACATTTGTGTTGAAAGAGTGCCATTTGTCCTTGATAAATCCGACATATTTTTGCAAAAATTCCCGATTACCGGTAGCAGGACTAGGAGCGAACGTCATGACAAAAGTTTCATGCATATCAAAATTTGAAATAAATGATGAAGTCTTTGAAAATACTGAAGTTCATGTCGTCAATAGTAACTTCATGAAACCAGATGTAATAATCGGAATGAATCTATTACAATCAGCAATAGTTCAGATCGAAGAAGGGAAAGTCACCATTAGTAGGAAGAAATCTCCAAATAACCGAAAAAGCGAGGCAGAATTTGAAATAATTACCAAGGCATATTTTTTATGCGAAATCGCTGTTAATAGCGTAGACGAAAAACATTCCAATTTTCCCGATGTATCTCACTTGAGAGAAAAAGGAGTGAAAGAAAAGTACTAACTTTAATGGAAAATTACATTCCCCAAGCCCCAGTGGAATCACCCGTGCAAATGAAGATTGTAAGTATCGATGACACGCCCATTTACAGATCGCCACGAAGATTTCCACCTAAAGAACAAAAGGTAATAGAAACCCAACTTAAAGAGTGGTTAGAGAAAGGCATCATACGCGAAATTAGCTCCGACTTTGCTAGCCAAGTAGTGCTGGTAAAAACGAAGGATGGAAGCCACAGACTGTGCATTGACTACAGAGACGTAAACAAGAGAATACACAAGGATAGATACCCTTTACCTAATATAGAGGATCAAATAGATAAGCTTCAGCGCTCCAGATATTTTACAACACTCGACCTAGAAAATGGCTTTTTCCATGTAATAGTAGAAGAAAGTAGTAGGAAATTCACTTCGTTTGTCACTAGTAACGGTCAGTATGAATTCATTCGGATTCCATTCGGTCTTTGCAATTCTCCTTCTGTATTGCAAAAGTACATCAATTACATCCTCAGAAGTCTCATTAGCGAAGGCGTCGTGATTATCTTATTTAGATGACATCATCATACCATCAGCAGCCATAGAAGAGGGATTAGGTCGATTTCAGCAAGTTCTACAAGTAGCTGCCAAAAGTGGACTGATAACCAAATGGAGAAAATGCCAAATACTGCAAGAAGAGATCGAGTACAGCGAGGGCCATATACCTCCGTCGATAGCGAAGACTAAGGCAATCATAAACTTTCCGATTCCGAAGACCGTCAAACAATTGCAAAGTTTCCTGGGTTTAGCAACTGTTTTGAATTTAATGAAAAGAAAAACTTTAATTGACATATAGTGATCTGCGTTTATAAATCACAATTTTCGTCAATTCCAATAATCGACATGGACATTTGTGGTGTTCTGAAAATTCAAAATGGTGGTGGGTAGTGTAGCGATGGCAGAGATGTCATAGGTTATCATTCATCTTTAATCATCAAATTCACTAATTTAACAAAGCTCAATAATTCTACGCTTAAAATTAAATTTAGCACAATTCAAATTCCAATTCCTTTAATAAATTAAAACAAAAAACATTTTATTCAAATATATTCTTACTGATTGACTGTACGTCTAACATTTGTAATGTAGACACTGATTTGTGACCTAGTATTGGTCAATCGTATAGCGCAATACACTTACTTCTCGTGGTGAATAACTTTAATGCTCTTCTGCATCTAACCGTGGCCGTGAAAACAGTTTTAGTTTTAGTCAACATTGTATAACCTAAAACATTAATTAAGTTTAATTGAAGTGAGATATGTGGCCTTTGTCATTGAAGCCCTAAACTATTAATCCCATATGTATAGGTATTGAACCTAAGCATCAAATCATCATTGTCACGGTATTGTACCCTGACAAACTACAGCGGCCGATAAAGAAATCTTTCGCTTAACAAACAAGGACAGTGTCTCTGTTGTGAGGCACTGCAAAGTCTTTATTTATGCAGACGACGTTGCGCTTTTCGCTCAGATTAATTCTGTTAACGATTGTAACACATACAAGGTAACCTTTACAAATTTTACGATTGGTGCAAAAGCAATAATTTGGTAGATAATCGCTATCGTAAATAAGTGTATAAACGTTTCATAAGAATCAGAAACTAATCATTTATTATATATATGTGGGTTCTGTCAGTGATTTGGGTGTCAAACGTGACCAAAGGTTGAATTTTTCTCCCAAATAAATTGCATGGTATCAGAGAGTTGTTCTATGATGGACCTTATCAAACGTTTGTCCCGTAAGTTCTCGAATCCTACACCTTGCGTTCATATACCTACTTTTTGAGACCACTTTTCGAATACGCTAGCCAGGTTTGGTCTCTATTTTATGGTAAACACATCGACCTTTTGAGATTCGAGAGTTGCTATTTCAGAGTCGAGATTTGAGGGTATAGATTCGAGAGTCGAGATTCAAGAGTTGAGTTTCGAGAGTCTTGATTTGAGTGTCGAGATTCGAGATTCTAGGGTCGATATTCCACAGTTGAGATTCGAGAGTCTAGTTTCGAGATTAATGGTTCCAGAGCTAAGATTCGAGATTTGAGAATCGAGTCTTGATTCGAGATAGTAGGGTCGAGTGTGCAGAGTCGAGTTTCGAAAGTCGAGTTTCGAAAGTCGAGTTTCGAAATTCATGGTTCGCGAGTCGAGATTCGAGATTTGAGAGTCGATATTCGTTAGTCGAGATTCGAGATTTGGGTTTCGAGAGTCGAGAGGGAGTATGGAATTTCTGACTAAAATGTACAAAATAAAATATATTAAAAAAACTATTAAAACTTTTAAGATTTAATCTGAGTTGTAGCATATCTTATTTTGCACTTAAAATTTTCTTTTGTTAATCTTTGAGAAAAAAAATAGTTTTTTCTTTTTAGTGCATTTTATTTACAAAAGTTATTTATTTTGAAAGTTTTTTTTTTTACATTTTATTTTATTTGTATTAAAGAAAAAACTTGTTTATTATTCCATCTCTTCTTGATATTTCTCAGACAAGAGTTCGTGATTGGACTTTATTTGTAAGTTACCTGTTAGTGACCTTCTTCACTCATTATCCTCTGGCGACATGGTTGCTTACGACTCCTTAGGGTTTTATCACTTCTCGGTATCCAAGTACTTTGCCGTCCTTTCATCTTTTTGTGATATTGCCGCTTTTATTGGTCTCGTTTACAATAATAAATATAATAAGATCATTACATCAAGGAATTAATGTTAGATTTTCTTTTTTTAGATCAACATCTAGATATGCGGACTTGGATAAACCGAAGAAGAAAAAGACGCTTACAACTACAACAAGTTTGGTTTCTATTCCAAACACAATTAAACTCAGTATGTTAAACAGTGGACTGTTATCGTTTGGTGAGTGTTGTTGCGTGCTGCGAGTCGTGCTCCGAAGGAAGAGTCCACGGCCGATCAGAATAGGATTTTCAAGCATAAAAAAATAAGCGAGAGCTCTCCACTTGAGTTCAGCTAGGGTTTTTGTGGCTATTATCTTTAAATTCATCCATTAGGCAAAATTATAACACACTTTATTTCAATTGAATTTCTATTGCTATTTATTTCGAATTAAGCCAATAAGCAAAATTATAACACACCTGAGCTCAGATGAGTTTCCGCTGCGATTTATTCCAAATTAAGCCAATTGGCAAATTATCATACACTTAATTCAATTGCGTTTCTACTGCTTGTTATTTCTAATTCTTTTTCACAATTTCGCAAAGGATCACTCGACGGGGTGTACAAGAAAACTCTTCAAGGTTTGGGCATGCTGCCCCCAGGCACCCATTAGAAAACTTTTTTATTATCTTATTGCTTTCTCACGACGTTGAAAAATCGTATGTGAGAAAATCCAAAAAGTTTTAGTCATTAAATTTTGACAAAGAAAAACTTCATTTTAGGCTTTATAAGCTCCAACTTGGTCATAATGCAACGCAGGCTCCTAAATTTTGTGTTTCGTCTTCGGATCATTGTGCATATTGTCCAAAGCTGGTTTGAAAAATTCAGGTCAGGTGACATGAATTTTCTTTTGAAGATTTTAGTGGGTAATGATCCACTATTGACTACCAGGAAGATCGGGTAAAGGTTAAACGTTAGACATATAATGATTGAGAACCACTTTAACAAGCTTGGATTTGTATACAAATTGTACTGGTAGATTTCTCGCGAATTAAGCGAAAAAATATGGCAGATCGGATTTCCATTGCTTCTTCCTTATTTTTTACACCCTGCTGGCAAAATATTGTTGCCATTCTCTATTTAGAAGTCCTCCAATCCATCAAAGAGTGAGAATTAAATCAGACCAGAAAGGTAGTATTGAATTTAAATACGATATTGCCGAATATATTAAGCCGCGTAGATGGCTAGTGCTGTTATGGGGTCCAACTCCATTTATCGTTGAATATCCTGCAAAACGTAGGTATCTTCATATTTCTTTCTCTAATTCCTTCATTTGTATGCTTATTGTTTTCAATGTATAAAAGTGGTAGCGTAAATAATGTATAAGAGGGACCCTTTTGAGTGAGATGAAGTATATATGTATACACATATGTATACACCGCCATTCCATACAAGAACAATCCCTTTGGACTGATTTTGGAGCAGATCCATTGGCGCGGCATGGACTTGGGGCGAGGGAAAGCAATCAGGTTATAATTTTATAAAAGTGTTAAGTAACCATGCGGTCAAATAAATTATATATACCCCCAGGTAGCGTAGCGTTGATTTCTGCCACCCGGTGCGAACCCTAAATTTGCCGCCCACCTTATTTTTGCAAAAAATCTGTGATAATCTGTCACTATTTCAAATGGATTCAAAATCAAGTCTTTCTTAAATTAAAATTTTATTCTGCGAATTTTTCGCAACACCAACTCTTTAATACAATCGTCAACGTTAATTTATACCTCTTGTTCGATTGCCAAAATAGTTAGATTTGTCATTGTCAACGTGGACAATGTAGATCTTAAATAATTTGTTTTCAGTTTCAATTTAGAGAAACTTCCAGCACAACTGGCATTACTTATGGCAGCTATGAAAAATATTCTCAGAATTATAACTGAGGGGTTTAAAAGGAAAGGGGTACACGTACATTTCTTACACTTTTGAGATAAAATACTTTAAAATTGGTTAGATGTCCTAAATTCTGTGTAAAGTCTTAATTTCATATAGTTAAACTAAATATAAGTCACATAATGTTTTAAATAAGGTTAGGTGATTCTTGTTTTAATAAAAAGGTAGTAATTTAATTCCCATAAATCACTTATACCCCCCTCCCAGTAAGAGGTGCCTCTGGGCAAAAATTCCTACTAATAAGTCGTTAAAATAACAGCTGCTATAAAATAGCACAGGATAAGAATTTAGATATATTCACATACACTGCCAATCCCAATACATGGCCTGATGTAGCAGGCTCGGCCGTTCATTGCTGCCCTCAATATCAGTGGCACCCGGGGCTATGACCCCCTCTACCCCCTCACTCTACGCCACTGCATACCACCTCACGATAACTGCTTCTTAAGCGCCCCAGGAGCTATTTTTTGAGGAAAATATGCATCTGCAACTGTGAACTACATCGACTCAGCAATAATCGAGCTTGTAAAAAAGATAGATTTAGGGCAGGACACAAAAGATTAAATCTGGTCGCGGTATCCGCAATGTAGCCTAGTATTCCTCACTCTTAACTTTAGTCTGAAGCTCCCAAGCTCGAGGACGTGAGAGTAGGCATGAATTGCAGATTTCTGGCCCCCTTCTTTCGAATTAAAATGAAAGGAATTAAAGAATTAATTGTAACGATTCTCCTTTGTAACGGATGATATCATGTGGGCAATAGTGCCTATTTATAACTAGGCTATTACGCCGACTTTGTCTTTACGCTATTACGTCGATTTGATGTGAGGCTATTACGCCCATTTGAACTTTAGGCTATTACGCCGATATAATGGTAGGCTATTACGATGACTTTTGAATAATAACACTCTTTTTCAAGCTTAAGTCATTTACGTTAAATTTGTACACCAATTTCGTTTACGCTATCAATTACAATTAATATTATGATCATGAGAAAGATCAATAATGAAAATCGTTTGGTCATTACACTTGATGCAATATTCACACGTAACATGAATCACGCTCTTGAATTTTATGTTCATTCATTATTACGAGTAATTAGTCAATGTGTTGTAATCTGACTCATGCGTTTTCTACTTTATTCGTTTTATGCCATTCATTGTGAGTCACGATTTTCTTGACCCATTAACATATCTACCTTTGTTGATATGTTTCTTACGATTATTGTTATGCTCATTAATTCTATTTACATGTCGTATACTTATGATTCAATTTATGATTACTTACCTATTTGTTTTGTGGTACATCTTAATAGGGATAAGATGTATTACAATAGTCAGGTCGCAATTTATTTGCATATTATACACGCTGTTTCAATCAAAGCTATAACAAAATTTGAAATTTTCCATTTTCTCGAAAACAAAGGCATTTATAAATGGTTTTCAGAAACTCAAGACTGCTGAAACCCATTTGGTATGTTGACTGGTAAAAATGGTATTTGAACTCTGTAAATGAAATTTCAAAGAAATTGTAAAATAGGAAAATGGAAACCTTTAAATTCGTTTATAACAGAATATATTATGAAACAGAGTATTCGTTGCCTTCATGAAACTGAGAAATTAATCTTTTGAGATGTAGCAATTTTAAGAGTAAAAGTATTTTTCAGTATTTGAGCTCATTTTTGAGAACAAAAACCACAAATATCGTATGCAAGTTATATATCCAGAAAATGAAATTATTCAAAGAATAATTTCCTCAAATTCCGTTCCCACATAAATTCAAATATAAGCAAATTTACATTGACTTATATAAAACACAAAGAATAATTTCATTAAATTCCATTCTCAGTAGATTTAAGAGATAAGCAAATTCACATTGGCTTATCTCACACACAATTACAGAAAATCATATTTCACTCACGAAACGAAACTAACGGTGAGCTTTTAACGTTTCACACGCTTTTTTGATGACAAATGCAATTTCAGCGGTTGTCTGGCTTCTCTAGTTAAGTTATCTTTTAAGAAATAATTAAGACAGTCTTGACTTGTTTGTGAAGAAATTAAGATCGAGTTGAATAAAGTTGGTTTTAGAGTAAATTGATTTACAGTTTATAATAAAGGTTTCCCTAAAATCGATTAACGGTTTACCTAATTGTGAATTTATCTTTTTTTTTTTTTTGTTTGTTAATGGAAGATAAATTTGTTTTGCATTGGTAACGTAATATAGATAAGATTTTACAGAATAAGAAATCATAGATTTGATTTTCCTGAGGTACAGATGTGTACGGCAGACCAAAATAACCAAAAACGCGATTATCGTTATGGCATGAAAAATAAAATCTAAATAATCTAAATGAAAATATCAGTGGTTGTTCATTTCCTTATCTGCTCCCGACCGTACCTTTTTGTCATCAATATCATGGGTCTGTTTAATGAACCCGAAAAAAGTTCAAAGCAGAGCAGAGTAAGGAACTCAACTTAGGTTAACTGACAAATTAAAAGTAGAACAGAAAGTAGAGAAAACAGCATAATAGAGCAGAAAGCTCATTAAACACACTTGTCTGAAATTTTGTGAGATCTGTCACCAAAAAACACATTTGTTTAAATTAATGCAAGATTAATGTAAAGAAAACGTTTTTTCACACAAAAAAAACAATTATTATTTAAATTATTCCACTAGAATAGTCTAGAATGTTATTTTTTGGACCAAAACTCATTTACTTGAATTATTATCATAACTGTTAACACAATTTACAGTTTTCAAATGCCTGCACCTTCGAAAAAGGTACAACAGAAAATCTTGCTCTAGGTCACTCCAGTTTACTTCAGAGCAGACTCAGTTAACCCAGTTCACCTCACTTTAGAGCAAAGTCAACTTAAAAACAAGTTAAAATTCAGCAAGATTCCGATTGTTTTAAATTTAAAATGTACACGACTAGAAAAGGAAAGAAAGAGGAAGAAAAAACAACAAAAAGTCATACTGTCTTTAAAAGTTTCACCAATAGAGACAAAAAATGTGAAAGCGCAGATTACATGCAACGAAACAGAATGGCAAATGATTAATTTTATTATTACTGACATAAATGTTCCCGCGCTTTTCTTAAAACAGCTTTTTCTGAAATGTGAGAGAGTTTTGTTCCAAAGTTGTTGTTGCAAGTAATCCGATGATATTTGACCAGCATGTGTTTCTGTTTAAATTCGTATTACTCTAAAGAGCTTAATTGGGTGTGCTGTGTCATGCTGGGTTCTCTGCAGAGCTGGCCACAAGACCATTAATCCGATAATCGTTAATTAACGAAGTCAACTTTTCGAGTAACGGATTAACTTTTACGAATAATATCGGACTCTTTAACTTCCGTTAACTTTTCATAAGTCCGTTAACCGTTAATTGGGTACCTATAATTTATGACTAAACTGACATCACGCCGCGAAAATCATTCTCTGACTAATTTGGGTCGTACATGTGTGTGGCTATGCGTAGGTTCCGTGCATAGAAGCTATCACGCATAGAAGACATCACGCTTATCATATCATATCTCGGATCACTCCTACCGACAATTGCAGCAACTATATATAAATTAATGAATATCAATGATGAACAATGTCAATTTGCTGCGGCTTTTCGCCAGTGATCTCCAGTATTTTAATTCTTATGTAATTTTAATGTGATTCCGAAATAATTATTATAACAAACTAAGATTTATGTACTGTTTTCTTATTTATCTTCCATGTCCTACCTAAACTTCCCCAACCAACTCATTTTTTTATAATCAACGGTATTATACCCTAGTCACATGACGCACTAGAATGATCAATGACCCAATTACGTAATTCATTGAATGATGACTGCTTGGTAAAGCAAGCATACGATATCTTGACGGTAGCTCGATTTGACAGATAACAGTTCTCAATTTTGTAAATTAAAAACTATGACTTGTAAAGTAATTTGCGAAAAATTGAATCGAGTCTTGTATTGGATATATAATGTGAGAAAGTTTTTCAATAATTCGCTTTGGAAAATATTCAAAATTTACATTGAAAAACGTATCAGTATATTTCACAAATGCTATCTGACAGTGATGGCTTGAAAATCAGCTGAGTTTTCCAATAACTTCCAGTTCCTCACCGCTAAAAGCGCTCTTATCGACAAAAGGAATGATAAGTAATGCATAATTGCAAACGAATGAGCTTGTGGACGCGTAATTGGTGCAATGATGCAATAACACACGAGCTACGCAATGATCATTGCTCCATGTCTGCTCATTTCACTAGTCCAATACTATAAAGATTACAATTACTATTAGGAGTTAACGATTAACGATTGTTAACTTCCGTTAAATTTTGCGTAAAGTAACGCTTTAACGTTTAACTAAGTTAACTTTTTTTAGTAACGTATTAATGATTAACGAAATTAATGTTTTCATTAACGGTGCCCAGCACTGGTTCTCTGATGTTTCCGGGAAAAAAGGGAATTTTATTTGGAAAAAATTTTACATCTCTTTCAGCACCTTTGCCAAAGCGAAATATATATTTTTCTTAAAAAATTGAGGCAGTGTGACCGAATGTACGAAAAATTCATTATTATGAACAGTTTGCAGAAGATGTTATTATTCAGGTAATCCTGTGTTCTCTTAGTTTATGTTTTAAACACGTTGTCTCAGTCGTACTACAATAGTGCATAGCCAAGCTCTTTTCCCCCATTCATGGAAAAGACGAGAGTATGTTTCACGGTTTTCTGGTCTTTGCTGACCTGGGGTAACCTTGAGCAGCTCATTAAACATACCTCATATTTCAAGACGTCTCTTCTCTAAAGTAATATTTTCCTATCCAACTACATATAAGTAACCCTCAAGGATTTACAATTTCCTGTCGCTCGCGTGTTAGATCGTTGTACTTGACCGATCTTTGAACTAACCCGGAAGGCAAGAAATTCCTCTCGAAATGACCGTTTACTGGATTCAATCAACTCAAATTCAATAATTTAATACATTAAAAAAATAACAAAAATACAACACTTTCGCCAATCTGTAGCTCAATTTTTATTTATTTAATCTCATCACCTTTTCACAATCCCGTCGTACAAAAATCTTTTTTTTAAATTAATTTTTAGTCTTCTACTAGCTACGACACGACGACTCTTCACAAACTGACTTTTTTAGAGCTTTTTTCTGTCTTCGTTAAATTGTCAGGTAAGCACTTTTATATCTCTCATGATAACATGTGAAATTCTTTGAGGAATTAATATGACTCCTTTACGGTTTATGAAAATGTGGAAAATTAGATTTAATAAAAATGTTGCGGTTGCAACATAAAACTGTGAGAAGGTTTTATTGTCGCAGTTTGGTATGGGTCTGGATTTGGTAGATCCGGTGTCTGATTTGTGTTGGTATGTTACGGCTTAGGTTAATGTATGTAACATCTCTCCGGCTTCTTATTGATTATGTTAATTTTTCCCTTTTTACATTTTCAAGTCATATACAAAGCAATAATTAGGATGTCTATTAGCAGTACCTACCATAAAAATGCTTACGCTGGTTCCATACATAACGATCTTATGAAATTTAAGCTCTTCTATTTATATTATCTTAAATCATTTTTTCAAAGTTTATTGGTTTTACAAACATAATTTTTGATTCTTTAAATGGGTAATAGAATTTATCTGAAAATACAGTCTTTTTATTATAAAACTTCTTACTTCCTATTCCTAAAGTACAATTGTTGAAATTTATATCTACCAGTTAAAATAATTTTTCATTTATCGCAGTTTTTCCACAAAGAAATATTGTATGCATTTTTACTAATATTGTTTCATCTCTACGCTAGTAATACATATTATTGTAGACTAGGGTGCATCTGTTATAAACAACACAGTTTTGGATTAACTTTACTTCTTTCAAAAGAGCTTGATCTTTGTATTCGAACATTTTTGAGTATTGTTAATTTCGACGATTAATTCTCTGATTGGACAATTTCAAAATTCTGTGAATTTGGTATTGGTTTAAATAATTGCAGTTCTTGTAGGATGTAATTGTTTGGTATTTTGATTGCAAAAATTAAAAGATCATTCAAATATGTCATGACAACTGCTTTCAATATTTTCAGTTTATGAAAATCTACATTATAAATGTCAAGTCCTCTAAAGTTAGCATACTAGGATGTATAATATATTGTTTTCAGTGGTCATTATATTGTCCAGAAATTGATTCAATTTGTTTCCGAAATATCGGAGTTTCGTTTCTTGTTTGAGAAATATAATTTTATAATTAAGCTCTTGTATATTACTGGTGGTTGTGTTGAGTGATTCTAGTATTTTATTTATGAAGTTTTCGATTAATATTTTTAAATTCGTCAAAGTCTTGTTAAAATGTTCATTTATTTACACCTGTTTATTTAAGTTTTGGATAGCTTTATGATTGTTTTGTGTTATGACATCTAAATTTTCGTTTATTTCCTGCCTATCTGTATCATTCATGGTTCCGAAAAGCCATTTATTAACAGAACCAATGAGATTTATTAATTCCCCTTTTTTCTCTAATTGGGTTGGGAATAGTCCAAGTTTACTTTTTATTATTTTAATTTCAGTATAAAGAGCTTCTTTATCATCTAATCTTAATTGTTCTACGTTCTGTTCTAACTTATTCAAGATTTGTACCATTTTCTTTGGGTTTATTATATGAAGGATGGTGTCCGTATTGTCAGCTATTTCAATTTGTGTAATTTTTGTTTGTACGTACCCGTTTTCTTCCTCTATTGGTTGTACTTGCAATAGCCCTTGTACTTGAGTTATCGTCATTAGTGATATTAGTATTATTGCCTGTAAATTTATAAGGTCTTTTAATATTAGATACATGTACGTTCGCTAAATGTTGTTTCCTAAAATAAGGTTCGTCCTAATATCTAACTCTTTTATAATTTTTTATAAAACCTTCTCATCCAGTTTCTACATAATTTTCCCTTTATATACCCTAGATGAAATCTAAGGGGTATACTAAGTTTGTCATTCCGTTTGTAACACCTCGAAATAATGATGGTAGAGCAAAATGGATTGGACACCCATTCATAATATTAAAAGTTATTTTGATTTTTGCATGTCCGTCTGTCCGTCCGTCCGTCCGTCCGTCCGTGCGCACGATAACTCGAGAACGCGTATACTTAGAGAGCTGAAATTTTGTACATGGAATTAAAAAAAAAAAAAGTAAAATTAAGTTCGAAAATGAGACAAATCGGGCAACTCCTTCGTAGGGTTGCCATATAAAAACTTCGTTTTCCGCTATATATTTGGACACTGCCTGAGATAACGTCGACGTAGAGAGCTGAAATCTCGTACATGATGTTTTTACTACATTCGCAATTAAAATGTCTGAAATAGACTAAATCGGGCAACTCCTTCTTGGTGTTGCCATATAAAAATTTAGGTTTTTTACGTATACTTTGAAAACGATAAGTCCAAGACATTTTTATTGTACTAAAAACCTCTGCAGAATACGAAATCCTATAAAATTGATTATAATCATTTTTTCTGTGCGACAAACCGTTCTAGAAATATATGCGAAAAACAACTTCAAAATCAAACTTGAATAGATCGGTGACCATTCGAAATTTAATACGGGCATTCATCTAGGGTATCATAAGAATTGGTCTTAGACCAATTCTAGCTTTTTTACTTGTTATATTCGGCTTTTCTATATACCCTGTATTTTCATATTAGCAATTCTGTTAATGTGGTTGTGTCCCTCAATTCGTTGGCTTCTCTTGGGGTCATATCTATTGTCCAATGATACCTATTATTATAATTTCCTACAGCTTTTTGTATTTTTTGTTCGAGCGATCTACTATGCTTGTAATTTTTCTATTATTACATTAGCATTACCTGTATGGCTGTTTGGTTTTGTCCAGTGAACGTTTATACTTTCCGTCTGTACACGGTTAAAAATCTTGGAATAGTTTCTAATATTTTTAAAGTTGTATATGTGACTACACCAAATTAAGATTAACTTTTAACACTTATGAAAGATTATAATATTGTTGTAATCTAGGACAATGTTAAAAAGTATGCCTGTTATTGTTTACATCATCAATTACGTTATAATTAGAACATAATACCTCACGGACTAATATAGAATATATTTTTATTAAAAACTAATGTCTTATTACTATACGATCCAATTAAAAATTATTAAAATGTATGACATATTTTGAATATATTTTAATATAAACAATATTATAATGTATGCAACTTTGGATTAAAGTTATGGATCAAATTTTTTAACAATGCTATAATAAATTGTAATACCAAAAATCATATATATATATTATATAAGTTATATGATGTTTTGTAATACAATGTTGAAATCCTGCGTGCAAGAAAGCTTTGATGATACTTCGAGCAGATGATTTTCAATTCCGTCTCTTAAGTGACAAACATATGTTGAGGTATTGAATGTCATCATTACGCTTAGGATCTTCACTTCCTCAGTTTTTTAGACTGAGTAACTATTTTACGACTTAAAGAACTATATAACTGAAATCAGGGTAAAACAGAGATTTCTTTTCTAGCAGAGTTCTAATTTCCCGACAATGGGATTAGAGCCCGGAAACTCTGGTGGCCTGATAGACTAATTTCTAACCCCATTGTACCATCATGACCTCGTGTAGGAAAGCAACAACTTAAAAACAAAACAAAAATTTGGAGAGAAAAAATTATTTCTTCTATCTTCTTATGTCAAAATGAATATTTCCTTCGGTTTTTTCCATTTTAATTGATTGTATGGTATAACACTTCTATATATATATAACTTCTTCGTACTTATCCCATAAGCACAAGAATTTTCTTATATTTTCCCGAAGTCAAATAATATGTTGAAAAATACAATAAATATTACGTCACTTTTAAAATGAGCTCCTAACCAGCTCCGAATCGTAGAATAAAAAAGGAAATTTCCAGACATAGCTGCACAAGTTACTTTGAGGCTACCTTTAGTGTTTTCTTTAAACAAATTATTTGTCTCGAAACAAGGCAATTACGGAAGAAATCAGCATCTTTCTCACTAAAGCGCTGAGGACTTGTATATATGTAAATCACTAATTAATGCTTCTGGGATGTTTTCATGAAATATGTCCTTTGGAAAAGCGCGATGTGCCCTCAATTTTATGTCTTATAGAGATGAAATTTTAAAGTTTGGCTGCTAAGTATCCTGGATTATTTACTGGATTATAAAATAGGTCCTACTGAAAATATTTGCGAAATTAACTTAGGAAATGATTTATTTTTCGGTCTTACGATTTCTCCAAATTTTTCTTCGGCTGTTTTAAAAGACGGAAACAAGGAAATCATTGCTCTTGATGCTGATATATTCTCGTCCTTGGATAATTTCCATCAATCACCTCCGACTACTGACTTTAAGAGCATTTTTATTGGAATATGCTGTCAAAACATCTAAACAGTCAAATTTCCTTAAATAACTTTCAAGAACCTAAATATATTATCTACCAAAGAAATGCAATAAATAAGGAAATCAATTTCTAAAATATTTTTGATGTACATACCTCGCTCTTTATTATCAAATATGCTCCAATAATTGTGTTCCACCTTTTTAAATTTGTAACCTGGGCAATTGATGACAAATTGTTGAAATCGTCTATTATCAACATAATGGAATTTAAATGTTTATATTGCCAAATTACGGGAAATAAATGCTCAAGTTCGATCACAGAATTGTCGCGGTCCTTGACGACAAACGTCTCAGCAATCGTACTCTAAAACTGTGATAAAACTGAAGGCACTTTGCGGTAAAAACACATCACAAACCTAATACAATAACCAACTGCTAACTAAGCAATCGTTTGATGTAATAACACATTCTGCATTTGGATATATGCTAACGTGCTTCACCACATCATCCTCCTTCACTTTTATAAATATACTGTCTATTACATCCATGCTAATATAATTGTAGCCTTCCGCTGAATAAAACGTAACAAATATTCCACTTTATCACAGCACAAGAGTATTGCATCAGAATGAACTTGTCGACATATTTTCGCCCGGCTATTATCCCTCGGCTTAAATTCTAAGTATTACTGGTGCTACCAGTCAGGTATTTTAATATATTAGTAATATCTTTTAATCTAATTTATATTAGAAAAAAAATTAAGATTTATGGAGTTAGAATGTGTCAGTTAAGTATTAAATGTGAAACCCGAACTTTATTCCAATGTAATAACACATTATTAGAGAATAATCTTCCCAATTAAATTGTGTTATTTAGAGAATAATTTGCGATAATTTATGATTTTTAACATAAATATTAATATATTTTAATCCAAAAATTGTTAGAAATTTACCTAATAAATTCCACAGTTTATAAATTATCCCAAAAAGTATTACATTTTGCTGTATTCCTCTGAAAGGTTTAAAAAATACTCTAGGATTTTTAACAGTGTAAATAGTTCTTAAACTGCTCTGATCGGAACTCATTGTCCATTATCATCTTTCTTGGTTTACCGAATGCCGCTACATATCCTTCTACTATAGCTATCCTCTTGACCCAATTTCTATAGTTTATTGTAAGCGACTGGGAATTTTGTTAATTTGTCGATTATTGCTAAAAAGCTTTGTTTTTTAAAGTGGAAGATCTCTAGATGAATAAGTCATTTTTACTAGTTGGTGTTTCGGTTATATTCAGCTTTGGCTTTACTCGGCATCTGTCATATTTTATTCCTTTACACTTCTCGCAATTATTGATAATCATTTCTATATGCTCTTGCAATTTTAGGTAATTAATCTTTTCTTTTAGTGTATGGTATGTCTCATTAATTCCGCTGTGCAAAGATGCTTTTGTATGATATGAAAAAAATTGTTTGTGACACTCCTCCTCGTTTTCGATTTCTCCTGATCTTTGTGGATCTCTCATAAATTTGATTTTTCTATTTTCGGAAAGCAACTTAATAATACATTGTTGCACTTTGCTGTAGGCGGTATCTTCTACTTCTGACTTCTATATGACCTGGTTTTATATATATTTTAGAGATGTCTTCGATGATTTCTACATCATTCTGAGGATTAATTTCTGTAATTCTTCTCACATGTATAACATTTATTTCATTACTTGGATTGTAAATCAATATTATCTGTGTTTTATACTTAACTATCTCTTCTTTAATACCTATATGCTCTAGTAACTGTTCGTGAGTTGAGTGCTTTGTATCAGACAGGTCCATATTGGATTCACTGCTGTTGTCGTTATTGATATGAGGACTCTTTTCTAGCCTACTTAGAAAGTCAGCTACTATGTTTTCGTTGTCTTGGAGATACTCAATCTTAAAATTGTATTTCTGTAGTTTTAGGCTCCATCTCTGGTTCTATTGGGAGACCTATTTTCCTTTATATTTTTAATTGAGATATCTGATATGTGCATGATCCGTAATGATTTTAAATTTACGTCCATACAAATAAGGCCTGAAGTAATTAACTGAGTACATAATGGATAAGAATTCCTTGTCAGTTATACTATAATATCTTTCGTGATTGATTAATGTCCTGGAGACATAGCAAACCGGATGAACGTCTTGAGAAAGAACCGCTCCAATTGCATAATCACTCGCACCAGTTGTAACCACAAGTTGTTTAACATAATTAAAAAATCTTAGAATGGGGTGTGATGCCATAAATAATTTTAAATTTTTGAAGGCTTCTATGTACTGAGGATCTTTGCAAATTATTTTAATGTATTTCTTTAAATATTTTATCTATAGATGTGCTACTTTTGCATAGCCTTTAACGAATTTATGATGTCTTCGACTTTATTCGGATTGGCTTTTATTCCCTGTGTTGTTAGTATATGCCCTAAAAGTTCAGTTTCCCTGTTCATGAAGCTGCATTTATCTGCCTGTATTTTCAAATTATGCTCGGTTAGGCGTTTGGAAATTAGTTCTAAATGTTCCTCTAGTCAAAAATTTCCTAACAAGAAGATAGGAAGTAGTAGAGTAAAATAGGAAATTTTTGGTGTTTTTTAGAATGAAACAAGTAATTTCATACAATTTCACATGGACTACTTTGAGGAGCTAATGTTTTCCGCAAATAATCAGCAAACGAAACACATTTTCAGATGATATCGTTATGTTGACGATATCTTCTGCATCTGGACTGGTTCTGATAGACAACTTTCGTTGTTTTTACATTCGTTTCTAAACAAAATAGATAGGAATATTCAATTTACTGTGGAAGTTGGCAATAAAATTTTAAATTTTCTTGACCTGTCTATTAAGATAGAAAATGACCATAGCTTGAGTTTCGATATCTTTAGAAAAGATACATTTTCTGACGCGGTTCTTCCTAGTCATTCTTGCCATCCATGAAATACAAAAATTGCAGCCTTTCATTCCTTAATAAATTGACTATTAAATGTCCCCTTAAAAAATCATGACTTTAAGTAAGAATTAAATTTTATAAAAATTGTTGCAAGAAATAACGGGTATGATACTAAAATTATTTATAAATTGCTAAATAAAAAACAACGAAAGATGGTTCTAAATGAAGTTTTTCCAATATTTGAGGAAATGGATGGGAAGGGGTGGAGAAAAATCCCATACATTCAAAATATCTCATCAAATCTATTACTACCTTTAAGGAAAGAAAGTATCAAACAAGCATTTAATGGCAGAAATTTAAAAAACTTATTGGTTAATAATAAATTCGGGAATAAAAAAAGATATTTTAAAATCAAGTGGAGTCTATAAGATAAGCTGTGGGGACTGTCCGGGTATATATATAGGAAAGATTAAGCGTTCTTTAAAACAGCGTTTTGGAGAGCATATCAGCTCTGGCAGATTAAATAAACCCATATCTGGTTTGGCAAAACACTTGATTGACACAGGACACAAGTGCAAGATAGATAACTTGGAATTGTTGCATAGATTGCGCGGCGGACATGTACTAGATATGTTCGAAATTTTTGAGATTAAAAAATCAAAACTTAACGGCGGGATCTTGCTGAACGATCAAATAGATTTTACTAATAAAAGTCCTAGTAATTGTGTATTTTGCTATGTATTTATTCATTTATTATTTATTTATTCATTTGTTTGTTAGTGTACAGTAGTTTGTTATTTCTTACATACATACATATTGTTTGTTCTTCATTTAGGCAGTTACCTATTCATGTATTTATTTGCATATTTAATTGTAAACGTTAGTTCGTTAGTTTGTCACTTACATACACGTTTTTACTTTGTTACGTTCCATTACGCTAGTTTTTAGTACACAGCTGATACTTCCCTATGAAGTTTCCACATAGACTCAGTTTAGTTTAGTAGCTCTGAGGATGCCCTAAGAAGGCGAAACGCGTCAGTTTTGTTCGTTTAACAAACTAATAATTTAATAAAAAAAATTTTGTGGAAATAGAAACAAGTGTTTAGAAAAATGTTATCAAGGCAATTCCACCAAGTGCTCTCAAAAGCTCAATCAACTAAAAATATATATTTGTTTACTAGACTTTACTAAAGATAAACAACATTTTCGAGTTATCGAATCCAAAGGAAGAAATATTGTTTATAAAATCCTTACTTACGTGCTCTACGAAGAATTTATTCAGAGAAAAAGTACACCCAACTACATTCAAACTTGTACTGACGAGATATATGCTGGTCGTTTTAGTTTTAAACGTCGCGGTATATGTCCTTTAAATAAAACGTTGACCAATACCCTTCTGTCCGAGTTCACCCCCACAGTCCGGCTTCACGACGGTACCTATCTATTATTGCTCTTTCGAATTATACCCTGCCTCTCCATCTCTTCCATTTGTTTTCTCACTTCCGATTCATGTAAGTTTATCTCCATTTTTAAAAATTAGCTTTTTATATTTGTCTAATTATTTCCAAGTCCTCGATTTTTCTTCCCCATTCAAATGGTTTAATTTTATGCTTCCTAAATCACCTTCTTCTAGGGTGTGCACTTCTTTCTGAATAGTTTTATTAACGAATGGTATTTTTTCATTATTTTTTAATATGATTACCTGATTCTCTATATCCACTAATTTAACATTATTTTCTATCCAGTCCGTCGCTAATAGAAAGTCATAAGTTTTATCTAAATTTATTTTTACCCATCTTACTCTAGTATTAGGAGGTTGTCTAAATTCTTCAGGACATTTTGTCTTAACATATTCCGCATCTCTTCGTACCTCCCCTCTTATGGTATGGATCTGAATATTTTCCCTTCCCAGTTTTTCGTAAATTTAATTTTATATGTTTTTTGAATTTAATAAACTAACTCTTGATCCTGTATCTAACATAGCAACATATTTTGCATTTTCTATGGATAAACTTACGAAAATTTTCTACTTTTCCGAGGCTAATTTAGAAAAAAAAGTTTTCTCCTAACGAATTGACTTTATTTACTGTCCTTAGGGTATCAATCTTCATTGGTTGCTCTTGATTATTGTTATTAATTTTATTAACTGACCGGCTACTAAACTGTCTACTTCCGAAAGAATTACCACGAGATTGCTCACAATTATTATTAGGATAATTATTGTTGTTTCGCCACTGCAGAGAGGAATTATTAAAGTTATTGTGTCTCTGTCCAAAATTGGGGTTAAAATTATTGGTTCGCAATTGGCTAGAATGACTAAAGTTATTCTGCCGTTTTTGTGCGAAATTATTGGAAAAATCATTTTGTCGTGGTTGTCTCCAGTTACTAAGATTATTGTGTCGTATTTGCCATGTATTGTTAACATTATACCTGAAATTTTTATGGTTCTGTCTTGAGTAAAATGGTCCATGGTGTCTGTCTGTTAATGATTGGTTTAGTTTGCACCACTTTAAATTAAATTTATCTTGACCAATGTATTTATTTAAGACAACTCTAATTTCTTCTAAACTGAATAGACGGAGAGCTAAAGACCAAAATACTTTTACGGTTGATGAAAATGCTGACGTTGTGACGTGAAAATGGTGGAAGTTAGATTTAATAAAAATGTTGCGGTTGAAAAATGAAAATGAGCCATGGGTTTTGTTGTCGCAGTTTGGTATGAGTCTGGATCTGGCAGATCCGGTGTCTGATTTGTTGGTATGTCATGATTTAGATCAATGTATGTAACTCGCGCGGCTCGAACATATTTGCCTGCCCACAACCGAAGTTCTTCCCAATCAACGTATCTACATAAAATTGATGGAAGCACAAATAAAACCACCTCCTCCAGTGAGTGGTGTCGGTTGTGATATTATAGCCAGAGCCCAGGCATGTTCGAATGTTCGTTGCATGGAGTTCAATTGATTTGTTTTTGATTGTTTTATTCAGATGGATATGATTTTATTATTGCTTCTCTTTGACAGTTTACCCCGAAGGACGAATAAAAAGCCTGTAGGGAAAAAATTTTGAAGAAAATTTTTGTCGTAACTGCTTATTCTTATTTGTTTTAATTAAATTGGAAAACCTAAGGGAAGCAATTTTTCTGTTGCTTCCAAAGACGCCACGCAGCTAACCAGACCATTTTCGATTTGGATAAAGTTTTCGTAGTTTGTATAGAATACGAAAATAGCTTACCCATATATGTTAGTCTCCCTCTACCATGCCCCCGTTCCTAGGGGGTTGGAAACTTCGTGACTTTACTATAAAACGACATTTTTAAAAAATCATATGTGGAGACCGGAGCAACCGATTTGTCTGATTCAATTGCCAGATGAAGCATAATACTTAATATTTTTCATAAAAAATATAGCAGCACCGCACAAAATTACGCTTTGGTTAATAATAGTATTTCTTTAAAAAAAATAGTCTCATTTACTATTGAAATTGAGGGTCTTGGGAACTTTTCTTGTATTTTTTCAGGCATATCCACGTTCTAAAAATTGTGGTGGTGTAGGGCTTCGTTGTGAAAATATGAATTTTTGAAGTCACCGAATACCCAAAGTAACGCATTATAGGAGTACTACTATATATGTTACTTAGAGCATATTATTAGCTGTAAAAATTCATATCTCCATTTGCTTTCTCACCGTCTGTCAACAAGAGATAAATTTCACGAGATAACGTTGATTCTCATAAAACTGTATATTCAGTTATCCACCAAGCTGACTGGCGAATTGTTCTGAAGCATTATTTACTAGAGCAGTCAACTCGGATTGGACTAGCAATCTATAGAGCTATTAGTCCAGTCAAATAAGCCGAAAAAATGCAAAAGATCGTATTTAATTCCTTTCAGGCTGCAATTTGGAAGGTTGGTGTAGGGTGGTCCTGGGAGTATTGTCACAAAAACGCGGCGTCCCAGGGCCAAAACAAAGGGGTGAAAGATAATAAAAACACCCCCAAACGCGTGATAATCTATTTGCCATGCGTGTGGACCGGAAGTGGTAAAACTTTTAACAAATTTGAAAATGCTATTTTGTTCAAAATATGATTCTAAATAAAAAAGTCCATGGTGACCAACCCCTATCTCGTAAGTGCGCGGCAGGGAAAGCGAATGAAGCTAAAGATGGACACATCGCTATATGCACGAACATGTGTCCGGTTTTTTTCAATTCTGCAACATTTTGGTTCAGGAGCTAGCAACCAAGAGAAGCGTGAATGTTTCGTTGGTTGAGCAGAAAAACGGGTGGAGTGAAGAATGTTATCGGATTATATGTTGCATAATATTTGCGTTCATGTTTTACTATCGTGACGTGTTTGGAACATTTTTGATTTTTTCTTAGAAATTTTGGTTGGTTGTGCAAAGCGAGACGAGATATGATGGCTTTTGCCTTAGAATTCTTACTTTTTAGTTCATTATGTCTGCAGTTTTACACACTCGATGTTTTTAGGGTTTTAGATAACTGCGATTGCGTAAGCGTGGGACAAAATAAGCAGAGAGGATTGTGTGCATTTCTTGTTTGTTTTTAATTATTGCAATGTTTCTTGACGGACGGGGTAGGATATGGGATTGCAGGATACACGGGAAGAATGGGATGTAATATATTAATGGTATAGACTAGATGGGTGGGATCTGGGATATTTAGATGGTTAAAAATAGAAGCGTTACATTATTTAAAAAATTATTACTGACAAATCAAAGTAGTAATTTAAAATATGCAGATGCTTTCTTTTTTAAAAATAAAAAAAAAAGTTTTACTAATTCCTGCAATAAATGTCTCTTACTGCAATAAATGTCTCTTATCATTTTCAAATCAAAAAATCAAATCAAATTAAAAAGCATTTGTTTCATGTACCAGGCATTTTTTAGCTACGTAGAATGTTGTGCAGTATGATATTAAAGATTAACAAATCAGAAAAATAAACAATAAACTCATTTCATTCATTATTATGAATGGGTGGAAACCAGGTCAGACAACTAGAATACATATACTAAAGAGATAATATTAAGAGCAATTTAAGACAATGAGCTGCACTCAGGGTGTTCTATGAATTGTTGACAAGCTATGAATATGTCCCAGTTAGAAAAGCAAAAAATTGTTTGGAAGGGGGTAGGAGGGGGTACCTTCAAATGTTATGAATCAATCACACTATAACTTTTGAACAATATATCCTATTAAGATGCCTTTCAGCGCAGACTAAACCGTCCAAGCGTTCCAATAAATATTCAACCACATCCCCCGCAGCAACTATAGGTACATGTGAGGAACAATTGATGACCTGTAATACTCTGAGGTTTCCAAATATTGCAAGAAAGTATTTTGGGGTGAAAATCGTTCAAAATTTTTCTGGTTGTGGTCGAAGCTGACTTAGATAGGTGGCTAGAAATTGGAAAGTCTGAACGGCTTACTATCATCTGAGATAAAATTATTTTTATTAGGGTGTTTTGCTCAGTAGTTATATTAGTTCATAAAATTTGAAGTATACAACTTTCAACCGAATTGTTAGGACTACCCCCCCCCCCTCCCACCACACCTTAACACCCCTCCCCTTCTCAGCATTTCAATATTGCTTGTCTAACCGAGACCTGTCCATAACTGTAAAACTAAATTTCTAAATACCCACATTTAATATCATTAATATATTACATCCCATTCTTCCCGTGTATCCTGCAATCCCATATC